>BSBK01007088.1:0-600000 GCA_027943335.1 Chamaecyparis obtusa | reverse complement strand
AAATTATCCCTATGATAAATTAATTTAATTCTAAAGTCCTAAGTGCTTTAAATTAAATTAAATCTACCCCTTTAGCTAATACACATCAAAAAGGAATTAATATCATTTAATTATTCGAGTGGACATCTCTCTATTTGAATTTAATTATTCAAATTATTCAAATTAGTCACACCCCCATATGTGGCATAAATTCCACTTTTTAATTAAATAATTTCATGCCTATTTGTCCGAAAAGTGAAGAGCCTTAATGGAAAATGAAGTCACTTAGGACATGTGGAAAAAGGAGTTACATGCGAGATTCCCCCTCTTTTTCTCTTTAAGAGCTTGCCTTTTCATTTCAAAGGATCGAATTTTTGAGAGCATAGAGATTATAGTGAAATTCTACTACATTCTTTGAGATTCATAGCTTTTTATTGTTATCATTTTAGTTAGTTCATTTAGTATAATATTGCATTTCTCATCTTCTTAGTTTACTTACTTGTTCTTAGATTTAGTCACATTTTCCTTTGAAAACTCTAAAAAAAACTTGCATTTTCATTTTAGATTACATGCATCCATATTAGATTACTTGCATTCTCATATTAGATTACTTGCATTCTCATGTTAGATTACATGCATTCATGCTAGATTGCTTGCATTTTGGATTTAATGCATGTGCTTTGCTTTTAAAATCCTCCATTGTAGTTCGGTCTTATAGTTGTTGGCTTTTGATCTGAGAGCAATCTTGAAAACATCCCGTCTACATAGGAGGCAACAGATCACTTCACTACAAATTTTGAATTGAATAACTCATATTCTTTTCCATAATCTGATCATGTGAGTAATGATCATGTTGCGTGTGTGTTGAATTTGAGGTCACATTCACTCATACACATTTTGGCGCCCACTGTGGGGCAAAAAAGATCAATTTCTGGCCTCATTCTTGATTGGTTTTTCAATTTTAGTTTTGGTTCTAGGCCTTGTACGACCATGTAAAGCTTGGAAACCTTGTAATATAATAATGGATGGATAGAATGATGAATCCTCTTTCTCATTCTTTTGGTTTGGTTCATTTTTATAAAGAAATGAATAAGTTATGATCATTTTGGTGAAAGTGGGTATTTGCAGATTTGAGATTCTTTGAATATAGTCAGATTGAAACGTTTGGTATGTATGAATTGTGAAAAATTAGTATCTCTAATAATATTATTGAAAAGATACATAAATTATCTTTCATTTCCTTTTGGTTTGAGTCATTTTTATGCAGATTTGTGAAAGTTATGGGCATTTGAGTGAAAACTGGTTTTTAACAATCTGTATTGGAGTTGCAGGCAATGATTTATTCTTAGAAAATGATTTATGAATGGGAAAAATAAATGGATTACATATTTGGAAACTAGATTCATTAATAGTTACTATGAAATTGGTTTGGTTTCATTTGGATTCTTTCTGAGAAAGATATGTGAATCCCTAGGCAGGGCCTGGTGTTTTAAATCTGGTTTATGACAGAAAAATGGCAGTCTGAAAAGGTTATTGGTTGAGGAACCAAATTGAATCACAAGACCTTTTAATTTTGGGAAATGATAGTTCTTGATGTTGGAAAAAACTTCATTCTTTCCAGAAATTTTAATATTGTGATTTTATGGGTCAAATAAATCAATCTCTAAAGACTATCTTGAAGACAGCAATGTTACATATCTTACGGTTTGCCATTGATTTGTCTTGATTCTGTACTTTCAGATGTGTGCTAAATGTTGGATTGTAGATCTTTGGACCTAAGGTGAGTTCTTAAAATCTCTATAACACTTGGTTTGGGCATAAAATTAATCTCTCATGTGTTTGGCTTGAGTGTTACACGCTTTCATAGAACACATTTTTTAGGCTCTTAATGGGAAATAAACGAACATAGATTTGCTTTCATAGAAGTTTGTGTTTAAGTGCATGCTTGTCTTTTAAAAATTAAGTAATTCTTGGTTCTATTATCAAAAAAATATCATTGAGTAATCTAGGGCATGGATTCATTCCTTTTTTACATGAAGAGTTAAATGCACCACTTTGTGGACTCACTTCATGTTTACTTGGAAAGTTAAATATTCCATGATTCAAACCCTCTTGCACTTATGAGTAGTATTGATTAGCAGTCTTAGATTACTTGTGATTGATCTAGATTGCTATCTTGGGTTATTGGACTCGCTAATCCCCCAGCCCCTCGTTCCACCCCGTGGTTGCAATCTCAGCGCCACATTAAAGGGGAGGGGTCTATAGGAAAGAAGCGTTAATTGTTCCACTAGGCAACCCTTTTGTGCTTTTTGGAACTCACTTGTTTTCTAGGGTGTGGACTCACTTTGAGTTTGTGTGAGGAGTTAAATGCACCACTTTGTGGACTCACCTCACATTTACTTGAAGGGTTAAATGCACCACCTTTAGTGCTTTCCAATACTTTTGATAGTGAATTACTTACTTTTTCATTTCTAGAAGGCCTGCTTGGGGATTTCATCACCTCAAGGGATGACCTTAACTCCCATGTTCCGATGGAGTATAAATATCAGGAGGTGAATCCAAAGACACCTCTTTTGGGAATGAGTTATATTTCACTCTTGGCTAAGCCTCAAAGAACTTTATACCTTTGAGAAGTGAAGGAGGAGATTTGGGTTACCGTCTCCCCTCGGCTGTGTGATTTTAGATTCTTCTCATCTATGGATTTGTGCCTCATGTACCTTGCATATATTGAGGACTCCTTTTAGAAAATCCATGTATATCCTTGTAGACAACTTGCTAGGATGTTGTTGTGTTTTAAGTGCCTGCTAAAACATTTTCAAGAACATACACAAGTAGAGTCCTTAGGGAGTAGAAATACTAAGTCACTATTCCTGTTCATGCACAAGGTTGCTTTGTCCCTTGCCCATTGCTTGAAGATTGTTTGCTTGAACTCCTTGATTGCTATCTTATGTGCTTGATCAATGAGATAAATCTGATCTACCTTTTTGTTCGTGATATGTTTTTCTATTTTCCTGTCGTTCACCATCAGAAACTGGTTGTCTTGAGTTAAGAATCGATTGATCTTTGCTTTGACTCGCATTGTCTCTCATCTATTCATCTTATCTCTTTATGCCTTTTGTACCTCATGTTGCAATAGTCTTATCTTGGCTATTCTAGCCACTTCTTTTGACGATTCATACTAGATCCATCTTGCATCTTGGCTATTCTAGCCATTCATCTCCTTTCGTTATCTTGAAGATAGAGTCTAGCTTTATCCTGAATCTTCTCTCATTACATCTTCATCTATGAATGTCATGACTTGAAGTGGCAAGACTTATCCCATTCAGAATACTAATCAAGATAGAAGCAAACCTTGTAATCAAGACATAGATCATTCCAAATCCATTGCAAAATCTAAACTTCGTGAGGAATCCTCACATTCTTCGTCATTCCAAGAGTATTACAATCCATTGTTTCAGATACAGTGTGACTTATTATTTCAAGAATATTATAACCCATTGTTTGAAGACCAGCAAGACTCTGAAGGGTCACTTTCTAAAATCAAACCTATCGACTCTTTCATGATCTCTCAGAATACTACCAACAATATGGGAGATCCATTCCACTTCCCAAGGGGAGGTAAATTCAGCACTAGTCATAAGCAATATCCAAACAACCAAGGTCAAGGTCAGTCTCGAAATGACAAGATTTATGATCAATCCCACAAATTTCAATATTCGGTCAACATCTGGGACCTTTGTAATTTGAAACAATGACAAGGGGAGCCTCTCCTAACATTTCTCCAGAGATGGAGACAACTATGCATGAAGTATCCGCATGAATTACCCTAGTCTGAAAAGCTCGATATCTTCTTGGACAATCTTGTCCCAGATTTTGGATACCAAGTACAACTGCAAGGTCCCCTCACTTTTATCAATATGATTAGGTGGGCTGTGAGGATAGAAGCATTTATCGTCAAGAAGGGAGAATTGACTTTGAACAAAGACAATAAGCAAGGACCTTCTCCCTCAAACAAGGATAAGGATAATATTGTCAACAAAAACATAGATGTTATGAATGATGGGGTTGTTGATAATGTGATGCCAAAACCTTCAAAGTCCATCTTTAATCTCAGCTCTAGCATACAAATGGTCAAAGTCACTGAGAAGGCTACAATAGAAGCTCAACCACCTTCAAGATTTGCTAGAAACAAACCTTGGATCTCTCAACCCAAGTGTAACTCTACTTCCTTGGGAGAACCTCTTGATGTGGTTTATAGGACTTTGGTGCAGAACCATGACAAGAATTCAAATCATCAAGAATTCAAAGACTCCTTTCCTCCTCACGGGAAAAGTGAATTATCCAAGTCTAAAGGTACCAACGATGTGGTCAACTATATGTATGATACTAGTGACATTGTCATCAATGAGATTGAACTTGTTGATGTTGAGTACTGTGACATGATCATTGCTCCAAGGAGAGAGGATGCTCCTAAACCAAAAACTCTCTTTGTCTTGCGAGGCCCTGCATTTCCCTCTTGTAACTCCGCATTGTCTCTAGCTTTTGCGAATACTATCCCTCAATCTCGTGCAAAGATTTTTCTCAAAGTTCCCGAGCCTTCGACTTTCAGACCAAAACTATCTATGGATAAAGCCCTCACCAAGGCAAACATCCCCAAAGATCTCAATCTCAACCAGTTTCAATCTATGGTGGGTCATTTGACCTCACCTCATTATTTGTCCTTCTTTGAAGAAGATGATCATTCTCCAAGACACCCACATAATGCTCCCCTACACATTGAAGTTATGGAAGGTCCCGAGCGTGTCCACCACATCCTTGTTGACAATAATGCCAGCCTAAATACTTGCTTTGCTAAGCTTCTTACCCAAACAACAAACAACTTTGTTCTCGTCAATAGAGAGTCCATTGAGTTCTATGATGCTAAGCTAAAAGAAATAGAAAAGACCTTGAAGATCAAAGATATTGGCATGGGGGAATATCAGTTTGAGTCCATGTTGACACTAATAGCTCTTCCTCCATCTCTTCATTCCTATGAAGAACCCTCTTAAGATAGATTTGGTATTGGCTATCAGGGCCATAGGCTTGACAAACCTAGCTGCAGCTTGCACTCACATGCAGATTTAGATGATAAAGAAACACAGATTCAGCCTATGACATATGAAAGACCTTTGAATGATCAACATCCTGATCTAGACTACCAAAGAGAATACTATCTACCTTCTCAAGTGCTTCAAGAACATGATCTTGGTCCTCACCAGGAGGATTTTATACACTCTACTGAACATATTTCTACTACTACAGCTACTACTGAATATGTCATTGCCTCTAATGGCACACATACTGATTGGGAGCAACTGTTGGATGCTTCCCTTATCTTGGGTATGCCTCAAGGTATGCCTATTCTAGATTGTTCCACCACTTCTGCTATTGAACAAACTCCTACTACTGCCAACTCCAATGGCACACATACTGATTGGGAGCAATTGTTCAATGCTTCCCTTATCTTGGGTATGCCTCAAGGTATGCCTATTCCAAATTACTCTGCTGCTTCTACTACTGAACAAGATCTTATTGTTAAAGAAACACTTCCTATATTAGATGACAACAATGAAGAAAGTCTGCCTCCAACTATGTCTCTAGCTGAATGGGACTCTATATCAGATGCTACTACGAAAATACCAGTTGATGCTATGCACCTATATGTTAGTCTTAACAACTCAGAAAGAGGAGAAAGTTATGATCCTCCAGATCAAGCTATTTATGATTATCCTTTCCACCCTCCTATGGAGATCATTCCTATGGCTCCTAGGCCATCTACTCCGAGCTATACTCCTACTGCTCCAACAAATCATGGGTATGTAAGACCCCATTTTGTTATAGCTTCATGGAATATTGGTAGATCCAAAATTGAAATGGTTCATGTTCATGCACTCTTACCACCTGAAAGGGGACCTAACTCTTGGAATAGACCATCTTGGTTAGGCTCACATAATATTCCTCCAAACTTATCTGACTCTTCTAAGATGACTCATAGTCAAGAACGTTCTATGGAAGATTACTTTCTTAATCTATCTGATGCATTCATGAATGATGAGGATGATACTGATATATTTGCAGTTGAGCCCATCCCATCATTTTTTCTTCCCCTTTCATTTCCTAGAAAAGTGGCCCGTCCACTTCCATTTCGACCTCTCCACCTGAACCAGTCACATAAGCCTCTTTCATCCACCATTCCTGAGTCTTTTGGAAGTAACTTGGATGTGCAACATAAGAAGCAAAATAATAAGAATCCACTTATATCTCAAGGTCACCATGTCCCATCTAATCAACATGTGACTACAAAGAAAGGAAAGCAACAAAGGTGTTCAAAAGACCACAAAGGTCCTCAAAAAGAAGAAGACAATCAAAAGATAGAAAATAAAATAAAACATGGATCTCAAAATCCATTCTCCAGGCATTGTCATCAAAAGCACCTCAAAGTAAAGAAGAAAAAATTCAAAAGCTATGTGGATTCCAAAGAAAGGAAAAATAAAAGTTGTCATTCGAGCTTCCAAAATTCTCATACTTCCCTCCATTCCATCACCCTTGCCTCTCATACTTTACCCTCTTCACTCCATCTTGCCTTTTCCCAAAGTTCGTATCAGTATCTCCTTATTGCTAATGGCATGACTAAGAAAAATCTAGAAAGTACTTTTCCTAAGCATTTAGAGTGTGGGAAATCTGACAAAGAGTTAAGATGTGTCCTTGAGGATATTTGTGGGTCTCACCTAAGTGATCTTTCCTTGACTATGGATCTCTTGACAGTTGGACACTACTGGTTGGCTCTCCTGTTACTGCTACAACATATGGTTTTGATTCTGCTGACTACTACTACAAATGACCGTGTTCTTAGAGATCTACCACTGAAGGAGAGGCACTCAAAGAGCTAATCAATAGTCTTCATTTGAAGAAGTTCTATAGCTGACATTCTCTATGTGCTCATGTACATATTTATTGGTCCTGAAAAAATCCTAAAAATTGATATATTGCAAAAAATCCTAAAAATTGCAAAATGTCCTAAAAAAATGATCATCTTAGTGAAAACCTGGTAAACAGGCACTTTGATGTATCTATTATCCTGGTGAAAACCTGGTAAACAGGCACCTTGATAATACACAAAAAAAATCAAAAATTTGAAAAAATACAAAAAAAATAGAAAATTTGAAAAAAATACAAAAAAAGCAAAAAAAGAGAAAAGTACAAAAAAATTGAAAAAGAAAAAAAATGTGCCATTGTTGAAAACCTGGTAAACAGGCATCATGGTAGCAAAAATAGAATCTCTGCCAAGTTGGTGAAAACTTGGTAAACAAGCGCCACTTGTTTCCTAAAGTAACATCCTCTCTCGGCGTCACTTGGCTCTTAGTTTCTTGCTTTAGTTTGCTTTCCAGCTTTAGTTTGCTTCCTTTGTTTCCTGCTTTAGTTTGTTTCCCACTTTGGTTTGCTAGCTCATGCACTTGCCTTCGGTTGTTTTTGAGTTTTTTCTCGACTCTTCATAGATTGGAATTGGTTCACGCTTGGGGGCACCCGCTTGGTCTAGGGGGAATTATCCTATCACTTTTGGAAACTCTTTCAAGCATCAGTCACTAGCGACTCTTGTTACATCTACCTGCTGATACCTAGCTCTCATTTGACCTCTCTCTTTCGAGATCTCTCCCTTGCATCAGTCACCAGTGCTTCTCACTGTGTCTGCCTATTGTCGTTATCTCGTCGAGACTTTAAATGTCATCTTTCCGATTTGACTCCAATTCGCTTGAACATGAGCATAAACTGAAACTAACACTAAATGTGTGTTCTTTTGAGGCATGTTGAGCTTTGTTTTCTTTGAGGGTTTGTTTGTTTGCTTTCTTTGCTTTCTGCTTGTTGGTTTAGTTCCAATGATCCAAAAAATTCATATAAGAGGGGTGTTCGTCTGTAAGAGCCTCCATCTCATATTGGATGGCCATGCGTACCTTGACTCCTTTTATATGGATGCTTTGGTGAGGTTGGTTCTTCTCCTTGTCTTTTGAGTGACTTCTTTCTGCTACTAGTGAAATTGTAAATGCTCATCCTGCTAAGTGAACATAAGGGTCACTGCGAGCAATCTTTGGCAAAAGGAGGAACTCCTGCGTGTTTGGTGTGTTTGTTGCAAGCAACATTCAGGTCATTCTAGCATCTATGTTCTAATGCTTATGTTAACTTGCTAGATTAAAAGGAATAGGTGTTCAGGTCATTCTGGCTTCTTGTGCCTTAATGCTTACACCTCATTCCGACAAATCTAAGACTTATGTCATATTCATATTCTCATGATAGTGATATTAGTGAGGATTGTATGACATCTTGTGATTTTCTAAACTTAAATGGCTCTGTGATGAAAACACGTGAGTCCAACAACCAAGTCCTAGGGTTTGCATTTTTTTTTCTAGGCTTGCATCTTTAGCTTAGGTTTGCATTTTCATTCTAAGCTTGCACTTTCTAGGCTTGCATGTCCATTTTAGGCTTGCATTTGAGATGATATCTTGCTACTCTCTTGATTGCTTTTTGTTCATCAGAGGTTCTCCTGTTCCATCCCAGTTTCATCATGATTGCACAAGTTTTCAAGATCGAAATCGAAATTTGACATCTCTACATAGCTCAAAATCGCGTTTTAAATTCTGAGACCCTTTGGGATCGGATGCTTGTGCAGTCAGCCTTCTGCCATCATCTTCCTACCAGACTCATCTTTGCATCATGTTCTTGAGATCTCTTTGTTCTTCTCATCAAAGTCAACCCTAGTCAAAATTTGGTCAACCATGGTCAAACTTGGTCAACAAGACCTCTGCATTGCTCTAATTTGCTTCTGCATCTTCTCGATGCTTCTTTAATCTACTCTAAATTCTTCTCAATCTTTGATCTTATCTTTATCTATAATCTCTTGTTGTTAATCATCTTCTGACGTGTCATCTTTCGATTTCGCTCCCGAGGGGGCAGGATGATTGCATCATTGAATCTTGTCGAATCAATTCTTGAATCAGTCTAATCTGAATCTTCAGTTCTCATTGCTTGGGGCATCTCGGTGCCTCGTATCCTATTATCTTATCATCTATCTCTTAGGTATCTGAGCAATCTAACTCAGATCCTCGAGAATCAAGCTTCATTCTGGAGATGGTTCTTGAAATCTTTTAGGTATTGGGGCAATCTAACCCTGATTCCTGGGAGTCAAGCTTCGTTCTAGAGATGGCTCTCAAAATCTCTTTTAGACTATTATCTAGGCAATCTAACCCTGATTCTGGAGACAGTTCTAAATCTGCATCTTCATCAATTGGTATTGGGGCAATCTAACCCTGATCCTGGTTCTGTTCTAAGACCGCTGTCTTCACAATCTAACTTAGACTTTGGAAATTCTTATCATCTATCACTTCAGACTATTCTTTGAATCAATGCACTACTCGCACATCAATTCAAAGAGGGGCAAAATGTAATACCCCAAAATTGGCACCTATTTATTTCAGGCAAATTTTGGTGTATTTCCTCAATTCTATGTCATCAAAGTCCTAGTTCCCTAGGCAATTTTCTCTCTCCTACTTGACTCTATTTGACTTGATGTCAGTTGCAAAGACCCTAAATTGCAATAATCAAATGCTAAATTAATTCCTAAAAGTCTTTGACTTATATTAGCTAAATTATCCCTATGATAAATTAATTTAATTCTAAAGTCCTAAGTGCTTTAAATTAAATTAAATCTACCCCTTTAGCTAATACACATCAAAAAGGAATTAATATCATTTAATTATTCGAGTGGACATCTCTCTATTTGAATTTAATTATTCAAATTATTCAAATTAGTCACACCCCCATATGTGGCATAAATTCCACTTTTTAATTAAATAATTCCATGCCTATTTGTCCAAAATGTGAAGAGCCTTAATGGAAAATGAAGTCACTTAGGACATGTGGCAAAAGGAGTTACATGCGAGATTCCCCCTCTTTTTCTATTTAAGAGCTTGCCTTTTCATTTCAAAGGATCAAATTTTTGAGAGCATAGAGATTATAGTGAAATTCTACTACATTCTTTGAGATTCATAGCTTTTGATTGTTATCATTTTAGTTAGTTCATTTAGTATAATATTGCATTTCTCATCTTCTTAGTTTACTTACTTGTTCTTAGATTTAGTCACATTTTCCTTTGAAAACTCTAAAAAGAACTTGCATTTTCATTTTAGATTACATGCATCCATATTAGATTACTTGCATTCTCATATTAGATTACTTGCATTCTCATGTTAGATTACATGCATTAATGCTAGATTGCTTGCATTTTGGATTTAATGCATGTGCTTTGCTTTTAAAATCCTCCATTGTAGTTTGGTCTTATGGTTGTTGGCTTTCATTCTGAGAGCAATCTTGAAAACATCCCATCTACATAGGAGGCAACAGATCAGTTCACGATGGATTTTGAATTGAATAACTCATATTCTTTTCTGTAATTCGATCATGTGAGTAATGATCATGTTGCGTGTGTGTTGAATTTGAGGTCACATTCACTCATACACATATCACACCATCGTGGTGGATAGATCTAAGGTTTGAATGATGAATCTTGAATACTCGAACCAAATCTCTTCAAAGGCTTGAAAGCTTGAATCCTTGATCTTAAATGGAGAACTTGAATGCTTGAATGTAAATGAAGGCTACAATGCTTGACAATAGATGCTTGATGATGCTTGAAGGAGAAATTGAAATCAAATGATCATGGATAGATTGCATAACTTGTGGATTGTAGATGAGATGTAGAAAATGAGGAAGGCTTCCTTTTATACAAATCTAGGGCACAAACTTTTAGAGAGGCCGACATATAGAAAATAAATTCCTATTAAGTGAAAACCCCTAGAAATGGAACCATATTAAATATAATTTGAGGTTTTAGCATTTTGGAGCTCGAAACAACCAACCCGAAAGTGAGAAAACAAACTTTTGAACTTCTCCCCACATCTGAAAAACTTTCCAATGAAAAGGGGAACCCAGGTCAAGGTCAAGGTTGACTTTCACCTATGTCAAAGTCAAGGTTGACTTTAACCTAGGTCAAGGTTGAGGTTGACTTTCACCTATGTCAAATTCAAGGTTGACTTTAACCTAGGTCAAGGTCAAGGTTGACCTTGACCCAGGGGTTCAGGACCCCTAGAAAATGAGTTGGGAGAGGAAAATAGTGCCCGAGGAGGCCCAAACAGATCCCTAAACAAGCATAGAATATGGGAAGGGGGCAGAAAACAAGGGACAACATCATGAAGGCCCAAAACACCCCCTAAGGGGGGCTAAACTCTCTTAACATGGAAGTTCTTCCATTTTAAGATGATACATCTGCAAACCCCAAGGAGACACATTTGTCTACAGTTAAGAGGATACTCAGATATTTGAAAGGGACTAAAGATTTTAGTCTATTATACACAAGAAAAGGTGATTTTGATCTTAAGGTTTATACTGATGTTGATTGGGCAAGAAATATTGATGATAGGAAAAGCACTAGTGACAGAGCTTTCCTTTTAGGAGAAAGACTAGTGACATGGTTAAGCAAGAAATAAAGTTGTATTTCACAATCTACTGCCTAAGCTAAGTATGTGGAAACAACTATGAATTATTCTAATATTGTATGGATCAAACAACTACTGGAAGGTATGCATGAAGAGATTATTGATCCCATTACAATTTATTGTGATAACACCAGTACTATTAACATATCAAAGAATTCAATGATGCACTCTAAGACCAAGCATATATCAATTAAGTATCACTACTCGAGAGAGAAAGTACAAGATAAGCACGTGACATTTGAATATGTGAATTCTAAGGAGTAGATAGATGATATCTTTACAAAACCATTACCGAAGGATGCATTTGAGTATCTCTGAGGTAAGTTAGGGGTTCTTCCCCTATCCAATGTACATTAAGGAAAGATGCATGCTACATCAATTCAAGGACTCAATAGAATATCTATCTTGTGATTTGATGCTAGTATTTAACTCTTTAGGTGACACTTGAAGTTTTGAAAAAGGATGTTTATGACTACAATGGAAAATCTATATACTTAAGGTATATATGAGATGTTTATGTTTCTTTGGCATTTTTGTCAAAGAGGGATAATAAGTCAATCGATAAAAGAGTTAGTTCTAAAGTGAAATTCAAATCTTAGAGGGAGAATATGTTCAAAATAATGAAGATGAATCAGTATATGTCAAAAAGGGAGAACATCATGGAGATGAATACACTAAGAGGGAGACAAATTAGCTAAGAGAAGGAAGATGAGATGAAATAAGGTAATGTTACTGATAGAAAGAGAAAGACTATAGATGAAAGATTAGAAAAGGATAAGTTACTACTCAGAGGGAGTTCAAAATATGAATGATAGTGAAGTGTACCATCATCAATTGAACATTGAATTTTTTTAGTGTTTCCATCAATGCCAAAGAGGGAGAGTGTTATCATAACTGATAATAATGTTGATGATTGATTATCTGATGGAGCTAATAATGAAGACCAACCAATATCAGAGGAATACATGATAGTAGAAAGGTTAGATCAATTGTAATCTTGTCATTAATGTCAAACAATTTATTTCTCATTTATATTATGCTGCCATACCATTCGGTAATGATATAAGATGAATGAATTAAGAGGAAGAGGAAATGAGAAGTTGAGAAGTTGAAGAGCTTAAATGGGAAACTGATACAAATTGGAAAATGATTTTATTATGCTAATATGATTGTTTTCTACCTAACATATGAATATGTTAAGTTTGTAGAGTATGGTATTAAAGTTTTGATCACTTAGTAAGTAAAGTTGTTATGGATACCAAGGTGGAAAAGTCACTCGGTAAGGTAAAGGTAAAAATTTGGTCACTTAGTAAAGTGGAAAGGTTTAGGCATCAATCAATGTAGCCAAAATTATGAGTGAAGAACATTGAGCAAGGAAAGGTATTAAATATGGATGGAATTGATATTTAATGATTAGCCATGATGAGCTAGATGATCATGATGCTAAAGAAAGTTAGTTACAAGCGATCTATGATTATGAAAAGCCAAGATGGAGATCTTTGGCTAGATCTAAAATGTAAAAATGAAGTGGAACAAGTTTCAAGAAAATTTCAAGTTCCTAGGTGAAAAGGAAACTTCATTTGATGTACAATGAAGTGAATGGTCAAGATTGACTAAAGGAAAATGTAATAGATGAGATTAAGAGGCAAAAGATGTCTATATAAAGGATGCTATTATATGGACAAATAGCTGGCAAACTGAATAGTCGAAGGGATACTAACTATTGTAGAGAAGAAGGAACAAAGAGATTCCAATTGGGAAAACAATGATTTGATGAAGTGTTGATGCTAGTGGAAGATGAAGAATTAAAGAAAAGATTAAAGAGTGCACATGGATCTGACTGAGAAAATATAGTTGCAAATCTACAAGTCATTTTTATTACTTTTTCTTACTAGAATTTGTAACAATCAAATATCTTAACAAAGTGGACTTAACAGTCTTATTGTAAATCCTTGAGAAAGGTGACATTCCAAAAAGAGTGTTTTAAGACCTCTAACAAGGCCACTCCTAATAGGGTGAAGATCCTAACAGATCTAAGGTTAATCCCTTAATTGGGTCACACCTAACATTGTGTTTTTTAATCTTTAACTAGATTGGATCTTAATCAGGCGTACTTTAGAAGAGTATATTTCTTAGTGGGTGACAATTCCCACAGTGGTTTTTCCCAAAACTAGGTTTCCACGTTAAATATTGGTGTTAAACATGGTGAATGTTTTACTAGTTGATATAGTTTATTTACTGTTGGCGGTAAATAAAGAACTATGTTTCTGCCATGTAGTTACTGAGTTAATTAGGAAAATTTTATAAAGGCATAATCGATCAAGACTACTGATTCACCCCCCTCTCTGTAATCCAACACCAAGTATAGAAACTAAATGCTGAGTGAAAGGAACTGGAGTATAGAATAAGGTAAAGATGTTATTGAGCATAGTGAGTCTGAACAAAATTTGTTGATGCATTAGTACATACATATTTAGTATTGATTTAAATTGTATTTAGAATTGTAAAATCCCATTATTGGGTAGGCCCTAATAGGTCTTATTTTGTAAATACTTTAACATGGTACATCTCTTAGATTAGATATTGTAAAATCCTTTAACAAGGTAGACTGTATAATTTTTTTTGTACTCCTAATAGGGTAAGCTATCATAAGTAGCTAAACATTGTAGGTCTAACTGAGCACCCTTTTAACTACAGTAGTGAGGGATTGTGGGTACCATCTCCACCGTAGTTTTGTCCTCTGACCAATGGCTTCTGCAAGAACAAAAATCATTTTATTATGAGTTATGATTTCATGTTTTGGTTTCTATGTTTTAGAGTGTTACATACAAAGTTATTAATTCGATAAATGACCAGAATATATGTTAGTAATATAAATCAAGTTAAAAAAGGTTGATAAATTTTTTTATAGTACAGATTCACCTCTCCCCTCTCAATACCTAACTTTACATTATTAATTGAACAATTGGTATTAGAGATTGGACTCTTGAGATAAGGGTTTAACCACCTGAGAATTAAAAGATCATAGAAATGGAAATTTACAAGCAAAATAAGTAGATTGAAAATCTTGAGTTTGAATTATAAATGGTACATGATCTGATTGATGATCTAAAAAGGAAATTGGAAAATTCAATGAGGGTAATTTGATGAGTTGAAATCCTCACAAGAACATGTTGACATACTTGAGACATAATCTAAAGGGAGTTTGACTAATGAATTTGAAACATCCATTGTAGAACTTATGGAGAAGAATAAAGCACTCACCAAGAATTTGAACCTGATAAGGAAAGATCAATAGGCACAAGGTATTAGAATTAGTGAAATACTTGAATCAAAGAGATCAGCTGAAGATGCAGAAAGAATGGCAGAAGAAGACAAGAGGCAAGTTGAGTCAAGACCAATTGAAAAGGATGATGAGATCATGAGAATGAAACAAACATATTATGCTATGACTGACCAATTTGTGAATGAAAATCATGAGACAACTAGGAGGGAATCTGAGAATCAAGCATTAAGTTCTGAGGTTGAAAGATTGACAAGGGACCTAAAATCAGAAAAGGAAGCAAATGAAGTACTGAAATAGAATGAAGAAACATTAAGGATTTTGGATGAAAAAATTAGAGGTTAGAGACAACCGAGAGATACAAATGGACTTGGGTTCAGTGAAAACAACACTACCGAGAAGGGAGAGTCCTCAAACCAAGCTGCCAAATGAGATACTGCTACCCCACTGCAGACAAAGAAGCCAATTTTCTATCATTTCGGGAAACCTAGTCAAACAACTAATGTTTGTAGGAGAAAAAGAGGTAAACCACTGAGCATTTCTAAATTTTATTGTTATTGTTATAATTGCAATAAGTATGGACATCAAGAATTTGAGTATAGATCAAGGATTTCTAACAATACAAGGAAGCCAAAATTCAATGGTTACTGTAATACTTTTCAATAGATATGGTCAAAAGTTTGAAGATTGCAGGGCATAAAGAAAAAATGTCAAATGGGTACCTAATCGAAAGAATTAAAAAAAAAACTGACAAGGCTCAACAATACCATGGGACTACAACAAAAGAATTTTATGTACAACATGTGGGAGATATGGACACATTGTAGCAAATCTCATATTGAAGCATGGTAGGAATAATAAAAGATCATGGAGAAATCCTATAGTGATATATTTCCATTGTCATAAGGTAGGTCACCTAGCCAAATACTACAAGTACCGAGGTAAAGCTCCAATCGAGGAAAAGATAAATGACACAACACAAGTGAATGTTGAAGAAATAAGACATCAAATGAATAAAATATGGAGAAGTCTCTAGATGATGGAACATCATTTAGAACAATTGATGGAACCTCATCCTCTGGATCGAGTGCACCTATCTTCACCTCATTGGTTAAAGGTATGTGTAGGAACTATGAGCTAAATTTCGATCTTAAATTGGTTCCTAACATTTGTGCAAAGATCCATATAAGCATATTTAGATGCATTTGGATATATGTTGATAAGTTAACATTTCATGTTTGATCGGTGAAAAACAATGTTATTTTGTTTCATTCGGTGAAAGAAAACATAGTTTGATGATCGATGAAAAGGGAGTCGATGAAAACATATATTACTACTTTTCTAGCAATTGGAAACCCTAATCAAGGAAAAAGTATAAATAGACCACTTTTGTTAGTCATTGTCACCTCACATTTTCAAAGAGCATTTGAGTGTGTTGTAGAGTTGAGTCTTCTGAGAGCATATGCATGATTGATTGAGAATATTTAAGTACTATTGAGCATATTTGAGTGATTTTTAGTGTGTGCCTAGTAGTGGAAGCATGACTGAGTTGTTTCACATGAAACCCTTATTCTATCAAGCGATGTTACATCTAAATCTATGGAACCTAATGTACAAAATCATGTTGTTGTTGAGAAGGTTGAGTCTGTCAACCTTAAATACAAGCTTCCTCCTGTGAAAGCTGCTGAACCAGAAAAAATGGGAGCTTTATCATTTATTCCACTAGGATTTATTTTGATCGAAGACATTCGTGCTTTTATCCACTGCAAAATTAAGGAAATATATCAAGAGGACATCAACACATCTTTCTAGAGTTTGTGTGATAACAAGAAGTTGAAGGATGAACATATCCACCTGGAGACTAAGGGTTTAATGCACACCCTGCATATTCTAAATGTTTTCAAGACCGAGTGGAGGAGAATTGTGTTAAGATGAGTCCACGATTAGTTTATGTAGCTGGATCAACTAGTGAAAATCACTAAGGATGTTCTACACATTGTGACTAGAAACCCAATCAATGATATACCAAAAGCAAACAAGCAGACAAACAAGAACAAGATATGTGAATTGAAAAAAGATAAATGGGATGAAAGAGATCTTAAATTATTTATTGTGGAAGATCTTGAACTCAAATTTGCATGTAGTATCATATCATACTAAACCTTCTAATCTTCCCAAGTGGACAATGTACCATGTGGAGCTATGGACATAGCATAAAAAATTGTCAAGAAGGACATGAAGATTGATCTATGTGAAATCCTTTTGAAGAAATTTGATGACAATATGAACACAATTCAGAAAGCCAAAACTAATACATTGAAGTTCAGCTCTCTATTAGTATGTATAATTTTCTACTTCCAAAACTTATTTCCATCTATTGGTAATGTGATATGGAATGTGGAGAAACCTATTATCTACCAAATTAATGGGTATATCAAGAGTTTAGGAGATAATTTTGATATTTTTATGAATGATTATTTTACTAAGTTCAAACAAGGATGCATAAGAAATTCAAAATTCCACCTCAATTAGCGGAAGACCACCAAGACACTATATGTTTTGAGGTTGATAAAGACATATGTATTGTGAAATTTATTGAGCCAAGGACTATCTAGCTACATCCGATGGGCTATGAGATTGGTATTGATATAGAATCACAACAAATTAGTAGCTCCCTATACCAATTGTCATAAGAGTGATGATTAAATCAGGCAAGTATAACACAACCATCATTATCATCTCAAATATAAAGTAAGAAACTCATTGAGTAGTATAAAGAAGCCATAATGATATTAACATCGAAACCTCCATACAGTAAAAATATCAAGTGTAAGGTAGTAAACAATCAAATATCATAATCCATGAATACATTAATCAAGTATGATTTACTCAACAAACAATAATTCCATATATCAATGTGACCATAAGGCTGCATTCAACAATTCCATATATCAATGTGACCATGAGGCTGTATTCATCAATTCCATATATCAATGTGACCATGAGGCTGCATTTAACACCAAGTGATTCATATTGTTCATCAAGATTATCAATAATTTCTAATCAAGGAGGATCATATATTGCATCAATTATTCCATCAAGATATTTTAATAATAATCCTAATTGAATTAAAGATTAAGAGAAAACCAAATCATCATTATCACATCTAAGGAAGTATGTCATCAAGGGGGAAATACACATCAATATTGCCTCCCATAAAGAAGTTATCAAAGAGTTAACTAATCAAAAATTAGTTAAAGATAGGAGGTGCGATCACAAAAGTCTTATAACAATAGTTGTAATTAACACTAAGAATCATATGAAGGGTTGCAAACCTCTCACATGGTATTAAGTGGGTATCAAAAACTATTCCAAGGACATCCAATTTAGTTTATTCTTCAATCTTTATTCAATCAGTTCTACAGATTCAAGTGGAGGTTATCAACTAGAAGATAGAAGATCAAGACACATATTATCATAAGATTATATTAGGAACAATGCCTAAGAAATTTCCATTATAAGCATTCACATTAGACAAGTGATCATATCAACCGGTGAGGTCTTATCAGACCAAACAACAATGAAATCTTTGCATATTCATAAACTATTGATCACACTCACTCTTGAATTATTCAATAATTGACAAAATAAGAATTCTAAATTCAGATAGTAAATCATATACTACAATCAAATTAGTACATATCACATTCATAATAAGAAAATATTAGAAATAGCGAACCATATACAAAATTGATTGATATACTTGTATTGATATAATTCATTCTTTAATCTTGCACAATACAAATTTCCAACTTCAGCAAGTATAGGATAAGTTGTACTATCCTTATCTATATTGTTACATCAACAATTATCTACATACTTCCATTAAATTTTATTCAATTAATAGAGGGTCTTCAATGCACATCAGATCCGATAATTTGTTATTCAAGGGATATTCATAGACATAGATCAATTAGACCAAGTGTTGAATTTAAGAGTTATATAGTTGACATTTTGTAACCAATATATTAGGATTGTAAGTTATAATAGAAAGAAGAATCTTGCAATTAAAATAAGGAAATAGTCCCAAACCCTAAGGGTTCTTATAAAGAGACCATATGTATTGGTCGTTTGTAACAAAGGTGAAAATCCCTAACAACAGTTTCCTTCATAAACCCTATTAGGTGAAAGTAAAATAGTTTTGTTTTTTAACCTATGCAATGTCTATATTAACCTCTATGAACTATATTTGGCATTAAATAGAAATTTAATTTTTCTCTCCATTTTTATAAATCAAAAGTCATTTTATAGCTCTTGAATTTTTAAAATTTGAAACCTAAATAATTGCATTCTATTTATAATTTTAGCATGCCATTTAAATTGAGTGCTTGAAAACAAATTCAAACCATACCAATCGTTCAATACAACATTTTAGAGAAAACAAGAAATCATGAAAGGCCCTACCTGGAAAATGAAGATCGATACAAATGTAAGTTGTGCCCGAAAGTATCTTTCCAATTCAACTAAGATTCAAACCCCAATTCTTGACACACAGTGTGGAAAAAGAAAGGAAACCAATTCTCAACTATACCACACATGAAATCCCCAATAATCAAGAAATCAATTTCAGAATTTTACCAAAAATGTATGTGCAACCAAATATTCACAACTGAATCAAGAAGTGATTTCATTTTATAAAGTTCATATGTTACTTGCAAGGTGACATTATAAATGCTGACAAATAGGTACATAAACTAAATAATAAAATATTTTCATATACCATATAAATGTCGATAACATAAGTTGCCAAATTAAACAAAAAATACTTCAAATTTGGTAGGGGTCAACCAAATAGCCTACCTAACACATATTGTTTAAGTGCCATGGTTATAAATTTTGCACTATGCATTAGTCATATTAATGACTATACAATCTTGTTATAATACCGTGATGGGACAAGTTCCCTCTCACACAGAGTGGATACAAATATGTTTTATCACTTTTCCATTTGCAAGTACCACTATTATATACCATTGTTATGATACATAAATATAATCATATGTTCACAAAGTCTGACCATTATCACTGTTATAGAACACTACCATGATAAAAAAAATATAATCATACCTTTAAAAAGTTCAACCATTGCCATTAAACCAAACACATATACCACTATACATATACCAATGTCACCACTATCATTAAATACAAAAGTCACCAAATTATTTCACCATACAAAAACCACCAAACTATTTTACCATATGACCAATGATCAATGTAACCAAACTCACTGAATGTATCAAGTATGGTTTTACCATATGATCAATGCAAGGTGAAGGTGAGAACTCTCCAAGGAAATGGAGATGCATGTAATCATGTTTATTTTGTAGGAGTATGGTGCAGGGCACCAAAAGGACATCAAGGTACACAAGGGATAAGAAGGTACACTAGGGTCATCCATAGACCTCAAGGAGTTGTTGAAGACCAAATGAAGACCTAGAAGAGCCATTTTATATGCAAAATAATTCATTGTAATCAATTCATATGGTCATTAAACTATTTTGTGAAATGAATTTTGAATAATGCTATATATGTAAGTGCCATATAAGCACAAATGGTCATTGAGGGTTAGAAGATGTCAATAGGTGGAAAGTCATAAAATGTGATAATGTAATCATGGAATGGATGTAATAAGGCCACTTGGGTCTTAACATGATGTAATAAGGGTCTTATGGGAAGATAGTGCAATAGTGAATTCCAAAAATTGT
Organism: Chamaecyparis obtusa; assembly: GCA_027943335.1. Classification (NCBI taxonomy): domain Eukaryota; kingdom Viridiplantae; phylum Streptophyta; class Pinopsida; order Cupressales; family Cupressaceae; genus Chamaecyparis; species Chamaecyparis obtusa. The sequence goes on along the minus strand of BSBK01007088.1, from coordinate 579,388 downwards.
AAAATTGTCAAAATTGACAATGTAGGCCTAAAGGGTCAATTATGAATATCTTGGGTAGAATAGGAGTAATATGGTTTCCAATGAATTCTAAGGTCATTTAAAGACCATTATAGGTGATAGGAAGGAAAGGAGTTAATAGGTTGACAACTTGTGTCAACCTTGACAACACTTTGTGTTTGCAAAATTATAATTAAAATTGCAACAGTTAGTTATAACAGTCCAAGGTCGGTCTTTAGGGAGTTTTGTGTGGGTTGGTCGGTTTCCTTTGAGAGAAAACAAGTTAAATATGATATTAAAACATTAAAAAGAGTCAATGGTAGATGGAGGATGACATGAAAGACATTTTTGAATCAATAATACATAACATTCATCAATAATTCATTAAACATTCATCAACATTTACTAGCATAAAATTACATTCATTAAGACAATGTTATTTCATTATCAAAAAAGGTTTATTACAATCATATTCTTTTTTTTATTTTTTGTTCATTTTTGTAAGGTAACGGCTAATCAGAGCATCAATGTCTACGTCATTTCCCTCCTCTACTGCTTCTAATCTCAACTCATGTCTCCTCCTCATGTGTCAAGGAGCACGAGGCTGGTGTGCCAAAGGGGGCTTCGCTGCAATAACAACTACATGGGTTAAATTCACAACATTTTATATTAGTGTTACAAGTATTTCATTAATTAAAAGAGCAAAACAAAGATTTTATTTACCTAACAGTGCCAAATCATCTACAATAACATTTTGTTCATCCCCAAAGTCAACATGGTGATCACTCAGAACATCCTCCACTCGTTTAGCATGACATTCTGCATGCTCTAAAATATACACAAAAAAGGTTACACCAATTTCAATTTAAGATGTTAAATTGTATTAATAATTACATAATTATTTTTCAATAGAAAATGGATACCTCCAACACTGTGATGCACATTAGGGCCTTCGTCATGTGGCATAGGTTCTATGGTAGGATTAGAAGGCTTCATTGCAATGTTATGCACATTGTTATCATTGTTTTCTTTTTAAAACAAAAATAGTAAATTTACGTTCAAAATTAACATCAAATAGATTGTTTCTCAAGTATTCAATTTGAAATATTTTTCATTTGGCCTATTTACCTATTAAACCAATGCAGGAGACTCTTAGGCTTGGCTACTACAAGCTTGGCGTAGGTGTTCAACTATTCCTTTATAGCCTTCCTTGAAGGAAATTTTTTGTGTTCTTCTGTGGCCTCTACATTAAATTTTGAGCCTTGCATTTTTGGCTTAATATCGTCAATTCTGCAGGTATTGTTTGACTAAACAAAATTGTTTGAAATTTATAAAAAATTTGATCTGAAATTTCATTTACTGCTACTTACAATTCTTGCTTGAACTTTCAGATAACCACCAAAGCCAAGTTTGTGTTGCCCATGCTTTTGTAGTCTGGCCTTTGTAGCCTTTGACATGTCCTGCAACCTATGAAAAGTTTGAAATATGTTAAATTATATAAATATAAAGATCACATATCAGTGCATAATTACATTCTACTAGTTAATACTATCCCATACATTCTTTTCTCATTTTCTGGTGGTGTAATTCCTCTTTGATTTTGTGCTTTCTCCTTTCCATCCAAAATGAATTCTCTCCACTGCATCTCTGAAATAAAGGGAGGACGCTCATACTTTGGGTTCTTCACTAGACTCTTTCTATATAAGTCCCTCACAGTCTTAAGATGTTTGCAAGCTCTATCAAGAACTTTCTTCTCATCAAAAATGTTACTACCAAAGGCACACTCTAAAGCTTTTATGAGCTGATCTTCTTTTTTATCTTGTAAATTCCACCTTTTAAGAAAAAACAAAATTGTTAGATAAAAAAATAATTGAAGTTGCGTACCTTGAATATAGTACAAGAAATAGATGAAAGGAAAAATATTCTAAAAATGATATGAAATAAAAATAGTGTGATAGGGTTAGTTCACATATGATGTTCCACCTTATACGTATGGTGGACCCGAATATCTCTAATGTCAACTCATTAAGCTTACCATAAAATGAATCGTTCCCTGCCAAAACATCATGGGATCATCAATCCAAAACTTTTTATGAATAAGTAAATTACAATTAGAATATAAATAATAATAATTTTAAAGTACCTAGAACCTTAAGAAATTTTAAAGGAATTGATTCTTTATCGGACATCACCAATGATGTCTGCAACATTTCCAAACTAGGAACATAGGTAGATCCAGAAAATGATGGTGAATTATCACCAATACTTGTATTGTCTATATCCATAGCAGGTGTATCTCGTGCTGCAAAAAATTAATCCACTATGAAATGAACCCAAGATTAAAGTACAAATTATCAAATCATAATTAACACAAAACAAAATATAGCGAAACAAGGATTTACCAACTATAGATTGTGAAGGCATGGATGTATGCATGCTCCTTTTTGCCGACATTGCAGTCAACAATCTTGGAGAATCGATCCTCGTAGGAGGAGGAGTTGCCTGCACATGATGACCTGAACAATACATTGTTAGCAAAGATATTCTGAAATAATAAAAGTATGAGTAGTTTTCAATAAAGTTTGAGTGAATATTTTCTTAGAAATTTTGAATTAGTTGTAACTGTACCTTTTCATCTAGTTGTATCTACGGTATTAGTAAGTCCAATGAAAAAATGTAGATTTCTAATCAGTAAGTCCAATGAAGTTTTTGAATGTCCTAAAAGAAAAATTCCTTGTAACCTGTTAACTTAAGGATTATTTTACTTGAGGGAGCTGTACTAGTACCAGCCTCACCATGATGTCCACGAGTAGTTGCTTGAGTACACAAAAAATCTTGTAAGAACACATAAATATTTTAGTTCATGACATAAAAGAGTATAAAATATAAACATTTATTGAACTTTTCTTATAACTAAAGATTCATTATTGCTTACTTCATAACAACGTACTTGCCACATCAATTCCTCTTTCCTTGCCAGTGTCTCCTTAGTTGGATTTGGATTGACCAAAATGGCAAGAATTTCTTAACTTATTTTTTAAAATTTCTTCTTGACCATATTTAAAGGGTTAGGGATATCTACGATGTCCTCATCCATATATGACTCTATTACCTCTGTTGTTGTAGGCACTTTTCCCTTTCCATGAACATCAGTTTGTGACATGAATATCAGTAAAACTATGAGAATAACTCCAAAACTCTAAAGAAAAGAACATAATAATATCAAAAAATTTCTCTATCTAATTTGTACAATTACAATAAAGCTTACCTTTGCTAAAGAATGGGTGGGAGTAACATCCTCACCTCTATCATGTGGTGGATCTATGTCATCTTGAGAAAAAGATTAAATATAAAAACTTTAGTGAAATGAAAGCAATAGACTTAGCAAAAAAAAACTTATTAATAAAATAGTATATCAGAGTCATAAATTAGAGGTTAGTTTAAATGGTATATAGTACTTACCATCCTATATGATAGTAAGTTTGTTTGTATCTATGCGATTCAAATGGTAATCTATTAGTAGTTCTTCCCCTGCACTTATTGATTTTATCACACATACAAAAACATGATTCCGCTCATGCATCTCAAATATGCAATTGGGTCTCTTATTAGTTGACCCAAGTCACATACTATTTATAAAACCCGCAATATTCCTTGTTTCTTTTGGTCTTTTGTCAATGTACATAGCAAATCTTTTACTTTGATCATTTTCTTTCCATTGTATATAATTTGTTGATAATGCATACCTACGCATACTTTTTTTATATCAAACAATCTACATTGAATCATTATACTTGTAACAAGGTCCGACATACTCCATCAATTCAACAACTTTGTTCTAACATACCTTTATGCCATCCATGGAAAATAGTCCCAAATCATGTAATGATGATGGAGATATGCGATATATCTTCTCGTTAACACAAAAATTAGTGTTAATTGGAGGTAGTTCCTTGGATACCCATTCTTTCTGAAGATGTGTGTACCTCAAGGACACCTTGATGTCACCTTTGGTCTCATCATCATAAGAACATGACCCCCCTTCAGCAAGGAAAAATTGCATACATTTATTGAATTTTCTTCTAATCTTTTGACCTCTAGTTGATCTCCCTATTTTAGGCCTACTACATGTCAAACTTTCATCTTCTATTCCCGCATTTCCCTCACTCAAGGAAGAAAGATCTAACAAGTACCTATTTTGTGGCTCCTGCAGTCCATCAAATGAGATATATAGTTGGTAAGGAGTGAGATATTTTTCTAAATGAGGGTAATGTTGATGAAGTCGACCCTAAAATTGATGTTGAGGGTATTAGTGTTAAATCATGAGAAAGTTAATACCTTATTATTAAACCACTCAATGAAGATGGGCATAAAGAGAAAGAAATGAATTAATAAAAAAATTTCTACAGGGCGTGTTGACTTATACCTATTGATCCATGTCACTATGCAGGATCCTCCTAAAAGGGGTTAAATTTCCTGTATATGTGAATCATTTATCTTAAGTTAGCTAAAAATTACATGATACGTATGCTAAAAATTACATAGAAGACAACATGAACAATATGCATTCATCATAATCATCATATATTTTTTAATTCGTTGTCTTTACCTTATGTGTGGAATGCAAGATCATCGACAAAAGGGGTGAAGATGTGTGTAGTCAATTGCCCGTTTCCATAGAGGATGAAAATCACACAAAATATATACATGTAATCAACAATAATTAATTGAGCATCATAAGCAATACATTGGTAATTTCTTAAATGATAAATATATTAAATATATGAGTAATAATTGAAACATGTGTATCATAAATCACATATGTTGTAATAATTAGAATTGAACACATTGAATTAATTGTATATATTTTAATTCCTTGTCTTTACCTTATGTGTGGAATGTGTGAGACCTACCTAAGACCAGCATAGTTTTACTATTTTACTTTCTATGCTTTAGTGACTTTTACTTAGACATACATTGACTATTGAGGCTCTTATGTATTTGAGGATATGTTGAATCCTATGTTATATGTTTGGTGCCTAGTTATGTAATTGTTAGATGCAATTGTTATGAAAACTGGTTTAGGAAACCAATGATATGTTTATTTAATTCAAATATAGATATAGTTTATAGACCATGCAGTATTGATGATATATTATGTTTCTATATCATGTTATTTTGGATCTACTGATGTGTGCAATGAGTGTGTAGGGATAGTTGACCATGGATTTAAATCGGGAACCCAGAATTGGAATTTATGTTATACTGTTAATTCCAAGGTCTTGTTTGTATAAAGAAACATGGACCTCATTTTATAGTTGTTTATTAGTGAATGTGGTTTGTATGTGTGTATTTAATTCAGTTTAAGTTAATGTGAATAAGCCATGTCATTTCTTATTTAAATTATGCCAATTTTGGCAAATTGTAATAATTAAGTGTTGGCATAGCTAGTTAATTGTATCATGATTAAGTATGAAGTTAACTAGGGGTTAACCTTAGTGTAGTACTCAAGCCTACCATGGGTTAGGAAGTTTCTAGTTGGTCAACTTGACTTGGAAATCCGTGGGTAAACTTTAGGTGGGGTTTAGGAGGGTCTTTTGGGCTCCCATAAGGTAACGAAGGTCAATTTTAGCTACCCAGGTTGGTACCCTGGGGGTTAGGGGTCATTTTCAATGCATTAAGAGCCTTAAATCACATTTATTACTCCCCTAAAGTCTCCCTTTTGAAGTTGTGAAAATTTGAGAGTTGTGTGGTTTTGGTCAACCTCTCTTTTCTTCCCAAAGTTGTATTTAACTCAATTTATGGTGAAGGAAGGCAAGTAGTAAGAAATGGATGGAAGGTTCTTCATCACCTTTGATTGGTTCCTAGATTTTTGGAGGTTTGACTATATAGGGAAGGTTTTAGGAAGAGCTTGAGTATTCACCCACTCTCTACCTTTAGAGACCATTTTTAGAATTTAAAGGATATTAGGAGGGAATTGCTTGGAAGGGTAGCTCATTTCAGAAATTCAAATTCAACCTTAGGCTTGGAGTAAGGTTGATTTATCTTTAATTTAATTGCTTTTATTTGCATGTATGGAATCTTAGAGCTCCATTAATGGAGTCCTTGCTATTTTTATGGTTATGCTTAAAAATTTTGTATGTGTTTATTTGTTATTTTTTATTTGTAATTTCATTTGTGAATGAGATTCTTCAAGGCACACTCACCCTTGAGAGGGTAGAGAAACCTTGAAGGGGGTGGTAGGAAGTGACTCTAGGATTGTGCAAAGTCTCCCATGTGTGGAGGGATAAACATGGGGTTCTTGATACCCATGATGCCAAGTATGGCCTAAGGGCACCTAGGGGGCATAAGGAGGATTTTTAGATTGCATCTTGTGTATATGGTCTTTCCAAGTCCATGTGTGGCTTGTGAATTTTAATTTATACTTAGGCTTCTCCTCCTGAGTTAGTCCACCACTACCTCTATTTTCAGGAAGGCCTCTTGGAGACCTTCCTCTTGTTTAACCATGTTGGGAATGTTTTTGGTGCATTTATGTTTGGTTGAAGTTTTGTAAGTTGTTGTGATACTTGTTTGTATCTCGTTCCGTTCTGGATCCCCTAGCTTAGGGATGGCCTTGAAAAGGCCTAGGTTGGGAGGTGAGCCTCCATGGTCAACCTCATTCCTACAAGATTACATCTTGATGTTAGGAGTTGGCAATAAAGTTTATGTATGAGAAAAGAAAATAAGGGATTTCCTTTGTAATCATATGTTTGGAGATTGTAATCAAATTGTTAATTTTGTATAAATGGAAAATTAGGGATATTTTTTGTAACATGGATTTGTTATGTATTGGAAAGGAAATTTATGAAATATTATTTAAGAAATGATGGATCAAATTGCTATTTAAATTCATAGTTGTCTATTAAATTTAATTGTATGGACTATTTGAAATTTAGTAAATTATGAGCAATTTTAAGATTTAATATTATTTTAATTGGTGCAATTAAAATAAATGGTTATGGCATTTTGAGTTTTCTTTTTAAAAAAATGGAACTTATAGATTTACAAAGTTCTTTAAAAATCCCAATCGTATGAGTGAGTTCTATTTATTAAGTAAAATTTTAGTACTTACATTTTTGTGCTCATTGGAAATTTTAATTGAATATATGTGTATGTTAATTTTGAAGATTAAATTTTATTTTATACTTAGAATAATTTTCAAAATTTTGGAAAAAATTATATATATATATATATATATATATATATATATATATATATATATATAAAGTTGGGTTTAGTTTTAATTAAATTTAAAACATGATTAAATCACACTTATTTTAGAATAATAATGTATTAGGGTGTTTTTATTAAATAGATTTATTTAATATTTTGTTTGAGGATTAATTGGTATAAAGAAAAGACTATTTCTTTTAAGGATTTTTTTTAATTTAAAATTATTTTTAGTTAGATTTAGTTTTAAATTTTAATCAAATGTAAATTAAATTAAGATTAATCTAGTATATATTTTTTGATGTATTAATATTAACATTGAGTTAAATCCTTTGGGAGGAATTATTTATTTTTGCTTAAGAGACTAGATTGGGGATATTCATTCAAAATTGATATGTTGGGGTAATATTAGAATAATCTAATTCAAGTGATTGTTTTAGTTTGAATTATGTATTAGCCATTAGATTAATTTCTTATTGCTTTGAAAATGTTATAAATGGGTTAGTCAACCACGTATGATCAATACATTTAATATCGAAGCACTCAAAGTAACCTTAACTTTTCAATTGGATGAACGTATTTATCATTAGGAGTGTTTCAACCATCTCATCATTCCTTTTGGGATTTGTTGGCCATTTTTGTGCATAGTTGACTTTTGGTCAACCCTTGGTCAAACCTAGGTTAATCACATCAGTTTGTGTGCACAATTATTCCATGTTATGTTTTGAACCCTTTAAACTTAGTTGCACATTTTTTGGTGCATGGTTGACCTTTTGGTCAACTCTAGTTGAGTTTAGTGAGCTACCTCATTTTGTGTGCCAATCAAAGCATGCTTCTTAGGGATCTCTATAGGATAGTTTGAGAGCTAATTAGAATAGTTTGACTTTTGGTAAAACTTGGTCAACCTTCTCTGCTTGACCCTTGTGGTGTTTTTCAGACACTTAGACTTTCACTTATCTATTTCCCTCTGCATCATTTTGCGTAATCATAAGAACTTGTGTCAGTTTATATTAAACTCCAGTTAGCTTAGTTGGGTATGTGTGTTTTTTATAGTTAAGCAGTAGGTTTTAGAAAAACTTTATAGTTGTGTTTTGCTCTACTTTTTGGGCATCACATTTTTGTATAAGAGCTAGGTTTGGTAAACCTTGGGAACCTAACCCACTTCGTAGATGCTAAACTTTGTGTTTATGTGTGTAGGATGCCTCCACCCACCCGACTGGCCCGTGTATGTGGATGTGGGTGTAGGCGTATCTCCTTATCTCGAGAAGAGGTATAACCTAAGGTAGAAGTTCGAGAAGGGGACCAGGGTCCACCTCCCAACCCACCTCCTAATTCAAATGTAGAATTGTTGGAAGCCTTTTAGAACCTAGTCATACTTATCCTAGAATGTATGCCTCTAGTTGTACCATATAATGTACAACAGGTTATGGAAGGACATGAGTCCTGAGCTAGGGAGTGAAGTAGGAGTCCCCCTCCTAGATTCGCAGAGGAACATGCCGAGTAGGAAGTTGAGTCCATCAAGGGACCATAACCTCCACCTAGGATTAAGGTTTGCAAATACAAGAGACCACCTCTTTATGCAGGTGATCATATTAGAGAGTTGATGTGGCTTCAGGCACCACTATTTATGGGATCTACTAATGGGAAAAAAGCCAAGTCATGACTTCTGAGCCTTGAGCATTGTTTTGGGTTGCACCCTTACAAGAGAAACCTTAAAGTGTGCTTTGCTATACATCTTCTTAGAGGAGGAGCCTCCACATGGTGGAAACATGAGGATTTCAAGGGACATCTGGTTATAGACACCCTAACATGGGAAACCTTCCTTCAAATATTTAGGGCCAGGTATCTCTCTGAGAAGTTTAGACAGTGTCACATAGGTGAATTCCATGACCTGTAGTAGAGAGGACTTTCAGTGGCCCAGTATGAGGGAAAGTTCATAGATCTCCTTCCTTATGTCGAGTACAAGAGGGATGCGAAGTTACAAGTTAATAGGTTCATCAAGGGATTGAACCACTCTATAGTTGACATGGTATGTATGGTACCACCAGGGGACTTACGATTCACCAGTGATAGGGCCTTGGTTGTGGAGGAGATCATTAAGGGATCTCAGTATCACAATCCTACAACATAGAATTTTATCTATCAAGAGCCCCCTTGGAAAGGGAATTAGAGGAACAATTTGGGGTCTTTCAAAACCCCACAGCCTCAGTAACAACAACCTCAATAGTCTTAGCAGAGCTAGGCACCAAAACCACCTCAGGATCAATAGGGCTCAAAGTTGAAGTAGTGGCATTCTCAGGGTCCTTAGAAGGGACATAAATCATAGGCCCCTTATACACCCCCATCACAGACACAAAAACCCTATAAGGGAGATATAGTGGGTCTACTCAGATAGGAGGATCTTAGTAGTCTAGACCTCTAGATGTACAAGTTCATACTCGAGGACCATGATATACTTGTGATGCCATGGGGCACATAGTTAGGGAATGTCCTCAGGGAGGTAGTCAACGGGTAGAAATGTCTGAACCTATAGTTGGGGACATGGGCAAGTCCCACAGAATGTTTGTAGTGGTTGAAAACCACCAGGCAGAGCATCAAGACTCAGTCATTGAGGCTTTAGGTATGATCAAAGATAGTGCAGTTTCTATCCTATTTGATACTAGAGCTACTGACTCCTTTATTTCTCCATTGGTCGTGGAACATTGCAGGCTAGTGGCATCTAGGCAAGATTTTAGGTGGGAAGTTGAGTTAGCTTCAGGAGCTAGAGTATCTGTTACCTTAATGGTTAGAGAGTGCCCAATTTAGATTGGTGGCTTAATCACCTTAGCAGACCTCAAAGTAACACCTCTTAGATCTTACGGACTAGTTCTTGGCATGGATTGGCTTTATGCTCACAAGGCCGGGCTATATTATTGTAAAAAATTGATCAAATTCTTGGATGATGACGGAAAGACTACTATGATTTATGGAATCCAGAGGCTTGTATTCCTCCATGTGATTTTCTCTCTACAGCTTAAGAGAAGCATGCAGAAGGGATGCCAGTTATTTTCTATTACCATCAGTAATAGGGAAGATGAGGCAGAACAAGAAGCCTCACTGGATGACCATACCATTCTGTAGGAATATGAAGATGTGTTTCCTTCAAAACTACCTGGTATGCCTCCTCGAAGGGAAGTAGACTTTCACATAGATCTAGTACTAGGATTAGAACTAGTTTCTATAGCACCTTACAAGATGACAAATAATGAGCTTAATGAGCTCAAATTGTAGCTTGAGGAACTATTATAGAAAGGACATATTCATCCTAGTATTTCTCCTTGGGGTGCATCTGTGATCTTTATGAAGAAGAAATATGGGTCTCTTAGGTTGTGTATGGATTTCCGCCAGTTGAAAAAAGTAACCATCAATAATTGGTATCCACTTCCTAGGATTGATGACCTATTTGATAAGCTTCAAGGTGCCCGAGTGTTCTACAAGATTGACCTTAAGTCTGGATATCACTAGTTGAGGATAGTGGATAGTGATATCCACAAGACTGCATTCCACACCAAATATGGCCACTATGAGTTCACTGAGGTTCCATTCAAGCTTACAAATTCTCTAATTGTATTCATGAGTCTTATGAATGGAGTATTTCATACATTCCTTAACAAGTTTGTGGTGGTATTCCTTGATGATATCTTGATCTATTCGAAGGATGAGAGAGAGCATGAAGAGCACCTTAGACAAGTTTTGTAGTGCCTTAGAGATAATCAACTTTATGGTAGCTTGTCAAAATGTGCTCTTTTCAAATCAGAGGTCAAGTATTTGGGTCATGTGATATCTGGCGATGGGATCTCAGTAGATCCATCAAAGATTGATGCCATTATGAATTGGCTAGCACCTACCACAATGACCAAAGTGAGTAGTTTCATGGGTCTAGCCAGTTATTATAGATAGTTTGTTGAAGGTTTTTCTCAAGTGGCACACCCTATTACTTCTCTTCAGCAAAAGGGAAAGAAGTTTCAGTGGACTGAGAAGTGTGATAGAGCTTTTCAGGAGCTCAAGAGAGCATTGACCAATGCACCCATTCTTGTTGTGTCAAAGCCTTCAATAGAGTTTGTAGTTTGCACAGATGCTTCCTTAGATGGTTTGGGGGTAGTTCTTATGTAGGATGGACAAGATATAGCCTATGAGTCTAGGAAATAGAAGACTCATGAGTTCAACTACCCTACCCATGATCTCAAACTTGTAGTAGTAGTGCATGCTTTAGTGAGGTGGTGACATTTCCTCTTAGGACATTAGTTTGAAATTCATTCAAACCATCAAAGTCTACAATACATCTTCACATAGTTGAACCTTAATGCTAGGCAGCAGAGATGGATGGATTTCTTGTGAAAATATAATTTTGATGTTCACTACATCAAGGGGAAATAAAATGTTGTCACATATGATTTGAGTAGGAAACAACATGAGCTTTCTTCTATGTCTACAGAAACAAATTTGAGAGATCACATTCTTCATCACTTATATGAAGATGAGTTGTATGCAAAAGTGAGTGAGTTGGTTCGATCTCAGAGGCTCCTTGAGGGGAAGTATGTAGATTATGTCATAGAGTCTGATGGACTCTTATGTCACAGAGGACACATCTACATACATTGCAAGAGTTTTTCATGCTAGAGGCCCATAGATCCCCTTATGTAGCACATCGCAGAGTGAAGAAGATGCATGCTGAATTGAGACAGTTATATCATTAACCAAGCATGAGAACATAGATTGCTAAGTTGGTAGCTAGGTGCCTAGAATGCTAGAGGGTGAAGGTAGAACATTGACATCTAGGTGGTCTACTTCAGCCTCATGAGATACTAGTGTGGAAGTGGGACATTGTATCTATGGACTTCATTGTTTTTCTACCTATGTCATCTCATCATTATGATGCTATCATGGTGACAGTTGACAAGTTGACCAAGGTGGCTCACTTCTCACCAATGTGTGCTACCTTTACTACACCATCAGTGGCACAAGTGTTCTTGCGAGATATATTCAAACTACATGGAATACCTCATAAGATCATCTTAGATAGAGATTCTCTCTCCACTTTATCCTTTTGGAGAGAACTGTAGGCAACAATGGGTACTAGGCTCAACTTCAATACAACCTATCATCCTAAGATAGATGAACAGACCGAAAGGGTCAATTAGGTGTTAGAAGACATGCTTTGCATGTATTTTATGGACCACCAGACCTGGTGGGAGGAATACCTACATTTAGTGGAGTTTTCCTATAATAATGGGCATCATACATCCTTGGGTATGCCTCCATACCAGGATCTCTATAGTAGACCTTGAAGGACACCACTCAGTTGGGAAAAGATTGAGGACAAAGTTTCCATTGGTTTCGAGCTAGTTAGAGATATGGAGTAGTAGGTGACCTTGATTAGGCAGTGCCTCATAGAGGCTCAAGATAGATAAAAGAAGTATGCTAATGTGAAGAGGATAGATCGAGCCTACTTAGTGGGAGACAGGGTATTTTTGAGAGTGCGATCGCATAAGAGTACAATCCATTTTGGAAAGGGCTCTAAGCTTGCACCAAATTTTGTTAGACCATATGAGATCCTTGAGAGGATAGGACCAGTTGCATACCATTTAGCTTTACCACCTAGCCTGTCATGCATCCATGATGTGTTTCATGTTTCATTTTTTAGGAAGTATGTTTATGATGAGACTCATGTGATAGATTGGGATGCCTTGCAGGTAGAGTCATACAGACAGCTAGTTTTGGAGCCCATTCGTATATTGTCCCAATGGACCTTGGCACTTCGAGGCAAGGTGCTAGACCAAGTTAGGGTCTAGTGGGATTGTTATGACAAGGTCACAACTTCATGGGAGGATGCAACACATATGAGATCATAGTACCCTCACCTCTTTGATGAACTCCAGGAGGAAGTTCATGCCTAGAGGGGGTGGATGTGAGACCTACCTCAGACCGACATAGTTTTACTGTTTTACTTTCTATGCTTCAGTGACTTTTACTTGGACATACTTTGACTATTGAGACTCTTATGTATTTGAGGATTTGTTGAATCCTATGTTATATGTTTTGTACCTGGTTATGCAATCATCATACACTTGAGATACTTTATGTTTTGATTCAGTTTCAGTTTATGATGATGTCATATATGAGAATAAATGTGTTGGATGCAATTGTGATGAAATTGGTTTAGGAAACTGATGATATGTTTATTTAATTCAAATACAGATATAGTTTATATACCATGCAATATTGATGATATATTATGTTTATATATCATGTTATTTTGGGCCTACTGATGTGTGGAATGAGTGTAAAGGAATAATTGACCATGGACCTAAATTGGGGATCCAAAATTGGAACCTATGTTATACCGTTAATTCCAAGGTCCTCTTTGTATAAAGAAACACAGACCTCGTAGTATAGTTGTTTATTCATGAATGTGGTTTGTATGTGTGTATTTAATTCAGTTTAAGTTATTGTAAATAAGTCATGTTATTTGTTATTTAAATAATGTCAATTTTGGAAAATTGTAGTAATTAAGTGTTGGCATAGCTAGTTAATTGTATCATGATTAAGTATAGGGTTAACTAGGGGTTAACCTTAGTGTAGTACCCAAGCCTACCATGGGTTAGGAAGTTTCTAGTTGGTCAACTTGACTTGGAAATCCGTGGGTAAACTTTAGGTGGGGTTTAGGAGGGTCTTTTGAGCTCTCATAAGGTAACGAAGGTCAATTTTAGCTACCCAGGTTGGTACCCTAGGGGTTAGGGGTCATTTTCAACCCATTAAGAGCCTTAAATCACATTTATTACTCCCCTAAAGTATCCATTTTCAAGTTGTGCGAATTTGAGAATTGTGTGGTTTTGGTTAACCTCTCTTTTCTTCCCAAATTTGCATTTAACTCCATTTATGGAGAAGGAAGGCAAGTGGGAAGAAAGGGATGGAAGGTTCTTCCTCACCTTTGATTGGTTCCTAGATTTTTGGAGGTTTTCTTATTTAAGGAAGGTTTTAGGAAGAGCTTGAGTGTTCACCCACTCTCTACCTTTAGAGACCATTTTTAGAATTTGAAGGAGCTTAGGAGGGAATTGCTTGGAAGGGTGGCTCATTTTAGAACTTTAGATTCAACCTTAGGCTTGGAGTAAGGTTGGTTTCTCTTTAGTTTAATTTTTTTTCTTGGGATGCATGGAAGCTTGGAGCTCCATTAATAGAGTCCTTGCTATTTTTATGGTTATGCTTAAATTTTTTGGATGTGTTTATTTGTTATTTTTCATTTGTAATTTTATTTGTGAATGAGATTCTTCAAGGCACACTCACTCTTGAGAGGGTAGAGTAACCTTGAAGGGGGTGGTAGGAAGTGACTCCAGAATTGTGCAAAGTCTCCCATGTGTGGAGGGATAAACATGGGGTTCTTGATACCCATGATGTCAAGTATGGCCTAAGGGCACCTGGGGGCATAAGGAGGATTTTTAGATTGCATCTTGTGTAGATGGTCTTTCCAAGTCCATGTGTGGCCTGTGAATTTTACTTTATACTTAGGCTTCTCCTCCTGAGTTAGTCCACCACTACCCCTATTTTCAGGAAGGCCTCTTAGAGACCTTCCTCTTGTTTAACCATGTTGGGAATTTTTTTGGTGCATTTGTGTTTGGTTGAAGTTTTGTAAGTTGTTGTGATACCTGTTTTGTATCTCGTTCTGTTCTGGATCCCCGAGCTCGGGGGTGGCCTTGAAAAGGCCTAGGTTGGGAGGTGAGCCTCTGTAGTCAACCTCATTCTTATAGGATTACATCCGGATGCTAGGAGCTAGCAATAAAGTTTATGTATGGGAAAAGAAAATAAGGGATTTCCTTTGTAATCATATGTTTGGAGATTGTAATCAAATTGTTAATTTTGTATAAATGGAAAATTAGGGATTTTTTTGTAGCATGGATTTGTTATATATTGGAAAGGAAATTTATGAAATATTATTTAAGAAATGATGGATTAAATTGCTATTTAAATTCGTAGTTGTCTATTAAATTTAATTGTATGGACTATTTGAAATTTAATAAATTATGAACAATTTTAAGATTTAATATTATTTTAATTAGTGCAATTAAAATAAATGGTTATGGCATTTTGAGTTTTCTTTTTAAAAAAATGGAACTTATAGATTTACAAAGTTATTTAAAAATCCCAATTGTATGAGTGAGTTCTATTTATTAAGTAAAATTTTAGCACTTACATTTTTGTGCTCATTGGGAATTTTAATTGAGTTTATGTGTATGTTAATTTTGAAAATTAAATTTTATTTTGTACTTAGAATCATTTTTAAAATCTTGGAAAAAATAAAAAATGCCTAATTTAAAAATCTACTTCCTACATTGTCTTTAATTATGGATTTTGAATGCATTCAGGTTATTAATTTTTTAAATAAATTGTGTATATACTCACTATTTTAAAAAATAGGGTATATATTAATATTTTATACCAGTATATTAAATTAGTTTTTTATATATATAAACTTATATATATAAATATATTATATTATATTTACTTAACCCTTTTCAAATTTTTAAAAATCTTGATTTTTCGTTTAAGCGCAAAACGCTTGAATTAAAAATATATATTTAACTTATGTAGGGGCAAGGATTTGTGATGAGGCCGAAGCCACCTCCCTTCTCCCTTATGGTAGTGGCAGGCGGCGCAGATCGGGCGGCACCGGCTCCACATGCCACCACTGCGAAAGTAGTGGTGGGCAGGGAGTGGTGTCCACGCCGAGCCCCCTCCCACATTGCCTTTCCTTGTGGGTGCTTCCATTGTGCGTGGTCGCCGCAAGGCTTTTCCTTTCGCAATCCCTAGCATAAAGTTTAGGGTATATTAATATATTTTTTTAAGTTGGGTTTAGTTTTAATTAAATTTAAAAAATGATTAAATCACATTTGTTTTAGAATAATAATGTATTAGGTTGTTTTTATTAAATAGATTTATTTAATATTTTGTTTGAGGATTAATTGGTATAAAGAAAAGACTATTTCTTTTAAGGATTTTTTTTTAATTTAAAATTATTTTTAGTTAGATTTAGTTTTAAATTTTAATCAAATGTAAATTAAATTAAGATTAATCTAGTATATATTTTTTGACGTATTAATATTAACATTGAGTTAAATCCTTTGGGAAGAATTATTTATTTTTTGCTTAAGAGACTAGATTGGGGATATTCATTCAAAATTGATATGTTGGGCTAATATTAGAATAATCTAATTCAAGTTATTATTTTAGTTTGAATTATGTATTAGCCATTAAATTAATTTCTTAATGCTTTGAAAATGTTATAAATGGGTTAGTCAACTACGTATGATCAATAATTTTAATATCGAAGCGTTCAAATTAACCTTAACTTTTCAACTGGATGGACATATTTATCATTAGGAGTGTTTCAACCATCCCATCATTCCTTTTGGGATTCGTTGGCCATTTTTGTGCACAGTTGACTTACGATCAACCCTTGGTCAAACCTAGGTCAATCACCTTGATTTAGGTGCACAAGTATTTCATGTTATGTTTTGAACCCTTTAAACTTAGTTGCACATTTTTCAATGCATGTTGACTTTTTTATCAATTATGGTTGACTTTAGTCAATTACCTCATTTTCCATGTCGGTCAAAGCATGCTACTTAGGGATCTATGTAGGATAGTCTAAGAGCTAATTAGCATAGTTTGACTTTTGGTCAAACTTGGTCAACCTTCTTTAGTTGACCCTTGTGGTTTTTTTCAGACACTTAGACTTTCAATTATACATTTCCCTCTCCATCATTTTATGTGATCATGGAACTTGTGCTAGTTTGTATTAAACTCCAGTTAGCCATTGTATTAATCATTGTAAATCCATTATCATGTTCAATAACAATTCTATCAGGATTATTTTGATTCAGTCATAGCCTATACCATTTGACGACGAATAGAACTAATTTGGAGTTAAAGTCGCACTCAAGTATACCATCCAAGATTCCATAGTATCAATTTTGAGATTATTGAGGATGTATGTCATTTCTAGATGAAATATTAGTGACCTTGAAGACTGCAGTTATCCTAGAATCACAAGTTTTCTTCATGTCATCCAATGTTTTATGCAAAATTTGTGGCCATGATAGTACATAGCTTTGTGGTGCTTGACCTACAATTTTTCAAGCATGTGAAAATTATTTGCATCATGATTTGATATTAAATATGTGGGTCATGATGATTAATAAATTTTTACGTACCTTTCTACCTCTTAAACCATATGTTAGATCAATTACTATTGGTGTAACATTGGATTCTCCATTACGATGAGCTTCTTTAACCAATGAAGCAAGACCTTCTCATGTTAATGAGAGACCATTTTTTTGACATCGTTCAATCCATACCGTCATCCAATCAAGATTGTTTGCAATATACAAATGTAGTGCATCCCACTCTCGAGCACCTGTATAAAAAAAATAGACCAATTAGAAACAACTTATATTGATGAGTAATAATAATTAATTAACTATAATAACATTTTATAATTACCTCTCACTTTCCTCAATCCACCTTTCCCTATCAAGTACTCCCATTTGAATTTGTTAATGGAGTTGGAATCCAAAATATGATCTACATTGATCTTTGCTGCAAACTTAGGAAGATATTCACTAATGTACACCATAGTCTGGTATACCATATATCCCTCCACCATAGAACCCTCAAGATGCTCTCTTTGTTGAACCATGCCCTTAAAAAATTTCAAGTGCCTCTCAATCATCCACATTGACCTATTTTGTACAGATCCACACAATTCAATCTCCTCAACTTGATGTATGAGGTAGTGTTCTTGTGCATTGAAAAAAATTGAAGGTAGACACTTTTGCATTTCACACATAAGATGAGGAATTTTTCTCTTCCAATATTTTATATCTTCTTTATTGATTTCTTTCGATGACAACCACCTCATGTATTTTACAAGATCATATATAACATATTTGACACTGTTGTTGAAGTGGTGTGGGAGAGATAGAGGTAGAACGTACTGCAATAATTGTAGAATGATCTTTTTAATATTTTATAAAATAATACAATGAAAACTACATGTAGTATACAAATATATAGTCAATACAAAATAACTTGAATTACCTTAATAAATGTATGTCAATCATGTGTTTTCATCCCTAGCCCAAATTCACTTTTCTTTAATATGAGATTGCTTATGTTCGCAGAAAATCCTGTGGGAAATCAATTTTTTTGTATGACTTCTTTTATAGCATTTCTCTTTTGCTTTGAAAATAACTAAGGAAGGGCACTTATATCAATCTAGTCTCCATTGTTATTTGATCGAATGAAATTTTTCATTTCATGGTTGGATTCTTCAATGTCACTACAAATTTTGACAATTTTGTCTTTGTCACACCTTCCATCCAATATTTTCCATAATGTCTCTATTGCATTCTTTCCAATATGTATATCATCAAACAAATGCTTGATTGGGAGTTGCTCATAGTACGTCAACCTACTAAATTATGTAGGATAACTTTTTAGTCCTTTTGGAAGTTGGTCATTAATGCCTTGACGACCTTCACAAGCATCAATTACATCATCAGTAAACAAAAAATAATATCAAAACATAAATTTAAATAAAAAACTATCAGATGGATTGACATTACCTCGATGATTTATTCTATTGTATTCTAACTTTCATAGGCAAGGTGTCATTCTCCATGGATTTGATGTAGTCTCTTCTTTCCCATTGAAAATATGTTTTTTGGTAATTTGGTACTTATGATTTCTATGGAGAAAGTGTCTATAGTCATCAAAAACTTGCTTTCCTAAACTTTTTGAATGACGAGATTTCATCTTTGGACCACAAACTAGATATGCAAATTTTCCCTTTGTCTGAAGACCTACAAGATTGCGTATAATTGGATTAAATATGTTAATTTTGATAATTAAAATTATCATGCACAGCTTAAACATACAACAAAAATGTGTTAGCACTATAACATGCCAAAAAAGAGGTTTTAACAAGAGAACATACCACAAAAATGTGTTAGCCCAGGGGCATCATGTACTATCCATACAAGAATTACATGGAATTGAAATTTATCTTTGTCTTATTGATTTAGAGATGTCATACATAGTGACCCCATTCCATAACACCAATGACTCATTGATAAGGGGCTCAATATATACATTCATATCTTTAACTTGGTACTTACCTAGTTGAATGAACAAAAATATTACATAATTATTATGACCATTTTGATGACATATTTATAATAAATTAATTTAGATGACTATTAAATGAAAAAAATACCTAAAACAATCATTGCCAACATTATGTGCTCCTTCTTTATGGACATCCAAAGAGGAATGTTATTTTTTATAACAAAAATAGGCCACACCAAGTAAACATATCCCATCTCTCCAAATAGATTGACATCGTCCATTGCCAATGAAAGCTTGAGATTACAAGGTTCTTTAAAGTGTGGTCGAGTTTTCTCTATTTCCTTAAATGTCAAACCATCTGCTGACATTCACATAATGTCATCTTGACTTCTATTGTGTGCATGGTAATCCATAAATTATGCCAAACTAGTGCACTTGAATAATCCTTGCAGATGTTGAATAATGGGAATATACCGAAGAACCTTGCGAGGTACCTTTTTTGTTATTTGATCTTATCGATATCTAATAATATGACAATCAAGGAATTTTGTTGCAAATTCTTGTTGTTTATGATATATAATATGATCATTTGGACATGCATGTATTTTTTGGTACTCCATTCCAATTTCTTTCATCATGGTAGACAATTCTCGGTACGAGCAAGGTAGAATGTTTGATGGTGGTAACAAACACTCACCTATCAACCTACGGCAAAAAATATAATTTGTTAATATAAATAGGATTAATTGGTACATGATTCACCCTGTGTTAAGTATAAGGAAATTACAACTAAAAAAGATGAAAAAAGATGACATATATGACATACCTTAACATACGTGTGATTTCTATGTTGGATAAACCATTCATAACCTTCAAGTTCACCAACAAAAATAGATTGACAAGAAGAGTTGTTTGGGAGCCTTCATATAGGGTCTTGTATGCCTTCTCAAGTATAGGTACATCAAGGTCATCTTCATCATCATCATAATCAGTTGCACCAGTACCATCATCTTGATCATCATGATCAGCTGCGTCGGTACCATCATCTTCAATTGCATTATCTACTATGGGATAATCTTCTTCCATGGGATCATTATCTTTTGCTTCGATATTAACACCTCCATGTTCCCCCAGTTGAAGATCCACATTCTCCAGATTGTCATGGTCCATAACATGAAACCTGAGGTGGTTGACTTATATCAGAATGATGACCTTAAATTAACCATGACCATGATGTCATCATCAATTCAGTTCTTATGTATATAAATTGTTAAAACAATATATTAAAATACATACCAATGGACAAAATTTGTTTCCCCCTTCAATGTGACCATGTTGCCTATAATATTTCTCCTCTATTTTGATTAGATATCTTTGAGTCTTTAAGCCCTTGCAAATTTTGCGGGGACATTAAAATTTTCCATCACCTTTTCTTTTCAATTTAGACCACAATCTAGCAACTGTCTCCTTATTTTATTCTATATAAAAGGTAGGCATGGTTTATTATAGATCAAGATTCAAAGCCCATACCAATGGGTCTCTTATAAGCCTGTGCTTTAGCCCCATAGTGTTCCACCTATTCCCTACGGGCCCCCCTTCAATGTGACCATGTTGCCTATAATGTTTCTCCACTATTTTGATTAGATATCTTTGTCTTTAAGCCCTTGAAAATTTTATAGGGACAATACAATTTTACATCACCTTTTCTTTTCAATTTAGACCACAATCTAGCAATTGTCTCCTTATTTTATTCTGGGTTGATATTGTTAGACATGGTCTTTCTTCACAGGCAAAAATTCAGGTTATAATTATACCAAAAAATCATCTCCTATACTCTAAATTAAGATATTAATGTTGTCATATGTCAAATATAAAAATACTACCATTAATGTTGTCATCTATCAAATATAAAAATACTAGCATTAGTAGTATCTTGTATATAGCATTATTAGTAGTTCTTTACTCCCTTATAATTTACTACACTGTCAAATTGTGATAGTTAAACAAATCTGTTCTCATAAATTCACAAAAATGAGCCAAAATAAAGTGTTCCTTGTTCCCTATTCTTTGGGACACACTTAGGACAATGATTTATTTATCTAGTTGGGCTAATAACCATTGTGTGCAAAGATAATTGAAGATGGAATTTAATTGGTTAAGGACAAGGTAGCAAGTTGATGCATGGTAGGGTGATGATAACTCAAAGTATACACACAAAGATGTTTTGTGAAGTTGTAAGTATGACCTTGAATGGAATGACTCATTACTTGTACATTGAATAGAATTTTGATGGAAGAAGGATGATTTGTTTCTACAGATACAGTCACTGAACAACCATTTTTTTAACTCTAATTTTTCTCAAATTTAAATTTTTTTGTTCACTTAGAATAGTAAACTTAACTTTTTTGTATCTATATACAAAGTAAACATGATAGATAAATGGAAACCTATTTATTTTTAAATGGAATACACCAAGGAGTACCATAAAAAATATTGACCATTTACATTCATGAATAGTAAACCTAAATCAGATAGCTCATTTTTTTATTAGCATGTGTAGTCTCAGAACTGTCCATTTCTCTATGTATATGAAAAATTAATGAAATATCAAGATGAAATATAGAATTGAACAAAATAGTATTCCACATAGACTGAATCAAATATAACATCAAAAGAAGGTGAACTCCACAATTGGTAGAAACTCGAACATGGGAAAAGTCAAATTCAGGGCTTGATTTATCAAGAACAACAAATAATGTGGAACCCCACAATCAAAAACATGAAACCTAATAAAAATCTATTGCCTTATGGTTATTGAGTAGGGACAATTGGGGTATTTAATGTAGTTAATACCTTGCATAATAGTTACACACTGCAAAACTTGATTGGGACTATGGAATTTATAAAGTAAGGAAAGGTGAGAGGATCAATCAAATAATCACAAAAAGAAACACACTTTGTCAACACTGGTCAAAATCCTATCACCAAGCATAGACATAGGAAACCAAAAAGGGACAAAAGACAAGAAATAAGAAAAATCATTACGACTATAGAAAAATCATTAAGACTATACAAAATCAAGTTCTAGAAATGGACAGTTATGATGCTTTTCCATTACAAAAATTGAGCATTCAACATTTGGTACTTCTTGGTGTATTCCATTTAATTATTGTGGAAGCCATTGTATGGGAGAAGAGGAGGATCTATGAGTACTATACGGATTCTGGCTAAATAAGAAAGCATCATATCTGTCATTTGGATGTCTCTTTGCATGGTTTTTATATTGTTGTTGATTTGAACAAGTTCCAAATGTGTTGAAGAAGGTTTGAACATCAATTTATAAACATTCTTCAATGCTTTGAAAGAGCATCTTATCCAACATGTATGCTAAAAGAAGCCTCTTATCAAACATTTATGCTAAATGAAGCCTCTAATCACACAACCAATGAATAAGAGTTGATCAGAGAAGGTATATGCATAGGTGAAAAACATGCAGATTTGACCAAGCATTACTGGGAGCTAGACCCTGCAACAAATGGACTTGTGATGATTTTCACAATAGTACATTTTTTTCAAGGTAAGCTCCCAATAGTTCTTAGGAAAATATGCATGTTCATCACCTATGCATATACCTTTTGTAATCATACAACCAATTAATAAAATTTCAAATGCTAATTTATTTAACAATTCAAATGTCTCAAGTAGAAAATATTCTCAATGGAACTGCTTTGATAACATATAGACATAAATAGGAGATTGGAGTTGATCAACCTTCACTTGTGCATATACAACCTTCACCTGTGCATATAAGAGTTGATCAGAGAAGGTATATGCACAGGTGACAAACATGCAGATTTGACCAAGCATTACTGGGAGATACACCCTGCAACAAATGGACTTGTAATGATTTTCAAAATAGTACATTTATTGCAAGGTAAACTCCCAGTAGTACTTAGGAAAATTTGCATGTTCATCACCTATGCATATACCTTCTCTATTCAACTCTTATATATAGGTAAAGGTTTTATATGTTGTATATGTTGTGTGTGTGCGTGCATGTGTGTCTGTGTGTGTGGCTTAGCATTGTGCCCTAGGTCCTCCAAAGTTGCTTACAAGCATTACAAGGACCTTTGTTTATAGTTTGGGCAATTAAAATGTTGATAAGATGTGTTATTGATTTGAGAATGGAATAAAATGATTTCATTTTGATTTGTTATTGTCTCCATGTCATTATTGTATTGTATCATTGGCATTTAAGGCAGAGGAAGTCGGTTTAGTTTTGAATGTTCCTAGATTGTGCAAGCAATCAACATTTTGTTATTTTGAAGTCTTCATGGATTCTTAGACTCTCCCACCTTATGTGGTTAATGTGTCTAGTGGGAGGAATATAATGTTGTATAGTATATTTTTGTATAGAGTGTAATGCAGGGATATGCAAGGATTTGGTGGAGAGACCAAAAATTGTGATAGTTAAACAAATCTCTTCTCAGATAGTCACAAAAAATGAACCAAAATAAAGTGTTCCTTGTTCCCTATTCTTTGGGACACACTTAGGATAGTGATTTATTTATCTAGCTAGGCTAATATCCATTGTGTGCGGAGATAATTGAAGATGGAATTTAATTGGTTAAGGACAAGGTGGAAAATTGATGCATGGTAAGGTGGTGATAACTCAAAGTATACACACAAAGATGTTTTGTGAAGTTGTAAGTATGACCTTGAATTGAATGACTCATTACTTGTACATTGAATAGAATTTTGATGAAGAAGGATGATTTGTTTGCAACCTACAAATACAGTCACTGAACAACCATTTTTTTAACTAATTTTTTTTAAATTTAAGATTTTTTGTTCATTTAGAATAGTAAACTTAACTTTTTTGTATTTATATACAAAGTAAACATGATAGAAAAATGGAAACCTATTTATTTTTAAATGGAATACACAAAGGAGTACCATAAAAAATATTGACCATTTACAATCATGAACAATAAACCTAAATCAGATAGCTCATTTTTTTATCAACATGTGTAGTCTCAGAACTGTCCAAATCTCTATGTATATGAAAAATGAATGAAATATCAAGCTGAAAAAAAGCATTGAAAACATAGTATTCCACATAGATTGAATCAAATATACCATCAAAATAAGGTGAACTCCATAATTGGCACAAACTCAGATAGGGGAAACATCAAATTCAAGGCTTGATTTAACAAGAACAACAAACAATGTAGAACCCCACAATCGAAAACATGAAACCTAATAAAAAACTATTGCCTTACGGTTACTGAGTAGGGATAATTGGGGCATTTAATGCAGTCAATTCCTTGCATAATAGTTGCACAATGCAAAACTTGATTGGGACAATGGAATTTACAAAGTAAGGAAAGGTGAGAGGATCGATAAAATAATCACAAAAAGAAACACGCTTTGTTAACACTGTTCAAAATCCTATCACCAAGCACAGACATAGGACACCAAAAAGGGACAAAAGACAAGAAATAAGAAAAATCATTAGGACTATAAAAAAAACATTAAGACTATAAAAATCAAATTCTAGAAATGGATGGTTCTTATGATTTGCCATTACAACAATTGAGCATTCATCATTTGGTACTTCTTGGTGTATTTCATTTAAGTATATTGGAAGCCATTGTATGAGAGAAGAGGAGGATCTACAAGCACTGTACAGACTATGGCTAAATAAGAAAGCATTATATATGTCATTTGGATGTCTATTTGCATGGTTTTTACATTGTTCTTGATTTGAAAAAGTTCCAAATGTGTTGAAGAAGGTTTGAACATCAATTTCTAAACATTCTTCAATGCAATAAAAACATAATGAAAATCATTAAGAGAAAGTTGAGTAATAATAAGAAAGCATGGGATTCAAAATTAAATTTAGCTCTCTGGGCTGATAGAGTGACAATAAAAAAGTCAATAGGGTTTGCTCCTTATGAACTAGTCTATGGAAAAAAGGCAAGATTTCCATTGAATAGTTACTTCAAGTTTTTCATGTGTAGATATAATATGGGACGTTGATGGAATTGTCTCATGGGAAGAACTTAAGGGTCATCAACCTAAAGAATTGGCACAATGTAAATCCTATGACAAAATGGTCGAAAAATAAAAAATTGCTTATATCGGCATAAGTTATCCCAATCAGGATAGGTCACAATAATAGTAGTTTGATAGCAGAGAAAGAAGTGGTCATATTGTCGGATAAAAATTACCGATGGTCTTAGGAATTTTGGGTAGCGACATAACTCATACCGAGAGTTCTATCGGGCATACAAAATCATTGGCAAAAGCAAACATCCAGCACTTTGATCCCTGACTGAAACTTCAAGATATCTTTGGGGGATAAACCTATTAGAGGAAAAGGCAGATCAACAAGGAACAATTTTGAGCATCCCGATCACTGATGAAGTTATCAGAGAGGCTTATAGCGACAGTTTCATCAAGAGAATTTGTAGCTCTACAGAAGAAAAATGTGCCCATCTTGAGGCCAATAGAATCATTAGTGAAATTTATGCCAATTGAAAATGTTTATAACAGATCAGTGACACATATGGCGATGTTTTCATCGGGAAGGAATGGATATCATGTGAACTTGTAATCAAGATTCTCGATCGCTGATGATGTGGTCAGAAAAATATGTGGCAATACAATGAACAAGTTAATCAAATAATGTATAACCCAATGGCGGGAGAAATACTGTTATACTAGAATAACCTATGGCAATAAGAAGTCGTTAATTCACAGGTTCAAATTCCTAAGTTAATTGGATTCCATTAATGAACTTTGGAGAATGAATGGATTTGTTACACAAGGGAAATAATTATAAGATTAAGAGGATCCCAGACATTCCAAGTAAACAATTGCACCAATGGGCTATTTTAGAGAGGTTATACGCAAAATTTGGGAAGCCATGGAACCTTCAGGATCATCCAACAAGAGGAAGGCGATAGTAGGCTCGAAACCAGCAATGAAAAAGAAGAAATCCTCTGAAGAAGCTCCCCCAAGGAAATAGAAATAGGATCTTATTGATCAAATGCATGACCCTAGGCCTAAATCACAAAGAAGCAAGCATGTGGTGCTAGCGAG
The DNA here is from genome assembly GCA_027943335.1 of Chamaecyparis obtusa. Lineage (NCBI taxonomy): Eukaryota > Viridiplantae > Streptophyta > Pinopsida > Cupressales > Cupressaceae > Chamaecyparis > Chamaecyparis obtusa. The sequence continues at coordinate 552,913 of BSBK01007088.1, read as the reverse complement.
GGACAAATTGGAGGATAAATTCAAGAATGTTGGAAATGTTTGGACTTGAATTCATGAATATGAGTTATTTCTTTTCCACTACCTCTAGAGGAACAAAGAAATCCCTCTCAGCAATCCATGGAATTTGAATTAAGGTAGGTTAATTATCCCTAATGTATTCCTAAATGTTGAACTCCTTAAAATTCTGGTTGATAATTATGATTCTAAGGAAAGGTGTATCAAAGACAAAGATGGAAATATTTTCTTTCAAATTTTGGCAAAAATGATAGGGAAGTTTTTGGTTTAGAACCGGGATTCACTATACAGATTTCTTTCACTAAGTTGCATGATGACTTCATAATAGTAGACACAACCTATAAGGCTTGGAAATTGGTAGTTCATAAAAGGGATTCGAGTGCCCTAACTGATGAGGATGACCCTCTATATAATGTTAATTTGGTCAGAAGATATCTGGAGGTTACATACATGTTGTGTAGATAGTTGGGAGGAGTAGAAGTTCCTGACTTGATGACTAAGGGACCCATGGTCTTAGCCATAGATATACAGATGTATGAGGCACAACCCTTTGACTATGTGTCTTACTTGGTGGAATGTTTGCATGATGGATTCATCTTCTTCAAGGATGACATACAGCCTACTTTCAAACATTATTCTTTTCTTATGCACATTGTCTTGTTTTATGGTCATAAACTTGGGGTTGGGCCAGAGCAATTAAGGTTGAACTTGAAAAGCCAGGATGGGAAAGATCCACCAGTTCAACTATGGACCTCAATTTGGGATTCTCGATATCATTTTTTAGATTATGTAGCCTTTGAAGAAATTTATATCAAACTAGCATCTAGGATGTTTAGGTTTGTTATCAATCATTCAATTTTTGAAGAAATAAAACAATTCCTGAGACTTAAGGATTCTGGTTTACAAAATATTATCAATTAAAATTAGGGCAATTGGTATGTGTATGACTCGTTCACTTGCATTAGAGTGTATGGATGTGAGGAGCCACCACTTAGATTACCCAAATATGTCCCCAATAGAATTGTCTATTTGGAAATTGTGAGGACAAATGAATTTCTCAAGAAACAAGCATTTTGGAGGATCAACATAAACAAACTTTTTTGCCTGGAACCCTAATATTTGGGGATTTTACCATTGTCTCTTCAAAAGAATATGATGTTTTTGACAAGAGATTGAAGGATTAATATCATATGTTACGTCATGTGCCTAGGAAGAACTATGATCCTAAGGAATATATTCACTCTTGTACAAAGTCATAATTTGGGAGATTATCCACATCAATCATGTGTTAATGAAGATATGTTTAAGAATATGGAAGATGAAGAGGCACAAGAAATGGTTGAGAAGTATAACATGGATTTGGCTTAGAAGAAAGAAGAGTTGGCTCGTATGATGAATGAGGCTCATGATTCTGAAGGAGAAAATGATCCTGAAATTATGTTCAGACATTTTGAGAATGAACCAAGAGAGGAGCCAGATCAAGGTGAACTGATTGTTTCTACATTAGGAGTGCACCAAGATGATGGGTTAGAAGAATTCCCTACATTTATGTCTAATGAGAATTTTGTGAAGTCGAAGGAATTCATGGTTTTCTTATATAATTTCAAGGGAAAAAAATTGAGGGATTCTATTCCATCATTGACTCCAGGAAGTGAAGCATAATTAATGAAGAAATTGAAAAGGGAAATCCAGGAGGAACTAAAAATAATGACACCATAAAAGGGGAAGTAATACCTTATAGAGGCTAGTGTCATATTATTTCCTAGTTGGGATCTCAATGCTTCTTTTATTTTTAACATGATGAAAGTTGACAAGAAAGATCACAAATTGGATGTACAGGGTGTGAAGGACATTTTTATTGGGTCCAAGCTTGTTGAGGAAGAGGATGCCATGTTATTATGGGTGATGTACCCAGACCACCAAAGACCCAATATCATCGATGTGGATAAATAATTCGGCCACATGATGACTCTCAAAGTTTTGGAAACAAATCTTGTTTCTACTACAAACATTGCCATTGATATTTCAAAATTAAACAAAAAACAATTTGAAAGACTCATTAAGGAAAGAGATCAGTGGAAGCACTTGTATGAAGAAAAATGTGGGACAAGTGGTGCAGATGTTCCTATGATTACAAACCCTGATAGTTCTAAATGGAAGAAGAAATATGATGAATTGGTTGAAGAGAACAAGAAAATCACAAAGAAGTTGCAAACCATGAGAAATGATGTTGTTGTGTTTATACTAAAGGAAAGATTTAAAGGTTTAATCAAACTATTGGAAACCTTTTTGGAAAGTTATAGGATGAACTACAATTGCACTTTATCTCAAGACCGCATAAAGTATAGGTTGCAAATGATGGTAAAGTATGACCCTAATCAAAATTTGGTTTCAAAGATTGAAAAAATGACCAGAGAACATGATGAATATGGAGAAGAGATTAGAAGTGACTTTGAAGGTTTCAAAGAACTAATAAAAAAAGGGGTGCCACCATTGATGAACAGAAACAAAGAAATCAGGGATAAAGGTGCTTGGATCACAAATTGCCAAAAGATATTGGATGATGCCCTTAGTGCTTCCTGAGAAGACTCCTTTGAAATGAAAGCCACTGTGGAGATGATCAATCAATTTATCGACTTGGAGATCTTGATTAGAAATGTAACTAATGATGTCAACACTCATGCCTCGACTAGATACCTTCAGCAGATTGAGGAATGTGGAAAATGTTTGGGAGATTAAGTTGTTTAAACATTGTACTTTTCTGAGCAGTTGTGAACCATTAGTTATAGTTAGGTTTTAGTTAGCCAATAGTTTTTTTGAAGGGAGACATCCTTTCATTTTGTAAATGATTACTCTACTATGAATGAGAGTTAGATAGAATAGTTAGATATCATATCATAGATAGGAAAAACATTTTATGGATTCATAACTGTGAATTTTGAAATCTGATGTACCTTTTTCAACATTAATAAAAAGTTAAATTTTTTCTCTCATATTGGTGGAAAAGTTTGAATTCTTATTCAATTAGTCCTTTAGATAAATCTAACCATTTTAAATTGTTTCATTATGTTAAATTCTCATTCTATTATAATTTGAAATTAGTATAGTTTGATTGTTAGTTGAAAGGTGTGGTTATCAAACTTTCATCTGTTCTATTGGTCTCTTAGATCATAGTTAAATCCAGTAGAACTAAATGTATAATCTTGTTTTAATTATAATTCATGTAGAAGCCTCTGAAGTGATGGTCTTTTTTTCATAAATAAGTTATTAAAACTATTTCTAGAGTTGTACATAGGATTGGATAAGAATTTGAATCTATTGCCCAAATAGAGAGTAGGCACTGATCTTAATCAATAATTGGAGCATAATAATTCAGTTCATTGTTCTAAATTTGTGATATTCCATTCTTTTATTCCATTTCATTCTATATACATTTTTTCAAACATTTACTATTAATCAAAGCATTTTAGTTTTTGCAGCATTCGATATATTATTGCTGAGATACTTACAATTTGATTCCTCTCAAGTTCATTTTCCACTTTGAGAGAATCCACAAGTTTTATATTCAGTTATCTACTATAGAAAACCTTTAGACCAACAAATATGGTTAAGGTATAGGCCTACCAGCCTTGGTTCCACAGAGCCAAAATTGCAGAAGTTCAAACCCCTATTGTGGTTGAACTTGTTCGTTGGAAAAAATAATTGGATTTCCCAACATTGGATTGGAAAGTCCATAAGAAATCTAGTCCTTCATTTTTGGGCACCAACATATATTCTCCATGTTGACCTGGTGTTGGAAGATCTAGATAACATGGTTGATCGAAGTCAGGGGTCCTAGGTGATTATTAATTTGATTGAGGAAATAGAGATATGGAGACTAAGATTTTATAGATCCAAAGAACTTAAATATTATTAGAACTTAAATAGTATTATAACTTTGTTATTGTGGAACCTTCAAGACCTTAATGTGATTTTTATATACTCATCAACTAGAGAACAATGTATCCTTCATGATGAAGAATCCATTTTATTATTAGAACAAGAATTTCCTATTCATTGACTGTCACAAATTATACTTGTTAACCAATGATATAATGGATATAAATACTCATAGTTTCATCACCTATTCATCTAAAAAAGGTCACAATACATCCCAATTGCCTTCTTAGCCCATTACAAACTGAAGAACCCTAGCTCGAGGCTTAGCCATTGGATCAACATGGCCATTAGTAAGACTCAGGCTAGGAGTAGTAGCTTTAGGATTTCCAAAGGCATTTTTGTTTACATGCAAGATCTGTAGATTAACTTGAAGCCCTAGGTAAATATCCCTTATGTGTTTACCTCATTTTTGTAGAGTGAATGCACGATGCAGTAGTTTTACATCTAAAGAACACAAGATCTTGCACTAGCACGTGAACAAAAAATAACACACATGGACACCCCACCCTATCATAGAGACAATGATAAGATAAAGAAATCTTTTGGTGGGAAATTTTAGGTGAAATTTCTTGCATATATGACCATAAAAAGTAGGTAGTTCCCTGATATGTATCCATAAGTAGCTAATTGCATTATTTGGCTTCCAAATCTCTTGATTCACTGGAGCTTTTTCTTCAAAATAAGCTCCTCCACAAGAGTAATTTCTTGTCCATAAAGTAACTTACACTAGATACTAGAGCCCTTTTGAACTTCTCAAGCGGGCATGTTGGCCTTGTAATCTTGCTTCTAGTAACTTTGCCTTCAAACTATTTTCCCGTATACATTTAGACTGATCAAAAGAACTTTTGAATCTTTTAGAATCAGGAGAAGCATGATGATGATTCCATTGGCATTTTGGGATAGCTAATACACTCTCTATTGTAATGTGGAGGAGTGAGATGCCCTTTTTATGTCAGAAATAGGGTAAGATTTGTTTCATATTTCATTTTTTTCAAAATGGGTCAAACCTAGCTAAGATCCCTATTTTTCGTTATCAACTAAATAAACATAAATAATTTATTCTTTAATGAATTCCTTAAACTACCATAGCTGAGATTTTTTTTTAATTCCTTCAACTACCTTTAATGATCTAAGGTCAATTTTTTGTTTAAACAAAGAAGATTTAGAGTGAATTTTTTTAGAAAATCCATTTACCTGTCAAATGTAGTGGAAAAATATAGAAAGACCTTCAACAATTTCACAATAATCCACGAGGGCACAATGAAGATGAAAAGGGGGCTTGGCGGGTGCAGGACACTGACTCTACTCTTCTCTCACCATGGGAAGAATGAAAATGTGATGTTCTTTTTTTTTTAAGTTATGCCCATGTTCTTCAAACTTTCAAGTAACATGGGAATGGTCGTGATTTTGATGAACACGGGCATGGATTTTTAAAATTAAAAAAAAAATTCCTTCTACAATATGACCAAGCGAAACCATTTTGCTACTTGGTCAAAATTTGGGGTCAAATGTACTAGTGAAAGAAGAAGAAGCACAACCCTGAAACTAAACACCAAAAATAGAAAGATAAAAAATTATTGAACAACTAGCAAAGGAAACTAGTAGACAAAAACAAACCAGTACAAAGGATAGACTAGACCAGCTGCTTAATAAGGTCAGCAGTTTATTCTTCTAGTGCAGAGAGTTTCTAGAAAGACTCCTTAAGATTGATCTACTCATTAGGCTCAATGGGCTCCATGATGGCTTTTTTTCTTCATGTTATCCCTAGTGCATTTTCTCAAACTAGCAACTTGACCAACAAAGAAATCAGTCTCTTGATCTACATTTATCACTATTTTATCTCGTTGGGAACTCTCCAACATGGAAAATAAGGACTTAAGATTATCATTGGAATCCCTCAAACCTTCATGACTATGTTGAAGGATTCTTTTAAGCATGGCTCATTCCTAACCATCTTATCATTCAAACTCTGCATCTTAGCCTCCACCACAACCCTAATTATTTTCTCTAGCTTAGTATTGTCCAACCCAAGAGTAACATTCCCCTCTCTCTCGGCACTATGTGTCACCTCAATCTTCTCCCCACTTTTTTCTTCCATACTTTTCATCAGATTATTGACTTTATTAGTAAGGTCACACTGGTTGAGATGGATATCCTTGATTTCATTTACAATCCATTTATCCATTCTGAAGGAATAAATGTACTTGGATTTAGTAGTTTGGAGGATACCTTTTGTACTTTTTCTTTCCTCATTAAAATCCACCAAAATTAGCTGGGTGGAAGCCTCTTTCTTATTTTCACCATAATCATTGGGGTGAACATCTTCAAAGAACTCATCCTCTTTAACAAACAAAGAATGAGGAGAAGACTTACCATTATTACCAGAATATTCATAATCAACGAGGATGGGCATAATACCTTGATCCTCAACACTCTTGTTTGATTTGTTATGTTGTTTTTGGTTATCCATAGAAGGGAAAACATTCATATCAGCCTAGAGATCACCTTTGTGCTCTTCCAAAATAGATTCATCTTTATCAGTGCCTATGTTCACCTCCATCTTCTGAGAAATGATAGTTATATGATCATCAACAATTTTGTCCTCTTCCTCCCCAATGAAATTATAATTTTTCTATTCCATCTTTACCTTCCTTATTGTGAGTAATAACCCTAGTACCAGGGGAGACCTTAGGCTCTTTGTATTTCTTTTTTTTACCAGCACATTTATCCTTCGTCACCTTATCAATTGATTTATTTTTCACTGTGGTAGACTCCTTCACATTGACGTCTTCCTCATCATCATCTGTCTCCATATCTTGAACCTCATCAAACATGGGAGTACTGATAGGAATACTAGAGTCCATCTTAGGTCTTTTCATTGAAGGTAGAGAATTCCTCTTAGAGCTTCCCTCATTAGAGCCGCTCAATTTTCTCTTACCTTTCTCCTCACTAGGTTCCATGGGAATCAACCCAGTCCCTTGCATATTGTCTCTATAATACTCATAAATCAAGTATATGAGCTTGTCATGCAACAAGAGTTTAGATGAATTCTTATGATTCTCTCTGATGTTATTATTCATAGAACATAGGAGACAGAAAGGAAACAAAACCCTAATTTTATGTCTGAAGTGATTAAGCAAGACAAGTGGAAATTGTGAACCCTAGTAAATCGACCATCCACTATGAAATATGCCATGATTACCTTTATTTATTTTTTTCCCAAATTGGCTTCATCTGGATTATTTTATAGAAATTAGAGTTACCTTTAACCAAAATTACCCTTTCCTTATCTAATTTTAGAAACATATTGACTTCTCTTTTCAAGACTTCTACCTCCTTGAAGAAATTCATACCAGACCGGGGAAAGTTGATAATCTCAGTAATGAGCACAAACTTCTTGCCATAAAGAGTGGCAATACCACTATTCCACCCTTCAGCAAAAATCTTTGTGATATCTTTGTCAAATCCATGCAATTTTTCCAAATAAGGTGTAATCCCTCCCTTCTGAAGCATACTTATGACCTTCTCCTCCTTTTTCCATTTGTAGGTACTAGGCTCTTCTCTTTTCAAATCACCACCCATATTGATTGTAACTGTTTGAAGGATTCAACACTTATTGAGGTTATTAATAGAGATGAAGGTAACATTTAACACATAGAAAGCATGAGAAATAAAAGCTTTCTAAATTAAGACTCAACCTTTTGCACTATTTCTAGTTCTAATCTCACAATTACAATGGCTAGATGTCATTTCCATTATGCCTCGATATCACTCTAGCTTTATTGTTTATCTTGTCATATCGAATGAGGTTAATAATTTCCTCATTCATTTCATTCTCACCTTGCCAATTAATGATATTTTTACTTTTTACACCATAATTGGCAATGCCATCAACCACTTTGTTGGTTTCACGGTAATCATGGGTTAAATGAAAGTTATCAAATCCTTGAATTACTTCATATTTTTTCAATAATATGATAAATAGATCAAGAGGCCTTAATCTCACCTCTGCTATAATTGACAATATTTTTTTAGTCTCCTTTCAACCATACGTTCCCACAACCCATATCTCTAGCCATCAACACAATATACACGAAATCCATAGCTTCAGCCACATGGTTAGTCTAAGCATTGTCCCTAATAAATCCACATCTAGCATGACCAAGATTCCATTTAGAAACTTCATCAAAATTGGCCTTCACCCATTCTAGAGGAGGAGAACCCACATTAGATTCTCCCTCTTGTTATTATGATCTCTTTTTAGACCAACAATGTTCCATCTCTTCAAGATTCTAAAATCCTCATTGGATAAGTCTAGCTTCTAAGAATCATTAAGAGATAATTGGAGGTTTTCATTGACACTTATGCAAACTTTAAGCCCTATCACACTAGGAGGCGAATGCAGATCCTGAAAAGTCTGATTGTTACATTCTTTCTAGATATTCCAAATCAAGTGAGGGACAACAAGTTTCCACATCATTCTAGAATCTTTATTTGAGACTACACACCTCCATTGAAGAAAAAAGTCCTATGCAATTTTAGGTAATGTCCAACAGACATTCCATCTGTGGAAAATATTTGCCCAACCCTCTAGAGAATAAGAGAAATGAAGGAGGTAAGAGGTGGATTCAACATTAGATAGACAAAGATAACATCGATTGGGAAGACATAATCCCCTTTTATAGAGATTATTAGAATTCAAGACCTTGTTTTTCAAAAATAGCCAATAGAATATATTAATCTTAGCATTCTTTTCCTTCAATGAAAAAACCTAAGATGGACTCTAGCATTCCTATCAGTACTCCTATGTTTGATGAGGTTGAAGGTATGGAGATGGATGATAATGAGGAAGACATCAATGTGAAGGAGTATACAACGATGAAAAAGAAATCAATTGATAAGGTGACAAAGGAGAAATGTGCTGGTAAAAATGAGAAATACAAAGAGCCTAAGGTCTCCTTTACTACTAGGGTTATTACTTAGAAGAAGGAAGCTAAAAATGGAATGGAAATTGAGGATTCCAATGAGGAGGAAGAGGAAAAAATTTCCGATGAGGATATTACTATCATTTCTCAAAAGATGGAGGTGAACATAGGAACTGATAAAGATGAAGCTATTTTGGAAGAGAACGAAGGTGAGCTCCAAGCTAATATGAATGTTTTCCCTTCTATAGATAACCAAAACATTAGAAAAACTCAAACAAGAGTATTGAGGATCAAGGTAATGTTTCCATCCTCATTGATTATGAAGATTTTACTAATAATGATAAGCCTTCAATTTGTCTTCCACCTTGAGGACATATTGGTAAGCCTCTTCTATATTTTTTAATTTAACTAGCTTGATTTCATCCTGAATTGAAACCCTTAAACCATTCAAGTATCTAGATACTCTCTCAACCTCATCATCTACATGACCAGACTTGATATCCACCCTATAAAATTCTTTGGTGTACTCTTTCATGCTAAGATACTTTTTCTTTAGATTTTGCAATTTCCTAAACAAAGTTACTTGATAATTAGTAGGTAAGAACTTGGCCTTCAATGTTTTCACCATCTGATCCCATGATTTGAATTTTTCCTTGCCTCTTCTTTATTTATTGGTCTACAAATGTTCCCATCATAAGGATGCATGTCCTCTCAACTTTGTGTAGGCATACTTCACCTTCTTAGCTTTATTAGTGCCTTCATAGTCAAAGTATTTCTCCATCTTAGTGATCCAATCAAGAAATTCATCTAAATTCAACTTTCCATCATAATTAAGTCAACTGAAATGCAGTTTAGCATTAACCCTAGTTAGGGCTCTCAAGAATATGTCATCTCCTTGCTCAATTTCAGGTTGATTTTCACCTTCTTCAGTTTCTTCCTCAACTCCTTCTTCATCACTTATGTCTTCAATATTCTGACCTCTTCTCTAGGCCATTTCCATAGCTTCCAATCTAGTTGTAATTTGTCTCAACATTTCCAATACTACTGGATTTGCATCTCTCCTTCCTCCACCTCTAACATTTCCTTTACAATCCATCTTAGATGAATCATCTATAATTGTGGGTCATATCCTCACTCTACCACACCACAACAAGTTGTTTCAAGACTTTGCAAGCTCAAGAACAAAGATCTCACTTACAAAAGGAACACGACCTTTCTTTGATACCAAATGATGTAGCCAAGGACAAGAGGGATCTCAAAGAAATTAGTCCAATCCTTGCAGCATGAGTTACACAATAGAAGAAACAAGAAAAAAGAGAGCAAAATGTGAGATCAACCTTCAATTATCATGAAATCTAGTACAATGAATCTGCAACATGTAGTCTTACATTCTAGGCATACATACCTATTATTGCAACCTTTAAGAGGTTATCTTTTTATACTATCTATTGCTAACTACCACTAAAAACTATTCTTCTTTCCTCAAAACTACTAACTAAAAGTTAACTAAGGATCAATTACAACAAATTATAAAGCCTTTGCAACCATCAAGTTAGCTTGAGAAAGATTACATTCTCTAAGAACATGAAAACATATTACATTATAGGTCAAGACCTAAATCATAAGAATCTCTCACCACATGATGTAGCATAACGTGTGAACCAACACGAAGTTTGACCATAGGTCAGGGAACATTGAGATATGAGCCATGAAGCTTTTTTGATTGGGAAAATCCTTCAGAAGACCAAAAAACACAGACTGGTCATGAAACATGAAGAACAATGAAGTCCCACCAAGAATCCAAGATATCTCAAGAATGAAGAAACCAATCGAGGTGTGAACCTAAGTGAAGGTAAAACATGATGCTAAAAATACTCCATGAGGTGTGAAACACTAATTGATCTTAACTAAAGTAACAATACAAGAAACTCAATGATTGACAAACTAAAGAACGTGAATAAAATATTTTTGGTTGATGCAAGATTGCCAAGAACCCAAGATGGAACTGCATCATTAAAAACAACAATCTCATCCATTTCCAAAAGCAAAGACATAGAAAGTGGACAACTAATGATTAGGCATTGTTTCTATCCATCATTTAAAATAATTTTGAAATTAAAATGTCACACTCCTTGAAATCCACCTTTTCTACTCTCACATTTGTTACTTTGTTCCAAATTATAAAAATCACTATGAAAAAATAGAGAAAACACGAAAGTGTTAAGCATAATTGAGTCCAATATTTCTTGTGGAGTTGCATCACTCAGTATCATATTGTAGCTTGTACAACTCCTTAGCAGATATTTTCAGCCATTGAGTTTCAATATCATCAAAAGTCACATCCCAAAGTTCATTTTTGTGATCTTGGAGCTACAATTGTCAATTGTATCTATAGTTACACTCAGGAATTTCCACCCCATAGATATAGTACAAAACCATGTACCATCAGGGTTATGAAAATATTTTTTTTACAGTCTTTTTCATTGGCAATCAATGGACACACTAGATAGAACAAATCATCTTGTCTGACGAACTTCGCAACTGCTCTCATTTCCGCCTAGAAAGGCATTGTTATTGTTAACTTTTTCACTAAAAGATAAGAAATTACAAACCTACCCACTGTTTGAATGTACCACTTAATAATGATGAGGGATGCAATAATATCAATATTATCTATCTCTTCTCTAGATTTGAGGGATTTTTCTTCAAGGATTGTAGGCTCATTGTTAATATTGTTGATGCCATAGTACTCATCATCACATTACCTTTGTATTCAACTACACACCCATTCCTTAGAGAAATCACAACCACTCCTTGATGAAGCTTTAAGCTATCCAAATCTTCTCCCTCTTCTTGGCAAGTTGAACCCAAAAGACACATCAATTATCTTGTAGTATATGTCAACCAATTTTACAGTCCTCTGATAAAATTCTATTGCATCTCTCCCATACAGAACAACCACCTCTCCAACATCGACAACAATCTGAATAATGTCAACCATTGCATCATTATCCAATTTTGTAATTTCCTCAAATTTCTTGAAGTAGAATAGAGTCCTCTTAATAGACTTATCACCATCGCAATGCTTCAAAAAAGATGGATTGTCCAAAATAATATCCATATCACTATGTATCCTATTATATTATTTTCTTGCATAATTTACACTACCTTTATAAATTGTATACATATGACGAACTTTCACTCTAGCATAGTGTAACTCTGCAATGTCATTAAAACAAACAATCCAAATTTCCATCCCTTCATCATCTATCAAATCGAAGCTAAAAATCCATCTAGGGCCTCTATGTGACGTATATTGATGCATCTTTTTTTTTGGTAACACATCCTTTGATTGTCCATCTTCTTTGATAGGGATTGAGGTCCTTTACATGACTTATTGATACACCGACAACTGCTTCCCTTAGTCGCATTAAATACCACAATTTTTTGCACAAGTAGATAAGATGACAACTTTGTCTCCATGCCTTATTGTTGAGATCAAATAATTACTTTAGCTTCCCAATGACATCACAGCTGGAATGGGTGACATCTAAACCCAAAATAATTATGGTCATGTTCGATAGAGAAAGTCATAGTTAATAGAGGTTACATAAAGTTGAAAAACAGACGCAAGAAATCTACATATATTAAATGTATCATTGGAAAATGGAAGCACTTCCATTTAAGATTGGTTTAGCCCTCCGAGTAGGTAGTGTGGGGTCATGTCAAATGCCTTGGGTAGGTCCCTGGCTTGAATCTGAGTTTTCTCCTCATTCTGCCCCTTTTCCCACTCTCTTTCTACACTTTTTTGGCATTCTGGACTGAGATCCTGAGATCCTTGACCTCAAGGTCAAGGTCAACCTTGACCCTAAACTAGGTCAAAGTCAACCTGGACCTTGACCTAGGTCAAAGTCAACCTCAACCTTGACCCAAGGACCAAATTTCAAGATTCCATGATTTCTAGATATCAGGTTTTGGAAAGTTTTGTTTTCCTGCTTTCGAGTTAGCTATTTCGGATTTCGAAACGGTAAACTCTTAAATTATATTTAATCTAGGTCCATTTCTGGGGGTTAAGGTTTAAATGGGAATTTAATTCTCCTATGTTGGCCTCTCTAGAATTTTGTGCCCTAGACTAGTATAAAAGGAAGCCTTCCTCTCTCATTTCATCCATCTCTTTTTCATATCTCCATTAAGTATCAAGTGATCTTTCATCTCTCTTTTGCAATCAAGCACTCCATCTTTCAAGCAAGTACTCTCAATCAAGGAAGCATTCAAGTCATTATCTACATTCAAGCATTCAAGTTCTCCATTGAAGATCAAGGATTCAAGCATTCAAGCCTTTGGGGGAATTTGGTTCAAGCATTCAAGATTCAGCATTCAAACCCTAGATCTATCCATCATGGTGGTGTGATCTTCCTTCAAGATCCTTTGTTCATCTTCAAGATCTATTCATTTTCCCTTCAAGGTGGATTCCAAGCATACAATCATGGAGGTTTTGATTTACATTTGTTAGTGTTGAGTCCAAGATTTTGTATTAAAATACTTGATTAAATTTCAAATACAATTGCATATCTATTGAGTATCATAGCTTCATTCTTAGATCTAATTCTACTACATGCTAGCATTCTCTATTTCAATTCTACTTTAAAGGTTGATTCCAAACCAGGGTTTGAATAAGGAAACCCCCTCATCCAAAAAACAAAACCCTCTTTTTCTTGTAGGTACAGGTGCAGGACAATGAATTGCAATTTAGATCTGAGTACCCTTTTTGGAAAACTTTTGGGATCTGTGAACAGAAATTTTGTTAGAACAGTGCAGGTCAAGGATGACTTTTAGGGGTAAGATTGTACCCAGGGGCAAGATCTTACCCTTGTTTTGGGTCAAGGACGACCTCTCTCAGAAAGATAGAAAGTTTTTGGGTTTTCTCTATTTTTGCATTTCCAAGCCATATATGGTTGCAAAATTTCCCGAAACTGAACACAGACAACAGAAAATAGTGATTTATGAATTCTCTCCTTTTCAAGATAAGTATTTATGTTTTCTTATTTTTGCATGTCCACAACATTTTCCACCTCCCATCATCACATTTTCAATACACATTCATTCACATTTATACATATTTATATATTTTTTATATATTACATTAAATAGAAAATATAAAAACCTACTTGGAATCACTAGTGCTCGAACATTTATAAGTTGTCAAAAAAGTGATCAATCATTTCTTGAGTGTATTATAAAATAAGAGATCACTGTAATTTTTTGGTAATATGCCCACTTGCAAATAGGTGTCATTAGACAACACAATTTTAAATCACTCGAACTTTCTTTCACTCATCCTCAATTTCTTATATGACAAAATCTAAAGAAAGGGCTTCAAAAAAATATCTCCACCATTTATACATTGAATTGCAGGGGTAGATAATTTACACTCCACATTAATGACCTACACAAAAAATGTGTCACACAACACCGCACATAAATGACACACACTAGTTTGAAATACAAAATCAATAAGTAGAAAAAATACACATAACACATGAACACATTGAATATCACTTGACAACTATTATTTTTTCAATTTCATTAAAAGATGAGTTCCCACTCTGCATGTTCAAACATCACCCATGCTGCAAATTCAAATGATGCTCATGTCACCTTTCTCATTGTCGACTTGCCTTCTCATGGGGTTGCATTTGTTGCTTGCACGACCTCTACAGAAGGCACTTCCTCTGCAAAGATTGCTGGTGTTGGTGTTTTCATTGGGGGATGCACTCATGGTGTGCAAAGTGTGGCTCTTCATGTGTCTCCATTCTGTCTTTTCTTGGCTACTACAAGTTATGGGATTCATTCCTCTATGGTGGGGGTGGTTACGGGTTCCTCTTTTCCATGTTTGGGTTTGGGCTCAATTGGACTAGTGGTGGGGAAGGAATCATGTGATGCAAGAGGTTTTGTGTTAAAACTTAATGGGAAGCCTACTGTGGCTACAGGGTCTTCTTATGTAGAATGTTTGGATAAAGGTGGGGGTAAGCGGTTTGCCCCTGCCACTAATGTGAAGCATGCAAAAACTACACCTTTTCCTATTTGTCGATCTAATTCTCTCAATCTTGATGAGGAGACAGTTTCAAAGATTGATCAGTGTGTTGTTGGACTCTCTTCTAATGTTGTTTTATGTTGGTTTAGGGGATACTGGCCTAGTCTCCCATGGCTCCATGCTTGGATTTCTGGGCATTGGGAACCCGTCATTTCAGATTTAGTACTTCATATTTTTCTAATGGCTAAGGGTTTCTTTATTGCCAGATTTCATAATGTGGATGATAGAAGGATCATTCTATGCAAGCATGTTTTCACTTGGGAGAATTATTTCCATTTGATGATCAAACTCTGGCACCCAGATTTCAATCCGCCTTCAGAATATTTTTGTAAGATGCCTATCTAGGTGAGACTTCCTTACCTTCCTCTTCATATGCGGGTGGACTCACTCCTTGAGGAAGTTGGTGAGGCTCTTGGTGATTTTATGATGGTGGAAGTGGAATCCTCTGATATTTTTCACTCTACCTATGCTCGTATTTTGGTAGATATTAACGCTTCTAAGGCACTTCCTGTGGAGATTACACTTATTTCTCCTAAGGGTTTGTGGATTCAGCCTTTGGACTATGAAGGGATCCCCTTTAGATGTAGAAGGTGTTTCAAGATAGGACATGTGGAAGCTAAGTGTGATCTAGAGAAAGTGAAGTTGAAGAAGCCCTCTACGTGGTGGAAAGGTGCTTCTTCTCAATACTATATGGTATCTAAAAGCTCCTCCTAAGTGGTTGAGAAAGATCCTCTTATTAATGGTCCACATGGTTCTGATGCGGTTGTTGGCTTGGATCCTGAGGACTCTTGGTTGGCTTTGGTCCTGGCTTCAGTGGTTGTTGTTAAAAGGGTTGATCCTCTTGCTATCTCTTTGGTTGCGCCTGAGTTGACTTCTTCTGGGTCAAAGGGTGTTGTTGAGGAAGTTTTGATTTATTGTATTGGATCTGTTGATGTTGCTCCAAACTTTTTTGGATGTGAGAGCCCTTGTTGGTGCATTTTTTGGCTATGTGCAGGATGTTGTTGTTATCTTTGTACTTCATTTTGGACCTCAATATGTTGGTTCTCTACAATGTTTTGGTCTCTCTAAGGGGGTTGGGATCTCTATTTTGGATTTTCTAGTGTAGCAAGATTAGGGTACTAAGGTAGAAGATGGTTGGATTTCGGTCATACTTAAACATTCCAAGAAGTCCTCATCTTCTTTTGATATGAGCCAGCTTTGTTCCCATAACAAGGGAGACAAAGGGAATTCTTAGATTTTTTGTGCTTCTCTTTCTCCAAGATGTGGGAGCATGTGTTCAAAACCCCCAAGGGAAGTTTGGTCTTCAATGGTCTTATTCTCTGACTGTTGGTTGATGTTTTTTTGAGTAGCATGTGCTTTAATTTTTGTTTCTTTCCAGGTTGTTGTTTGTTAGTTTGTCTTGGGCTGCTAGAATGTAAATGTTCTATCTATGGAAATGTCTTGTATTTGTGGGGTTCTTTTCTCCCCTCTTTATCATGTTCAGGGTTTCGAGGCCCCTTCAAAACCTATTTTTATCTAAATCAAAAGCACATGAACACATTGATAAACCAATAGTTTCCCCATAAAGGGGCATTTGCAATTTGAAGAATGTACACACTCCCAACCCTAATTTCCACCATTACAAGTCAAATTTATAATGGTCATTGTTGTGAGATATTTGATCCAAACAAATCTTAAAATAAATCACACCAACCATAACAAAAAACACAAACCACTACTACATACAACTTTGACTGTGGATACTCTTTACTTGTGCATCTTACATATCTCTCTATACTAGATAGTCATTATGTTGTGCCCTTGGCCAACTTTGCAACCTCCACACCCCCTAACTTGTATATTTCACAAGTTTCTAACCTTACCACACACCCGACCTTCACCTCACCTCATGATATATACTCAACCACCCACACATATTAACAAATGTCTTTTCAAAAATACGTCCAATCACAACTTCCAATTCTTTTCCACTAAAAACAAAAAATACAAGTCATAGCACCAATTTATAAACATTACATTAATGCCTTCACAATCCACACTCAACACAGAAAAGGCAACAAATACCTGACACAAATGACAACTCTACAAAACCCCATGACCATAACAAATAGTAAACTAGTCCCTTTCATACCATTTGATAGTTGATTAAATAGCCATTTATTTGACCCCATGGAGTTTATTACTTTTCAAAATTCATTTAAATAAACATTACTCAATATAACGAAATCTTTGAATAATTTCACTCATGCAAAAATAAAACAACAATTCTCATCCCATTTACACATTCTTGCGTCCTCATAAGCACTTATTTCAATTGTTAATTAAAATTATAATTGAAAAATAAATATAATACTAATGGAAATAAGAGCTCATAGAATTTTTGACCTTGGCTCCAACAAACCTACCACAAGTGTCATGTTCCAATGCAACGCCTCAAAATTAATTATCCAAACTAATCATCTTGACAAACAGTTACAAATTCATTCACCAATTAAAATTAAAAATCAAATGTATATATGCAAATAAAAGCATACTGTATTTTCAACCCCTGCTTGGACAGACTCCTTAGAGATCATTGTCACACCTTCTACATTTTCTCGACTTTCATGATCATCAATTAACTAAGCCAATCACCATAATTCTTGATCCAAAAAATGAAATAGATGTCAAGAACAAAAAAATCAAACTTACAGCTAAATTATTTCCCCTATTCCCAGAAGCAGTGGACAACATTGCATCTTGTGTATAATCCAATACGTCTATATAATTCTCTTGTATAAACACTCCGGACAATTCTTTAATCATAAGTCTATATTGCCCTTCCTATTCTGAGCATCTAACACTTAATAACATACATCAACTCACATTGTTATTGTTTCCTTCCCTTGTAGAATCTTCAGACACAAACCCTCTGACATAGTGCCATATCTTATACCATTGCAATATAGATAAACCTAAATTCTTAAACTCTGCTCACCAAATTTCCTTTTAATCAATACATGTACATAAAGAGCATAGAACCACACCAAAACACACAAGAATTTAGACAAAATAACAGTGACACCAATACCTATAAAATATTAGAACACACACTAAACACAAACACCAAGTTTGAACCTGTAAACACATCCGCAACAGATTATCCAAACACCACAACATTTACATACGTACTATTTCCATGCATACACCCCCACAACTGATGTCACTATCCAAAACAATCGCTCATCACACAATACCCACAAACGAAACAGCCTCGCACTATCATACTATAGGCGATAATTAATTAAACACATGAGCCATCACAACTTAGAAAGAAAAACACAATTCAATAAATAACTTATCCAACATTATTCTTCACACTCACTTCACCCAACAGAAAATTGTGTACTCTCCATAAATTGACACCATCATATTCATGTTGATGATACCGACCAATTTTCATGCACAGAAACAATACATATGACCCAAGAATCTAAGCATAAACTCATTATCTATTCTAGCTCAAACGCCCCTGACTCTTCGACCCCTTTAAAGAGACCAGACATTTGAATACATATTTTTTCTCTACATGGAAATAAACATTAATAAAAACCCAAAACAAGTGGAAACTAAACCAAAACAACATCTTGCACCGGAATGCACATCCACATGTTCCATACAATTTTACCTCTACCCACCAAACGATATATAGACATAAGAAAAAGATTAAAAAAATTGAATGAAAACAAAGAAATCGACAAAATCAATTCTTTTAGCATTCAATCACCAATCTATAACTAATAACATTAAAAATACAGAATCTACAAGCGATCCCCCAAAGGAACTCCTCTACCCTTGATTAAGCAGCTTTGAAGCAAGCATTGACATAACTAAAACAAAAACAATAATTGTAGAACAATACCGATTAATGCCACACTTAAAATAGATGACTCAACAGCACAATCAAAACACAATTAAAGCACATGTCATTTCCAAATCTGCACCATCTACCCTATTCCAGTTACGCAAGAACTCTTACCTACCACGCAAACAATTAAATTGCACATCATTTCCGACTGCACCAAACCGCCACCCCAAACTGTGAACGACAAATTCACTCTCCTTAATATGGCAACTTCTCACATTATGTTTGTTGGAATTGGACAACTTTCTGACCGTGTGAGACAATTTTTCGGAAATGAAAAATTCAAACTAATAGCTTATTAGCTAAATAAAATCGAGAAGAAGCTCGTGGGAAAATTCTAGCAATATCTACTTTGGCTTCGAAACAAGTAGTATGTCATTTGTGCATATAAAAAATGAATGTGCAAACCACACCACATATAACATTTCTCGGTCATCTTTTTCTTTAAGAAATATGCATTTCCAATACTAGATATTCAAAAGGCCAAGACTTTCGTCATCGAACAGTGAATGGTGATCGTGGAAAAACAGAAAAGATGATGGGAAAGGCGTGAACAGATAAATAAGATCGAGAATGACAAACCATCATAATTGCTTTAATCGTCTTGCGTCCCTTTTGTCACAATTTGCATCGTTGATTTATCATGTCAGGTCGTTTACTTCAAATAGGAACACTTTCAGCATAAAAACACCTACGACTCTCTTTAGAAACACTTACACACCATTCTAAATCCCTTTCAAATTATTTGATGCTTTTGAATGTTTCAATTATTTTGTTTCATGCAAATGCATGGTATAAGCACGAGGAAAAATGCAAGTATATTCATAAACAAGTTAATTCATTAATGTAGAGTGTGGTGAATATGTCATATAAGAAATTGCAACAAAAGCAACACAAATGAAACTCTTTTTATATGGAAATGGTGGCAGATTTATCCAGATTTATCCATTAGCAAGTAGTAGAATGTATTGATTTGATCATAGATATAGTATATTTACTACTAGTCTATCATTTTATCTTTTATTTATTACTAAAAAATTTATAGATTGTTTCAATGATAAGTTTACCATTATCTTTTTATACCCATATGTATAAGCTATAAAATATTGTAAAATAAATATCTAAGAATGTAAGACATACAAATATGTCAAACAAATATCTTTAACTATGTTTTATATGAACCCTACCCTTTTCATCAAATGAATAAATGAATGAAAGATTTTAATAACGTCAAAGCCCTAAAATAGCACACACCCCAGGATCGGGTGCTCGAACCTTAAACAATTTGTGACTTTTCTTTAAATGTTCTCTTTGACAGTGAATTTTGATCACTAGGTTTGTTGTTCTATCTAGCTGTGTTTCTTCAAATAAGGTACTTAAATTATCCGTTTGTAAAATATCTACATAGCTAGAGTGGATATTCATTGTATGTTGGACAGTCCATGATAAAATGTTGCTCTGTCTCCACCACTCCATGTTGCAAAATAGACATATTCTCTCTTCTCATTCCTCCTTAGGTATCATCCATCTGTTTCACACCTCAAATGGTGAGAACTAGCCTAAGTTGAGTTATAAGCATTTTTTGCTCTCCATTCAATATTTGCTCCTATGCATGCTTTCTCCCCATAATCTCCTGTGAGTTAAATTCTTTGATGTAATAGGTTTTTTTTACATCCATTTTGTTTTAACCATACAGTACTCCTGAATGTTTCCTCAACTTTTTTTATTTCTTCATTGCTTTTTATTAAGGTAAAAATAGGTTTTGAAGGGGCCTCGAAACCCTGTACAAAAAGATCACAAAAGATATTCAAAAAAGCTCATTTAAATAGAATGGTTCAAGACCAAAGCGAGGGTTTTACAGCAGGCACCCACAACCTAGATGAGACAATGCATGAAACAACATTCATACAAACCCAAACGAAATAAAAAATCAAAACAAAGATAAGACCACATGAGACAGTCAAATCAGAATTTTCCTTTACCTCCCTTCTTTTGGGAGCGGAGAGTCATATCAAATTGTAAAGAGGACTTTTTATGATATTTACCAATAACTGGGGTCCACCCCTCCTCTACCAAAGAAGCCTTCTCCTGCCCATCAAGGAGAGAGGTAGAAGAAGAACCCACCACAACAGAACCATCAAAGAGAAGCCTGGACAGAACCAACAACTGCCTCCTTACAACCAGAACCAGACTTCTCAGCACCAATAAAGAGTCCATCTAAAAAAGAACTAGCTGGAAGGAAACCAATAGACCTAGCAACAACAAAACCAACAGAAAGGACATCAACAAATTTTCCAACACCAGTACTACTAGCAAAAGTATCAATACACCCAACAAAACCAGAAACAGCAAGAGGAACACCAACAACAGAAGAATTACTACCAGCAAGAATACTACCAGCAGATTGTTCAGTGACCCCAGTAAGACCAGAACCAGCTGGAGGAACCCCATCAATAGTAGAATTACTGGAAAACAAACCATTAGAAATAGTTCTAGCAGCAGACGCACCAGAAAACTGAACAACCTCTAAACTACCAGCAGTAGTCAAAGAAGGCCCCAAAGGAATAGTTCCTACAAGAGGAACATCCTCAGGAACATCAGTCTCAGAAAGATCAATATTTTTCTTAACTGTTGTATAATGGTCTGAAGAAGCATCCTTCCGCCAAGAAGCAGACCCTTTGGTCTTAGCCTTATGTAATCCACACTGGGCAGCCAAGTGACCCGTTTTAAAACACTTCCTACATCTGAAGGGAATCCCTTCATAGTCCAATGTTTGAATCCAAGAAGTCTTTGAGTACTCTAACTTAATCTTTTCTGGTAACCCCTTTGAGATATCCATCTCTACCAGTAACCGCGCATAAGTCGAGTGCATAATATCAGAAGACTCATCATCAACCATCAAAAAGTCACCAAGAGCCTCACCCACTGATTCAAATAGGGAGTCAACCCAAAAATGAAGGAGAAGGTAAGGGAGCCTCACCCAGAAGAGGGGGAAAAATCGGGATGCTAAGGTTTCATAACCAACAAAAAGCGATTATCCCAAGAGAAAAAGTGATTGCACAAAATCAACTTTCTAACTTCAACATTATCAAACTTAGCAACAAAAAAACCCTTTGGCATAGGGAAAATATGACCAATACCAGAAATAATAGGTTCCCAATGAGCAGAGATCCACTGGTGCAAATCAGCAAGGCTCAGCCACAAACCCAAAAAGTGACAAATCATGTTGAAATATAGTTTCAATCAGATTTAATGTCTGATGGAATCACAATTAAATATAATTACATCAGTTATGTAATGCTCTACATTAGCATTACAGTCAGATTATAATCTGGACTGTAATGTTAATATAGATCACTCTTAATAGTTAATTATGTTTATTGTTATTGAAACTCCTCCAATGCAGATCTATCTTGTCTAGAGGTGATTAGTTAAGAGATGTTAAGTAAACTAATTATATTAGTTGGTAATTAATGGACATCATGAAGAGTCATGATCCTCCAAGTTGCTGACTCTTTGTATAAAATATATGCTTGATTGGAATGAGGAATCAATCAATCACAAAGGCAATTGCATTCCTCAGTCCATCAACAAGAGCAGATCATTCACTTACCTAATCATCCTATATTTCCTTAACATGGTATCAGAGCCATGTTAGGAGAAGTGAATAAGATAGCAAGCAAATAGACATCGGCGATCTGCAGACCATATCTAGGGCATCGTTGATCTGCATTAATAAGTAAACACATCAACGATCTAGGAACCAACGATCTGCAATATACATAGACATCGACAATCCAGGAACCAACGATCTGCAATATAAATCGATCTGCAATATACATAGACATCGGCGATCTGTATTAGCAATCTGCATCAAGGATCATCAGCACCCGAGCATCTACAATCTCTGCGACTATATCAAAGATAAATCAAGCAAAGACTCATTAAACTTGCAAACATTTAATTGACGGCAGAAGCTCATTAATCTGCAGACATCTAAATTGACGATAGGGACTCAAATTATTCTAGTTATCAGAAATTATCAGCAGAGACACATAAAACTATTGTGTTGTCGTAAATTTTGTTTTAATAAAATTTAGACAACTACACGTAAATTTAATCGTGTTTTTCGATTAAATTAAATATGGTTTTAAAAACTCTAAGTATTTTTATTAATTAAATAAATTTATTTATTTATTTAAAGTTTTGAGTCATTAAATTTTAATGTTTAGTTTTTGCTTTAGTTTTATTTTATTTTATTGTTGTTTAATTTTTAATAATATATTAATAATATATTATTAAAAATTCTTAAGTTACCTTTGGTCGGGTTTCATACACAATTAAAATATATGTAATGTTATTTTAAAAAGTCTCGAATATATTCAAATGGATTTTCACGAGATTTATAAGGATAGAGATTTTATATTTTACATTGCATATATTTTAATTTGTCAATATGTGCATAAACTCAAATAAAACTTTCGACCCACTCCCAAATAGAACATTTTTATTAATGTTACATTTTTCTTTGCATGAAAAATACCCATGTTATTTTATATGTAAAGGCATCCATAAGTCGCGATATGCAAAAACGGTCACCGGAATTTTATTTATGTATTACATATTTTATAGCATGATATATGTTAATATGAGATGACTAATAAAAGTCTGAAAATATTCCTAAAACCATCGGGTCTTCTTCCTTGCATCGCATATTGTGAAGTGCTTCGGGTTTTCATTGTATCGTTGCAGAAAGATTAAAGGAGCGCGCCAAATGGAGGAACTGATAGTTCAGTTTAAGTGTCGTGTGAGGACTCTAAGATTTCATCACTGCACTATGAAACGACCACTTCACGAGCCTTTAAACATCTTCAATCCGCCTCATTGTTATTCCAAAAATCTTTGAAACAAGTCTTTATGTCTGCAGTTTTCATTTGGCTCGCATTCAACCTCAAACAGCAAGTCTTCCTTCACGTTTTTGCATAAGCCAGGTATTCACAGCTCTATATTTTTCAATCCAATGGTCATTTTTTGTAGAAAACAGAGTTTTCTTTTCCATTTTTTTTTATAAAAACGTGATTCAATATGAATCATTTTAACATTTCTTTTTAGTTACAGTCGCGTCTAGGGGTTTTAGTTGATCATCTTCCATTTTCATATTTTCTATTACTTCTTTTTGCAAACATTTTTACTGCCTTTAGTCACGTCTAGGGTTTTATATTTATTTCTTTGTCAAAAAATGGGTTTTTGCTCCACAGTCTAGTTTTTGAAAAATCAACATTGGATTTGTGTTGACAAAATACAAGTTCTTTTCCAAATTTTTGTCATGGCCTTACATTTCAAAATTTTTAAATCTACAAAAGGAGAGTAATTGTTCCTGTAGATTTCAATTTTCTTTATATGGTGTGAGAAATCAGAATATCCATAGTTTGCAACCATAGTCGGAAATTCCACATTCATATCATTACTTTGAGAAACATGAAGTTCCCTTTTATATCATTTCCATGGAATAAAATTTGTAATACAATATTTGAAGAACCTGCATAGATATACCTCTCAAAATTCACCATACCTTCATATTTACTATACAATGTTTCCCGAAATTCAAAATGTAATTCCTCCGAAAAGTTCCATTTTATGTTTTCATATTTCAGGATTTTTCATATCCATTGCGTATTTCATCACATGTCATTTTACATGTAATGAAATATGTAACCACCTTAAAAATCCCCGATTACATTTTTGCCCAAATTCATTATAATTCCAAAATTGGGATTTTTAAGACCCATTACATGTACTGTTACATGTAATCAAAAGTGAAACTACCCTAGAAATCTCCACTCTAAATCGGAGATTTTTACACCAACTACATCTACTGTTACATGCAGTCAAATGCGCAATCGCATCTAAAATCTCCTACAATACCCCAAGTTGAAAAAGCAATTCCAAGTGCAAATCCAGGATTTTTTACCCGATTGCAAAACGAACTACATATGTAACTACACATGCAATCCTAAGTGCAGTTGAGTTCAAAAACCCCGATTTCACTTAAAGTCCTATGTTTTTTCCCTTGTAGTAGGAACTTTCTGGACCTATTACATAAAATATTACAAGTTGAACTACATATAGTCAAATCTGCAATTTATCCAAAAATCCCCAAAATACAATGTTTTCCACTTTTTTGCTTTATCTAGTTTCAAAATCAGAGCGAGCCTTAACGCCAACACTTTCTTGATCTTTTCATCTTGATAAAACAGGTGTTCATCAGATGACAAAAGAGCCAACCACTACACCAGAAAAAATAATGGAATTTAAATTTCATAAATACCTGACTTCTGTTGTTCCTACCTCAGTGGTTTCAAATCTAGACGAGATCAAAGATACAAAAGTTGGGCATGTAGATATGACTGAATTTGTTAAAAGGACAGAGATTGAAAATCCAAAAGATGAGATGCAGAAAATTCTCAAAAGTCATATACACCTACTCTCAACTTTTACTGTAGCAATATTGGAACTCAAGTTCATTATGGCATGTGCAGCACATTTTGACAAAGAAACTCGGACAATCAAGGATTCTAAAGGTCATATTGTTATTAGGTTAGATGCAGAAGCCATTGACAAAGTTTTTCATGTTCCTTCTGCTCTGGTATATGCAGATATTACCCATGATAAAGCTTTAGAGTACTACAATAAAATGGAAGATGACTACAAAAGAGAGATCAATACTATTTGGTTCATTAAACCAAGGCAATCAATCTCAACCCGATGGCCTACAACTTTGAATATAATTGAGTTCAAAGAAGATATCAATGATATGATTACTCTTCTTGGCAGAATGAGGGGATTGAAGAAGTCCAATGTTTTCGAGCCTTGGATGTTTCAATATATTGCTATCGTCAAATAAGATTGTTCTAATGGAGTTGGGAAGATAGCTAATGTATGTACATGCTAAACAATCTGCATCTCATAAAGCCAGATTTGCAATTTCTACTCAACATCCCTTGGTAATTGGTAGGTATTCACTTACTTCCACGGTAAAGGCTAAAGCAATGGAAACTAAATTGCAGGAAATCAAACTAAAAAGGTTCAAGATCAGAGCTGACTTTGATTATCGGGGCATGAGGGATAAAATCAGAAGATCTTTTACTCGTGTTCATTGTATTGAAGATGTTTGGATAGATCTTCATATAGATAAAGATATCAGAAGGATGGACTATAGCAGGTTATGCTTAGAACAAATCATTGATATGGATCTTGATGACATTCCAGAAGGAATAGAAGATAATGGAGACATATTAGATCCAGAATATTAGGTAGCAAAGGTTGCATCTCAAGACCTCCCTTCAATCCAATGGTCATTAAAAGAAAATTTCTCCATAACCGACAGATTTCAGTCAATCATGGCTAATACTCACGCTTGACTCAAGCGTTATGGTATTAAGATGAAAAGACTTAAATCAAGATCAGATGATGATACAATTGGACCTGTGGGCCAAAAATCAAAAGTGAAAGGTAAGAACAAAGATAATGCATCTTCTTCAGGGACCATAGTAAAACTGAAATTGAAATCAAAGGAGAAAACCTGAGAAAGTTCAGGTAAAGAAAAGGTGGTAATACAAGAAAATCTTGAATTTGAAGATAATCAACAAGAGGATGAAGTACAAGTACTTCTAGAAATACCAGATACACGATCTACCCTTGC
The DNA here is from genome assembly GCA_027943335.1 of Chamaecyparis obtusa. Lineage (NCBI taxonomy): Eukaryota > Viridiplantae > Streptophyta > Pinopsida > Cupressales > Cupressaceae > Chamaecyparis > Chamaecyparis obtusa. The sequence goes on along the minus strand of BSBK01007088.1, from coordinate 526,334 downwards.
GGAGACTACATAGGAGTTCATTCTTGCAGATGCACCTAGTTTCATGATTGATTCTGATGTTGATTCATTTTCAACAGTATTGACTCCTACTGTTCCGAATATGCCACATGACAACATGGTCGGTGTTTTCTCTTATGTTTCTCACTCAGGTACACCCATGATTCTTTCAATGGAAGGATATTCTTCTCTTAGTGACTTTGACAGGTTCATGTCAGAATCAATGCCACATGTCACTACAAGACCTACTCCTATTGCCATACAAATTAAGGTACCAGCCATTGTAAGAATCACAACATGTACTCAATCTAACCTATCACAAGTTACGTTTGAAGGAACTCCTGCTATTTTATCTGATCTTCCTTCGTGGCTTAGTGCTGCTATTCCAAAGAGAAAGAAACAGGAAGTTTTACCAGATATTTTTGACTTTGATCAGTTGAAACAGGTTAAGGCTAAGGGTATTAAGAGAGCTAAGATGGTTTCAAGGGTTAGAATGGACAAGAATAAAACTAAATATGTGGAGATTGCAGAACCTCTTATGGAAAAACCCCGTGATGAGATGCAGTAGGCTGATTTTAAGATCACCAGGGTAGATTTGGGAAAACAGACACATGTTGGATTGATCAACGATGCTCAAGAGTCAGTAGCATTGCTAGCACAGGAGTGCGATGAGCTTAAAAGGAAGAAAAATCAGCTCAAGGAACAGAATGAATTACTCATGGCAGTAATTCAAAAGGTTACTAGAGTTTCAGAGCAAGTTGATCCACTAGCATCTTCTATTGCAGAAGAATTTGTTAAACAGGTTGAGAGAGCTAGAGAAATGGCTATAGCCATTAATACATGGGTGAACCAAATGATGGTAGAAGGAATAGAGTTGATAAAAAGAGCACTCCAAATGATTACTTATGCCAGAATGGTGACATCTCAGTTGGATGAATTTTTAAGAAATTTCAGTCAAAACTTGGAGTCACTTGGAAAAGATTTGGAAATTTGGAATAAGTTTTTAGACTAAAACTAGAGATGCTATGCGAGAATGGGGTAATACCTTCTCATGAGAACTACATTAGATCTAAGGAGTTATTGGTGAATAGAGGCCAAGTCATTGAAAAGCTTGTAGAAGATCTAGAGGTAGCCATAAAGATGTGTGCTGAAAAAGAGCAAGAAATTGCTACTCAATTTATGAAAATTTCATGCACATTGATAAATAATGATCAAAAGGTGATGACAGAAGATGATATAGTCTTAGAATTCATATTAATGGTTCATCTTGAGCTTGAGGCGAATCATTTTACAATGGCTTCCATTCACAAGCTCACGGATCATTAGAATTCACTCAATCTTCTTCAAACTATTCTTGAGGAAAGTGATGCCGCAATTTCTAGATGCTCAGATACGATTCTCAGGACAACTGTGTTGCAGACAATACCATTGTGCCAAATCCAAATGAAATTCAAGAGAGCATTCACAAGTTTCGGGTTTTCATGGCACTTAATGAAGAAGATTGAAAAGAAGAGTGCTTTAGGCACTCAAATAGGTTTCTCATTGCTTTCTAGGATTTTAGATATGCATTGTTATTTTTAGTTTGACAAATTACATGTAAAGCATAAATTTGCAATTACATATGTAATGAAACATGTAAAGCAAAAATTTGCAATTACATATCTTGCTACATGTAATCACATTACAGAGGACTGTAATGTTGAATAAGTCAACCTTAGGTAGTTAGTTTTCCATATTTTTCTCATAGCCTCTCTCCTATAAATACAAGAGGGCTCATTGTAAATATTTATCTTTATGCATTGCAAGAAAACTCTGGAGAAATTGTGCAAGTTCAAACTTTGCTTTAATTTGTGCAAGCTGATTTTTGAGTGAATAAAAAGCAAGTGTTTTTCAATCTTTGAGTTGAGGATATTTGTGGAATTATTTGTGTTGCTATAAGGAGACCCTTAAATCTGATTTTGTGTAGACTTTGTGCTATAATTGTCAATTTGAGTTAGTTGAAAGTGAATACATAGTCTTTGAGCTGTGGTTCATACCAATATTAAGAATAGAAAATAAGTTTCATGTGTTCAAGTCCTTGTGCTTATCATATTGCCGCTTCATAGTTTAAACTCTCTTTAGGATAGTGTATAAGTCTGTGAGCTTATATATATTCCTTAGTTTATAGACAACTAGTACGCTTAACAATTAATCTTTCAGTTAATTTTGAGTTTATTGGTATTATTGCTCCAACTAGTTCTTAGAGGTGAAATTGTAAAAATTTTCAGTGTGTAGAAGTGTATCCTTGAGAATGTGAAATCCTTCCTAGAGAAAGTGAAATTCTTTCTGAAAGAGGAAGTGATATGTGAAACACCCCATTTAGATTACATTTGAGTTTCTTGTTAAGTTTTAGATGAATTAGTTGCAATAAGAAGGGTGCCTCCCCTAAGTTGAGAGGAGAGATTATTTCTCATACACTATGTCTAAATATCCCATTTTGTGAGTAGTGTGTCTACGACTACCTACAAAATATTTAGCCAACAGTTTTTGGCGATTCTATTGGGGATCGAACACATTTGAAAGCCTCACGCTTTTGTTTGAAGTTGTTATTTTTCCCGTTGTTTTTCTAATTGTTCACACTAGAGGGTTTTTGTGTATACGAACGTCGTTCTAAAGGAGAAGGTTCAAAACATTCTGTTTTAAGTTGGTCTCAAAAAGCCAAGCTTGACCTACTTACCAATAAAACTCCTCTTGAGAGAACTACCAATTATCCACCATCCAAAAAGAAGAGCCCTGTGCCGGGTGAAAATTCACTCTTCTTTCAGAAACCACTAATTTCATTTGTTTTTCCTAAGATGGCTGCTACAAGTCCATGGGGGACAGCTTTTGGTCCTTTAAATCTTAATCCACCTTTGCATCCACTTCCACAAGGCTCTCGTAAGAACTTTCCCAAGTTCTATGGCAATGGCAAGCAACACCCAGATGAGCATATTAAAGCTTTTTATATTGCATGTGCCGTGTTGGGCGTTGAATATCAGGATGTTTCAGTAAGGCTCTTTGTTAAGACCTTACAAGGTATTGCAGCTGATTGGTTCTATAATTTAGCTATAGGAGCTATTGTTGACTGGGATTCCCTGAAAACTAAGTTTGAGGAACGTTTCAAGCCTGCAGAGGATGAGCATGCACTACTTGCTCAACTCACACAAATGAAGAAGGATGCGCAAGAGGGTATGCATGAATTCATTGCCAAGTTCAACAAGTTGGCAAATCGGATTCCTGCTTCCTCTCATCCCACTGCAGAGAACCTGAAGTGTTTCTTCATAAACACCCAACTCCCAGATGTTAGCTTCTTGTTGAGAAGAGTTGTTCCGACAAACCTTGCCAATGCTCAAACTCTGGCGACAGAGATTGAATACGATCTTATCATGGCTGGTAAGATTTGAAAGGATTGTCCAAAAGGGAACTCTTTCAATGATGCTTCCACTTCAAGCAGTACAGATCCTATGGTCTAGAAGCTGGCGAATGAGTTACTTGCACTCAAAAATAAAATATCTCAAGGGTCCTTTTCTGCTCCATACAAGGACATCCCACGGAGGACATATCCCAATGCTGCTCACAATTATGCAGCAAAGAATCAAGCAAAGCTTCCCCCTCCTCCGGAGAGGCTTGCACTTGAAGCCCTGCCAAGAAACCAAGCCATGGGATATTATGAGAATGATCAAACTAGTATCCTATCAGAGGATAATCAAATGGAGGACATTGCTTCTCTATACCATGAAAATGATGGAGTAGTTGGTGACTCTAGCATTGGTTACGTACACTATGAGGACAATGATCCAGAGGAGAGTCTTGGCCATGCCTATGTTGTTATGACATGTTCTCAAACACAGTTGGTGCATCAAAAAGATGAAGCTTCCAAAGCAAAGGTTGATGTGCAAATGCCTATCACCCTTGCAAAAAGAGGAATGTCACTGCCAACTCTACCCAAGGACGTAGCTAATAATCAAGTAAGTACACCTACTACTCCTTATGTTTCATCTAGTGTACCTAAATCCAGTACGTCTAATCCTAAGCCTCAAATTGAAAATTTTTCTTCCTTAGCTAATTCCTTTCAAGCCTTTGATATCATTGATCATGCTAGGAAGACCAAAGTCCAGATGTATGAGGTAGAATATTTACAAGCGTATCTAGATCAACTGGATAGGCTTACCAAATTTGTCAAGGAATTTCAACCTACCCAAACTCAAACTGCAGCCCCGGAGCCCAAGAGTTTGCCTAATAACCTTGTTACTATCATGTCATCTATTCCCGGAAAGATGGAACCTTTCTATATTTCCTTGCTTATTAATGGTTTTAAGCTTAGTAACTGCGTTATAGATTCTGGAGCTTCTGATAATGTCACGCCAGCTAAAGTGGCTAATGCATTGGGTCTTACCTTGACAAAGACCTTTGGAAATTTCTTTTCAATGGAGAATAAGCAAGTGCCTCTTTAGGGGAAAATCAAGGATGCACAATTTGCATTTGCATCCTTCCCAAAAAAGAAAATTAAGATGACCGTCTTGGTGGCGGATGTTCCTGCTTCCTATGGAATGTTACTTGGTCATAATTTTTGTAAGGATGTAGGCAGAGAGCTCAACATGGATATGTCAAAAGCGAGAATTCCTGTTAAGGGTGTTATGCAAAAATTGCATCCTGAGAGGGAAACCAAGTACACAGTGGTCAAGTCTGACGACCCTCATGCTCAGATTTTGTTTGACTCAGTGGGAATGGGAAATTACTACTTTCATGCTAACAAAATTTTAGAATTTGCACAAGACTGGACTGATGAATCGGAAGGTTCTTCTTGTCTTTCTGATACTAATAGATTTGCTGACGCAAGTGAAGATCAAGAGATTGATCTTATTTTTAACAAATCCTTTGTCATGGTTGAAGATGAATCTTCTACCATGGTTGAAAAAGTTGTAAGTCCTACTCAAAGCCCTACAAATTCAAGTACTAGCAATTCCAATGATGTTTGGATGTTGGAATTTGATGGTAGTTGTGCATCTTTGGGGTCTGGTGTGGGAATAGTGTTGATATCTCCAAAAGGTGAATTCTTTCCCTTTTCTTTCAAATTGCAGTTCAACAATACCAACAATACAGTCGAATATGAGGCCTTGTTGTTGGGTATTGAAATGGCACATAAAAAGGGAATCAAAAATTTACATGCTCAAGGTGATGCCGAGTTGGTAGTGTGTCAATTTCGTAATCAATATCAAACAAGAAATGAGAGGTTAAGGCACTACCACAACTTGGTGTGGGATTGCATTGAGCCATTTGATTCTTTCAACATTTCTGTAGTCACAAGAGAGTACAATGACAAAGCTGATTCTCTTGCCGCATCAGCAACCTTGTTAATTCCTCAAAGATTTTGTTGATCATCTTTATCAAATTGAGATGATTTTTTGACCAAGTGTTCCAGATAATTCAGATCATTGGAAAGTTTTCAATGATGACAGGCAGATCATCAATTTCCTTGAAACAAAGGATAATTTTGATGAGCTCTATTTTGAGGGCAGTGAGTCATCATCTAGAGAATCAGTCCCAGATATTGATCCTGAAACTGGAGAAGAATTCATTCAATTAAAGGGAAATAAAATTCCTAAAGGCTTAGTTTCTTTAGAGAAGTTGTTTGACAAGCATGAAAGATATGTCAAAGAACAAAAACAATCAAGGGCCAATTTTACCATGGAATATGAGAAATACAATCTCGGGTCAGAGGCTGATCCAAAAATGGTGAACATTGGAAAATGTTGCACTCCGGTAGAAAGGGAGAAGTTCATTTCATTGTTGCGTCAATACATGGATGTCTTGGCATATTCTTATGATGACCTCAAATCATTCTGTCCAAAGGAGGTACAACATGAAATTCCTCTCAAGCTTGGTGTTGTTCCTTTTCGACAAAAGCAAAGGAAATATAATCCAAAAATTTCAAGGACAATTCTCTCTGAAATCTGGAAGATGCTAGATGCTCAGATTATCTTTCCTATTCACCATTCAATGTGGATAGAGAATATAGTTCCAGTACGTAAAAAGAATGGAGAAATTCACATTTGTGTGGATTTCAGGAATCTCAACCAGTTGTCATTAAAGGATAATTACCCACTTCCAGTAATGGATCAAGTTTTACAGATGGTGACAGGTTTTGAAATGTTGTCCATGCTTGATGGATTCTCTAGCTACAATCAGATTGAAGTCAGTGAAGAGGATCAACACAAGACCGCATTTACAATGCCATGGGGTACTTTTGCTTATCGTAGGATGCCTTTTGGTCTCATTAACACGGGAGCTACTTTTCAACGAGCAATGAACCTTGCTTTTCAAGAAATTATTGATAAATTCATTGTTGTTTATTTAGATGACTTGATTGTGTTTTCTAAAAAATGGCAAGATCATTTTTATCACCTTCAACAAGTTCTCAAAAGATGTAGGCGACATGGTGTTTCGCTTAATACCAAGAAATCAGTTTTTGGTGTGACTGAAGGAAAGCTTCTGGGACACATTGTGTCAAAGGAAGCTATAAAGATTGATCCTAAAAGGGTAAAATCAATCCAAGGTCTTACGCTGCCCTCAAGTAAAATAGCAGTTCACTCTTTCTTCGGAAAGGTAAATTTCTTGCAAAGATTTCTTCTTGACTTTGCTGAGAAAACTCGTCATATCATTGATATGATGAAAGGCAAAAATGTCTTTCGATGGAGTCCAGAAGGAAAAGTAGTGTTTGCAGAGATCAAAAAAGAAATCACGCAAGCTCCAGTGTTAGTTTGCCCAGATTACACAAAGGATTTCATCATGTATAGTTATGCTTCCGAGCATACTATGTCCGTAATTTTAATGCAAAGGAATGATGAAGGAGTTGAGTCTCCCATCTCGTTCATGAGTTGTCCATTGAAATCTCATGAGCTGAAGTACACCCAAATGGAAAAGCATGCATTTTTTATTGTCAAGGCAGTAAAGCATTTTAGGTTCTACATTCTAAATTCACATGTCATTGCTTTGGTGCCAGATATGACCGTCAAGACAATTTTAACACAATAAGATTTTGGTACCAAAAGAAGAAATTGGATAGCTAAGATCCAAGAATATGACATGGAAATTAAGCCCACAAAAATCATTCGTGGCAAAGGTTTATGTCAGCTTATGGCTGAAAATAAACCAGCTGAAGTGAAAGTGGAAATTTTGCAATCTCTTCCAACGGTTTTGTTCGTTAGCACAACAGATGAGTGGTATTCCAATATTGCTCATTTTCTCACATATGGCGAGTGTCCTCCACATTTGTCATATAAAGAAAGAAGAAGTATTAAATTGAAGGCTGCAAATTTTATTCTTTGGAATAATGGTTTGTATAAGCGAAGCTTAGATGGGACATTTCTTCTTTGTGTGGATAAAGCGCAATAGGTACAATTGCTTGAATCTTTCCACAACCTTGCATGTGGTGGTCATTTCTCTGCACCAGTCACAACACATAAAATCATGAGGGAAAAGTATTATTGGCCCACCATGTTTCAAGATGCGTACCATTGGGTGCAAAAATGCAAGTTGTGTCAACAATTCGTAGGTAAGCAAAAGATTGCTGCTCTACCATTAAAACCGGTAGTAATTGAGGAACCATTTCAACAGTGGGGACTTGATTTCATCGGCGTAATCAATCTGTTTTCAAGCAAGGGACATACATATGTTCTTACTGCAACGGACTACTTCACCAAATGGGTGGAGGCAATACCAACAAAAAATGCTACATCTCAAGTGGTATGTGATTTTTTGAAGGAGAACATCATTTCACGTTTTGGTGTTCCCCATAAGATTGTCACAGATAATGCAGCGGCATTTTCATCACATGACATAACAAGTTTTTGTTATGATTTTGGGATCGCTTTGGCACACTCGTCTGACTATTATCCCCAAGGTAATGGTCAGGCGAAATCCAGTAACAAGAACCTGGTTGCAATTATTAGGAAGTTGGTAGATGAAAATCAAAGATCGTGGCACAAGGTATTGTATGATGCATTATGGGCTGATCGAATTACACCTAAATGAGCAATTGGTATGTCACCTTTTCAATTGTTGTATGGTGTGAATGCTGAAATTCCCATCACTTTGGAGCTCCCTGCTCTGAAATCTGCTCTGAAATTAGCCAAGGCCATTGAAGATGATACTTTTGAAGGTGGCTTGGACAAGAGAATCATGTTCCTATCCAGCATTAGAGGAACAACATACCCAAGTGTTGGATTGCATTGTGGAACATCAGAAGAAGGTGAAGGTCCTTTTTGATAAAAAGAAAAGCAAAGAGAGTTTCAAGTTGGTGATCGTGTACTTCTGTGGGATAAACGAAGAGAACCCAAAGGTATGCACGGGAAGTTCGATACTCTTTGGCATGGTCCTTTCACAATCCATCAAATCTATGGTGAGAACAGTTTCCTGTTGGCTTACCGAGATGGAACACCATTTGCGTTGCCCTATAGTGGACAGCATCTAAAGCACTATTTTGAATAAGCTCCAGATAAGTACTATTGTACATACAAAGTCCAAGTCTTTGAGTCTTTTTTGTTTTTGAGTCTTTTATGTCTTTTAGTGTCTTTTGTCATTTTGGTTGCCTGACTCTATAGCCCAATGGAATGGAAGAAGGCACTTAGAGAACTGGATTCTACATCTCTTGTTGCTTCCAAGGATGAACAAGAAACGTTCCCCAGTTAGAGCCAGCTGTTGTCGTAAATTTTGTTTTAATAAAATTTAGACAACTACACGTAAATTTAATCATGTTTTTCGATTAAATTAAATATGGTTTTAAAAACTCTAAGTATTTTTATTAATTAAATAAATTTATTTATTTATTTAAAGTTTTGAGTCATTAAATTTTAATGTTTAGTTCTTGCTTTAGTTTTATTTTATTTTATTGTTGTTTAATTTTTAATAATATATGAATAATATATTATTAAAAATTCTTAAGTTACCTTTGGTCGGGTTTCATACACAATTAAAATATATGTAATGTTATTTTAAAAAGTCTCGAATATATTCAAATGGATTTTCACGAGATTTATAAGGATAGAGATTTTATATTTTACATTGCATATATTTTAATTTGTCAATATGTGCGTAAACTCAAATAAAACTTCAGACCCACTCCCAAATCGGACATTTTTATTAATGTTACATTTTTCTTTGCATGAAAAATACCCATGTTATTTTATATGTAAAGGCGTCCATAAGTCGCGATATGCAAAAATGGTCATCGGAATTTTATTTATGTATTACATGTTTTATGGCATGATATATGTTAATATGCGATGACTAATAAAAGTCCGAAAATCTTCCTAAAACCATCGGGTCTTCTTCCTTGCATCGCATATTGTGAAGTCTTTCGGGTTTTCATTGTATCGTTGCAGAAAGATTAAAGGAGGGCACCAAATGGAGGAACTGATAGTTCAGTTTAAGTGTCGTGTGAGGACTCTAAGATTTCATCACCATACTGATATCAAACTCTCAGTTCACAAGCCTTTAAACATCTTCAATCCACCTCATTGTTATTCTGAAAAGCTTTGAAACAGGTCTTTCTGTCTGCGGTTTTCATTTGGCTCGCATTCAACCTCAAACAGCAAGTCTTCCTTCACGTTTTTGCATAAGCCAGGTATTCACAGCTCTGTATTTTTCAATCCAATGATCATTTTTTGTAGAAAATAGAGTTTTCTTTTCCGTTCTTTTTTATAAAAACGTGATTCAATATGAATCATTTTAACATTTCTTTTCATTTACAATCGCGTCTAGGGGTTTTAGTTGATCATCTTCTATTTTCGTGTTTGCTATTACTTCTTTTTGTAAACATTTTTACTGCCTTTAGTCACGTCTAGGGTTTTATATTTATTTCTCTATCAAAAAATGGGTTTTTGCTGTACATATTTCCACAGTCTAGTTTTTGAAAAATCAACATTGGATTTGTGTTGACAAAATACAAGTTCTTTTCCAAATTTCTGTCATGGCCTTGCATTTCAAAATTTTTAAATTTGCAAAAGGAGAGTAATTGTTCTTGTAGATTTCAATTTTCTCTATATGGTGTGAGAAATCAGAATATCCATAATTTGCAACCATAGCCAGAAATTCCACATTCATATCATTACTTTGAGAAACATGAAGTTCCCTTTTATATCATTTCCATGGAATAAAATTTGCAATACAATATTTAAAGAACCTGCATAGATATACCTTTCAAAATTTAGCATACCTTCATATTTACTATGCAGCGTTTCCCGAAATTCAAAATGTAATTCCTCCAAAAAGTTCCATTTTATGTTTTCATATTTCGGGATTTTTCATATCCATTGCGTATTTCATCGCATGTCATTTTACATGTAACAAAATATGTAACCACCTTAAAAATCCCCGATTACATTTTTGCCCAAATTCATTATAATTCCAAAATCGAGATTTTTAAGACCCATTACATGTACTGTTACATATAATCAAAAGTGAAACTACCCCGAAAATCTCCACTCTAAGTTTTCCCAAAATCGGAGAGTTTTACACCAACTGCATGTACTGTTACATGCAGTCAAGTGCGCAATCGCATCTAAAATCTCCTACAATACCCCAAGTTGAAAAAGCTATTCCAAGTGCAAATCGGGGATTTTTTACCCGATTGCAAAATGAACTACATATGTAACTACACATGCAATCCTAAGTGCAGTTGACTTCAAAAACCCCGATTTCACTTAAAGTCCTATGTTTTTTCCGTTGTAGTAGGAACTTTTTGGACCTATTACATAAAATGTTACAAGTTGAACTACATACAGTCAAATTTGCAGTTTATCCAAAGATCCCCAAAATACAATGTTTTCCACTTTTTTGCTTTATCCAGTTTCAAAATCGGAGTGAGCCTTAACGCCAACACTTTCTTGATCTTTTCATCTTGATAAAACAGGTGTTCTTTAGATGACAGAAGAGCCAACCACTACACCAGAAAAAATAATGAAATTCAAATTTCATAAATACCTAACTTCTGTTATTCCTACCTCAGTGGTTTCAAATCTGGATGAGATCAAAGATACAGAAGTTAGGCATGTGGATATGACTGAATTTGTTAAAAGGACAGAGATTGCAAATCCAAAAGATGAGATGCAGAAAATTCTCAAAAGTCATATACACCTACTCTCAACTTTTCATGTAGCAATATTGGAACCCGAGTTCATTATGCCATGTGCAGCACATTTTGACAAAGAAACTCGGACAATCAATGATTCTAAAGGTCAAATTGTTATCAAGTTAGATGCAAAAGCCATTGATAAAGTTTTTCATGTTCCTTCCGCTCTGGTATATGCAGATATTACCCATGAGAAAGCTTTAGAGTACTACAATAAAATGGAAGATGACTGCAAAAGAGAGATCAATACTGTTTGGTTCATTAAACCAAGGCAATCAATCTCAACCCGATGGCCTGCAACTTTGTACAGAATTGAGTTCAAAGAAGATATCAATGATATGATTACTCTTCTTGGCAGAATGAGGGGGTTGAAGAAGTCCAATGTTTTCGAGCCTTGGATGTTTCAGTATATTGCTATCGTCAAAAAAGGAAAGCAAAAGATTTTCTGGGCAGAATTGATCAATGATTCATTATGTGAGCAATTGACAGAGGTACCTACCACTCATACATTTTATATGAATTCATATCTTGTGTACATTGATGCATCCTTCTGAGCATTACCAAGGTTATCCTATGAGGGAGACAGAAGCAGGTTGCCAGTATGGGGGTACTACAGTCAATTACCCATGGTTACAGGTAGACATCATTATCATAGACTTCAGGATGTCTTCTTCAGAAATTTCATGTGTTTGTTTGATAAAACACTTGAGAATAGAAGGGTTTCAGAGGCAGCGTGGAGGAAAATCAATGAATATGGATGTATGTTCTTACAATTTATGACTTTCACCTGCATGAGAGTTGGATGTTTTGATGATCATCCTTATATGTTGCCAAGCTATCCGATAGATAAGATTGTTCTAATGGAGTTGGGAAGACACCTAATGTATGTACATGCTAAACAATCTGCATCTCATAAAGCCAGATTTGCAATTTCTACTCAACATCCCTTGGTAATTGGTAGGTATTCACTTACTTCCACGGTAAAGGCTAAAGCAATGGAAAATAAATCGTAGGAGATCAAACTGAAAAGGTTCAAGATCAGAGCTGACTTTGATTATCGGGGCATGAGGGATAAAATCAGAAGATCTTTTACTCATGTTCATCGTATTGAAGATGTTTGGATAGATCTTCGTACAGATAAAGATATCAGAAGGATGGACTATAGCAGGTTATCCTTACAACAAATCATTGATATGGATCTTGCTGACATACCAGAAGGAATAGAAGATGATGGAGACATATTAGATCCAGAATATCAGGTAGCAAAGGTTGCATCTCAAAACCTCCCTTCAATGCAATGGTCATTAAAAGAAAATTTCTCCATAACCGACAGATTTCAGTCAATCATGGCTAATACTCACGCTTGGCTCAGGCGTTATGGTATTAAGATGAAAAGATTTAAATCAAGATCAGATGATGATACAATTGGACCTGTGGGCCGGAAATCAGAAGTGAAAGGTAAGAACAAAGATAATGCATCTTCTTCAAGGACCACAGTAAAATTGAAATTGAAATCAAAGGAGAAAACCCAAGAAAGTTCAGGTAAAGAAAAGGTGGTAATACAAGAAAATCTTGATGTTGAAGACAATCAACAAGAGGATGAAGTACAAGTACTTCTAGAAATACCAGATACATGATCTACCCTTGCGGAGACTACACAGGAGTTCATTCTTGCAGATGCACCTAGTTTTATGATTAATTCTGATGTTGATTCATTTTCAACAGTATTGACTCCTCATGTTCCGAATATGCCACATGACAACATGGTCGGTGTTTTCTATTATGTTTCTCGCTCAGGTACACCCATGATTCCTTCAATGGAAGAATATTCTTCTCTTAGTGACTTTGACAGGTTCATGTCAGAATCAATGCCACATGTCACTACAAGACCTACTCCTGTTGCCATACAAATTGAGGCACCAGCCATTGTAAGCATCACAACATGTACTCAATCTAACATATCACAAGTTACGTCTGAAGGAACTCCTGCTATTTTATCTGATCTTCCTTCGTGGCTCAGTGTTGTTGTTCCAAAGAGAAAGAAACAGGAAGTTTTACCAGATATTTTTTACTTTGAGCAATTGAAACAGGTTAAGGCTAAGCGTATTAAGAGAGCTAAGATGGTTTCAAAGGTTAGAATGGACAAGAATAAAACTAAATATGTGGAGATTGTGGAAACTCTTATGGAAAAACCTCGTGATGAGATGCAATTGGCTGCTTTTAAGATCACCAGGGTAGATTTGGGAAAATAGACACATGCTGGATTGATCAACGATGTTCAAGAGTCTGTAGCATTACTAGCACAGGAGTGCAATGAGCTTAAAAGGAAGAAAAACCAGCTCAAGGAATAGAATGAATTACTCATGGCAGTAATTCAAAAGGTTACTAGAGTTTCAGAGCAGGTTGATCCACTAGCGTCTTCTATTGCAGAAGAATCTGTTAAACAGGTTGAGAGAGCTGGAGAAATGGCTATAGCCATTAATACATGGGTGAACCAAATGATGGTAGAAGGAACAGAGTTGATAAAAAGAGCACTCCAAATGATTACTTATGCCAGAATGGTGACATCTCAGTTGGATGAAGTTTTAAGAAATTTCAGTCAAAACTTGGAGTCACTTGGAAAAGATTTGAAAATTTGGAATAAGTTTTCAGATCTGAAACTAGAGATGCTATGCGAGAATGGGGTAATACCTTCTCGTGAGAACTACATTAGATCTAAGGATTTATTGGTGAATAGAGGCCAAGTCATTGAAAACCTTGTAGAAGATCTAGAGGTAGCCATAAAGACATGTGCTGAAAAAAAGCAAGAAATTGCTACTCAATTTATGAAAATTTCATGCACATTGATAAATAATGATCAAAAGGTGATGACGGAAGATGATACAGTCTCAGAATTCATGTTAATGGTTCATCTTGAGCTTGAGGCAGATCATTTTACACTGGCTTCCATTCATAAGCTCGCGGATCATCAGAATTCACTCAATCTTCTTCAAACTGTTCTTGAGGAAAGTGATGCCGCAATTTCCAGATGCTCAGATACAATTCTCAAGACAACTGTGGTTGCAGACAATACCATTGTGCCAAATCCAAATGAAATTCAAGAGAGCATTCACAAGTTTCGGGTTTTCATGGCACTTAATGAAGAAGATTGAAAAGAAGAGTGCTTTAGGCACTCAAATAGGTTTCTCATTGCTTTCTAGGATTTTAGATATGCATTGTTATTTTTAGTTTGACAAATTGCATGTAAAGCATAAATTTGCAATTACATATGTAATGAAACATGTAAAGCAAAAATTTGCAATTACATATCTTGCTACATGTAATCACATTACAGAGGACTGTAATGTTGAATAAGTCAACCTTAGGTAGTTAGTTTTCCATATGTTTCTCATAGCCTCTCTCCTATAAATACAAGAGGGCTCATCGTAAATATTTATCTTTATGCATTGCAAGAAAACTCTGGAGAAATTGTGCAAGTTCAAACTTTGCTTTAATTTGTGCAAGCTGATTTTTGAGTGAATAAAGAGCAAGTGTTTTTCAATCTTTGAGCTGAGGATATTTGTGAAATTATTTGTGTTGCTATAAGGAGACCCTTAAATCTGATTTTGTGTAGACTTTGTGCTATAATTGTCAATTTGAGTTAGGTCAAAGTGAATACATAGTCTTTGAGCTGTGGTTCATACCGATATTAAGAATAGAAAAGAAGTTTCATGTGTTCAAGTCTTTGTGCTTATCATATTGTCGCTTCATAGTTTAAACTCTCTTCAGGATAGCGTATAAGTCTGTGAGCTTATATATATTCCTTAGTTTATAGACAACTAGTACGCTTAACAATTAATCTTTCAGTTAATTTTGAGTTTATTGGTATTATTGCTCCAACTAGTTCTTAGAGGTGAAATTGTAAAAGTTTTCAGTGTGTAGAAGTGTATCCTTGAGAAAGTGAAATCCTTCTTGGAGAAAGTGAAATCCTTTCTGAAAGAGGAAGTGATATGTGAAACACCCCATTTAGATTACATTTGAGTTTCTTGTTAAGTTTTAGTTGAATTAGTTGCAATAAGAAGGGTGCCTCCCCTAAGTTAAGAGGAGAGATTATTTCTCATACACTGTGTCTAAATATCTCATTTTGTGAGTAGTGTGTCTACGACTACCTACAAAATATTTAGCCAACATATTGCATCTTCAATAATAAGAAATCAGTTATTTTAATACTTGAAGGTTATAAAATATGGCCCACACACTCAGGATGGAGGATAGACTTGAAGATGCCTCTAACTTTGTCTCTTGGAATATTCAAATCAATAGATTGATGCAAGAACTAGAACTAGAATCGTACATAGAGGAAGAACCTAAAATACCTAAGGATGAGACAGAAAAAGCAATCTAGAAAAGACGAAACAATAAAGCCAAGAAGCTAATCATTGACTCAGTTAAAGACTCAATATTACCAAGCATATCGAGGTTAACATTTGCTTATGAGGTTTATAAAACCATTCAAAATAAATACTACAAGCAAGATATTAACTCTAAAACAACAAATGATGAATATCAAAATTAATAAGGGAGAAACAATAACATCTTACTTTCTAAGAATCACTGAAATAAGGGATCAACTATTCTCCATGGGTAATACAATTGATGATGTTGATCTTTCCCTAATTGCTCTAAGGGGATTACCTTTATCATGGGAGTCATTTATTCAATGTATCAGTCAAAGGCCTCCTTTGCCTAAATTCGACCAACTCAAAATTGATTGCTGACAAGAGGAAACTTGGTTGATATCCAGAGGGATTTGACCAAATAAGGGAAGTGAGATTCAAGCACTACAAACAAATACTTTTATCAAGAAGAAGTTCTTCAAGAGGAAAGGAAACATAATTTTTTCTAATAATGCCAACTTCTCAAATATATCTTATAAGAAAGACAAATCGAAGGTTCAGTGTTACAGATGCGACAAATATGGGCACACTCATAGAGAATATCCTACCAAAAATAAAGGACAAGCAAATATAGCTAAAACCAAATAAGATAATTCACTATTCTTTCTAGCATTATCAAGTGAACTTAATACAAATAAGAACACCTGGATAATTGACAGTGGAGCTTCTAGACACATAACTGGATTCAGGAATCAATTTGAAGATCTTGAAGGACATTCTTTTGAAGAAGTCACCATTGGTGATAACTCCACCTACCCAATGAAAGGAATTGGGACCTATTCAATCAAACTAGGAAGCGGGGTAACATTACATCTAAAAGATGTTTTGTTTGTACCAAGAATTAAAAGGAACCTAATATCCATTTCAGGGCTAGCTGATCAAGGATATAGAGTCACATTTAATGAAGATAAAGTTCTTCTTTGGCCTAAAAATTCAAATATAAAAAATATTGTGACAATAGGATCTAGAGATGGTAGCTTATATAAACTACTCTGCAATCAAAAAGTTGCATTAAACCATGAAATTTCTCATAACAATGAATTATGGCATAAGAGGTTAGGTCATCTAGGTTATAGTGCTCTACCTATCATAAAGAAAATAACCTCAGGAATACGTAATATAGAATCAAAATACTCTGGCATTTGTAAAAGTTGTGCACTAGGAAAAAATATTAAAAGTTCATACCCTTCCAGTGAACACAAGTCTAAAGACATTTTAGAACTTATTCATTTTGATCTATGTGGGCCCATGTCAACACCCTCCCTAACGGGATCTCTATACTACATAATATTCATTGATGATTTCTCCCGAAAAACTTGGATATACTTTTTGAAGCTAAAAGAATCAATTGAAGTAATATCTAAGTTCAAAGAATTCAAAGCTTTAGTAGAAAATCAAACAGGGAAGAAAATCAAAATACTAAGATCAAATAATGGGGGTGAATACACGGCTGAAATCTTTAAAGAATTCTGCAATTCTATTGGGATTAAGAGAGAGTATACTTTGCCATATAATCCTCAACATAATGGAGTAGCAGAAAGAAAGAACAGAACGATAATAGAAACAGCTAAAGCCATGATGCATGACCAAAACATCCATGTCTCATTTTGGGCAGAATCTTCAAATGCTACAGTATATATACAAAATAGATGTCCAGACTCTAGTCTAAAAGATATAACTCTTGAAGAAGCTTTCACTGGAAACAAACCAGACTTAAGTCATCTCAGAATATTTGGATGCCCAGTTTATATTCATGTTCCAAAAGAAAAGAGGACCTAACTAGAACCATCTGGAAAAAGAGGTATTCTAGTGGACTATAGTGAAAACTGGAAAGGATGTCGCATATACATTCCAGGACAAAGGTCAGTTGAAATAAGCAGAGATGTAAAATTTGATGAAAGCATTACATGTAGAAATTTTGAAGATAATCAAAAGTTAGAATCAGAAGAAGAACCCTCTACTGAAATTGAGAGGGAGAATATCTTAGAAGAACTTAAACCTCCAAATCTAAATGATGAAGATGTCTATAACAAGAAAAGACCACTATGGGCAAGGAAAATGTTGGAAGAAAACAATGTGGAACCTAATGAAATGTTCAAAGAAAATAAAAGAACTAGAACACAAAAATGTTATGCAGCATTGTTAACAGAGCTTACAAATCAAGAACCAACTAATGCTAAGGAAGCCTTAGCAAGTCAAGCTTGGAAAGATGTCATGATTGAAGAGTATCTATCCATAACAAAAAATGATGTTTAGGATGTAGTACCTAGACCTAAAGGCAAATCAGTTGTTTCTTCTAAATGGCTGTTCAAAATCAAATATGCACCAGATGGCAGCATTTAAAAACATAAAGCTCGGTTTGTTACAAGGGGATTCTCTCAGAAAGCTGGAATTGACTACGAAGAAACATTTGCACCAGTAGCCAGATATACTTCAGTAAGAACCATCATTGCAATTGCAGCTTCTAAAAGATGGAAAATACATCAGATGGATGTCAAGACAGCCTTCCTAAATGGTTCAATAGAAGAAGAAGTATATATAGAACAACTAGAGGGGTTCACTACACATGATAGATCACATTATGTCTACAAACTTAAAAGGGCTCTCTATAGACTAAAACAAGCCACTAGAGCTTGGTATGCAAGAATAGACAGCTATTTAACTAAACTAGGATACTCCAAGAATGAGGAAGATCCTAACATTTATTTCAAAATTTCTAAAGGTGATATGATCATATTGGTTCTTTATGTTGATGATCTTTTGATAATAGGTGAAGATCATCTGATTGCTAAATGCAAACAAGACCTTGCTGCTAAATTTGATATGAAGGACTTGGGTCCTCTACACTATTTTCTAGGGTTGGAAGTAAAACAAAAGGAAAACTACATCTTTCTGAATCAAGAAAAGTACACCACTGATATCTTAACTAAAATTGGAATGATGGATTGTAAACCTTTAGCAACTCCTATGGAAACAAACTTAATCAAACTTAAAATGGAAGCAGAAGGTTCAGAACCTGCAGATCCTACAGTATACAAACAGATAGTTGGCTCTCTCATGCATCTTGTTAACACTCGTCCTGATATTTGTTATGCAACTAATGTATTAAGTCACTTTTTGTGTGAACCTAAAAGGATACATTTAATGGCTGCAAAACATATCTTAAGATATTTACGAGGAACTATTGGACTTGGACTAAAATATGAAAATGTTGAGATTCAGCTGCACCGATATACAAACTCTGATTGGGCCGAAAGTCCTACTAATTGTAAAAGTACTATTGGATGTTGTTTCAATCTTGGGTCAGCCCTGGTTTCTTGGTTCAGCAGGAAACAATCAGCAGTTGCTCAAAACTCAACCGAAGCAGAATACATGGCAGCCGCCATGGGAGCACGGGAAGCAGTATGGTTAAGGAAATTATTGTTTGGCTTATTTGGAGAACCCTTGAAATCCACTATTATCCATTGTGATAATCAAAGTTGTATCAAATTATCAATAAATCCTGTCTTCCATAACCAATCTAAACACGTTGAGATTCCATATCATTATATAAGAGATATGATAGATCGGAACATCATTAAGTTGATGTATATTAGCACTAAAGAACAAAACACTGACATATTTACCAAGCCCCTTGCAAGAGTGAAGATAGAATACTTCAGGAGCAAACTTGGTATGATTAAATATAAATGAGAAAATTAGAACTAAGTTCTAATATTAATTGTAATTTATTTATAAATAAATAAAATATTGCAATATTTAAATCGATGTTTTGAGAAGGTGACGATCTTCTATTGCTATGAATGATTGGAAATCCTCAATCTAGTCCTCCGAGAATTCATGATCAACATAGATCAAACCCAGATCCTATCATATTTCTTATTTTCTTTGAGCATTAGATTCCTACAAGAGAATGGGATGATATTAATTATTTAATAATAGAATACCCATAATAGATGAACCGTTTCTTCAATATTCAGACAACATTCAACATTAGGCTTGATCTAGATTTTAAAATGGTGGTTGTAGCAAGCAGGTCACCCAAGAGGGATCTGAACAGAAAACATTACAATATCAGTTGACGAGGCCAATAAACAACAATAGCTTCTAAATTTACATGCTAAAGCTAACAGAACTTAAAAGCAATGAAATTGCTCACTAAATCTACACTACCAGCCAGCAATAACCAAATTACTATTTGAATGTCCTCTAAAGTAACTCTATACATTGGATGATCATAGGGAGATAGACATAAACTGGCTGGGTGCTAGCAGACTATGTTTGTTACATACGAACCGCATTGTGACATGAAACTCTGATAAACAATTATATTCTGTCACCATCTGGAAAAGACACTGTACCACACTAAAAGCTGTTAAATTCAAGCTCATTGCTTAATGAAGCACAAAAAATAAATATGCCCATTTTTCCTTTATTTTCATCTGCTTTATATACAACAAAGAGTATTATTGATTTATTACCAAGAACTTTCAATCAGTGCAATCAGAGACTAAAAAGCACATATCTAAGTTAGTAACTTGTTTGCTTTTCTGGTATAATAAAATATATAAGAGGTCTGTGTAACCCTAATCTGTTATGCGGAAGGGAGAGTTGGTTTTATGCTTAGACAACCAAAAAAAAAATTCTTATGATATATTATTGGCAATAGATCTCTCAATATTTGATTCATTATGGAAAATAATATCCCAAAATTGTTTGTGTAACTGACCCACATGTGAAGATATCTCCATCTCCTGCAACTGAGATGAAGAATGACATTGCGAGCACACGTACATACTGGCATTGGACTATATCAGAGGACCAAACAAGATTGTTGTGTCAGGCCAAAAGAAATAATCATCAAAAAAAATAACTGATACATGGTTTTTTAAATTTTCTGGAAACTCATTAGAATTGGTAAATACAATGTACAAGGATTGGATAGATCGGATTTTGAAGGAGAAAATGGACTCATTCAATTATTAAAAAGACTCGGCTGCCTACATGTAGAACGTCATATACCAATAAGTATGGTCTGTCTGTCCATTTTTTGGGAATGCCAACCTCAAACACCAAAGCCGCATGACCACTGAAAGGATAGTGACAGCTGTCCTACCATAACGTTCACTCTTTTAGCCAATAAAATTTCCCGTGACATCCCCTCCATTTGATGATTCCCATCTCGAAAGAAAAGATGATTGCACTTGGCTTCTTCCAGCTGAGCCTGGAGAACCAACCCAGAAACTATTTGGAGAAAAGGGTCTTTCTTTCCTGGCAGAAGTTACATGAGTTCGTGGGACAGGTGAATGTACACTTATAGGCAAAACCCATTCGCCTTTCTCTCTTTCCTCTATAAGAAGGGGATGCTCATACTGTCTCCAATCCACATGTTTGGATGTAGTTATAAACTCAAAACGAAGAGCCCATTGCAAGGAAACATGAGGTGTAGAGAAAGACATTGGTCCATCCATGGGAATAGAAAACATAAAATTTGTCTGCACAATGTCTGCAACAACTTCATGGTAGTCACTTTGAATCTGAATGACAAAGCAATACATTAGCGAGTTAAATGTGGAACTGCTGGATGCCATATCCAAAAAAAATATTGAATAAAGACAACTTTCATTTAACTGTTCAAAAAAATACATCATGCAATTAGTGGAAATAGTTTATTGGTAAATATAAATAATAGTATTCCTAAGTTAAATTCTCACTACACATGAAATTGTATTAACAATTGTTATGAAGCAAAGGTTTGATTAAATGTGCAATTCCGTCTTCAGATAATTCAGGTTGCATGCATATTTATATTGCCAAGTCTATGTTAATCTCAATGCAGTTACCTTTGTAATAATGGGAGAGTGTTTCCGAGAAGGATGAACAAAAGCTGGACTAACAGTTTCCATATTCTCTAGTGTTACTGACACCTGAAAATTGTTGCATCAGTAAAGCCATATAAAATTTGTGAAATGAAACATTTTAGTGCTACAGAACATCTTAAGGCTAAAGCACACTACCTCGAGGCATCTTCTTCGACCTTCTTCATGGAAAAATGTGAGAACTCCTCCAATCTGCAGCAATAAAATTTATATACAAGAATGATGCTTAACAAAGAGATGAAAGCACAAATGGGCCACTAAAGCAAATTGGTTTTCAATACAAGTATTGAATACCGTATCACCAAAGTAGTAAGTTGCATCAGAATTCTTTGGAGAGAATCGAACTAAAACTTGATCTTCTATTCTGATATTGTATGATCGCCCTCGTAGAAAGGATTCTGTCTCCCATAAAAGAATTAAAAAACCAATTTGTAAACCACAGATTTACAGATACAATCATTTCAACTTGCAAAACAAAGTGTGCACAGCAAGAACAAATTGCACATCATACCAGAGGGAAAAGCTCCAATTACAGGTTCAATATTGCTAGAAGTTGCATTCTGATGACTTGCCTTTTTTCTGAAAGAATGTCTGTCAGCAATATTTCCACGTTGCAATAATGCACCTGCTTGCAATAACAAATATTAATTTACATACACAATCAAAGGCTACAAAGCAAACTTAACCAAAACTGAAAGGAAAGCAAATGCAGAAAAAAAACAACAAAGGACTATACAATACGATGATTTTAAAAGTCACATTTAGAATCAACTATGTATATGCAAATTAAATAGTTTGGTCCCTACATGGTAATTTTAATCCAGAAAATATTCCCTCGGACCAGAATTATTAGACCTAGGTTTGACTCAGAAAATTAAAACATGAGTAAAATATTGGGGACTTCACAAATTACTGGGTTAAGATGAAGGCGAAATCCTCCCAAAAAAAAAATGCTCAAACGTTCCCCACTGCTGAAATTATGAAGTGAAATAAACTGCCACAGAAAGTGTTCTAATGCCATCAAAAATTTAAAATTATCATAAAAATATATAAGTTTGGATGGATAAAAATCAGCCGCCATAAAAAGCAAAACCTACTGCAAAGAACCCTCTTTTGAGTTCTATTAATAAAAGAGCTGAGGTGAGACAAGCCCCAACAATTTCTATTAATACATTGATAACAGATGAAAAATTAAAAAGAATGGTGTCCAATGCCCTTAGCCTGGCTCCTTGCCTCTCCCTGAACCCTATGATGAGAGGGCAGGGATCATCTAAATCGGACCAAGGCAAAAGGAAAAGAACTTGAAGAAAAACAATTTGTTTCCCCTACAGGGGGTGGTGTTGAGGAGTTGACGATGGATGATGTCAGAGAAGTTGAATGGGGAAGGAATTACCTAGTGGGGATGAGATTTCCCAAAAGAAGAACAAAGCAAAGATGTTTGTGGAAGAAGATATTGCTGCCAAATTTAAAATTCTGTATGAGTGAAGGCTTGTGCCCAAGCCCTTCCTCTAGATTTCGGTTTTGAACCATTTCGCTTCTGAGGTTAGCAATTTGTCTTGTAGTTGGTGGGTAAATCCTCTGGTATGGAAAGGAAATTTCTGTTCACCACAATATAATGAAATGGTTCTTCTTGGAAATGAAAATATTTAATCTGAAAATTTCTACGTTACATCAACAGCTTAAGTGAGACAGTCCCCAGCTGATGTTTGATGCCAATCCTAATTAGCCAGAGTGGAATGTGCTGGACGAGAATTGCATACTTAAGGACACCAATGTCATGTCCCCTTTCTAGCAACATGATTTTCCATATTGGATTTGCCTATCATCGACTCTCGTAGGCAAATGTTTTGGAGAGAGAGTCATCTTGTTGATTATTTGGAGACTGGTTGGCTATATTTGCTCTTGGAGAGGTGTTTTGGAGCTTATTTTTATTATTATGTGTTATGCGGGGCCCACATGTTATAATTTTAAGTTGAGATTGCACTTTTTATTTTATAAAGTTATTTTATTATAAAAGTGCATTATAATGGGATTTTATAATGGATGCTTCTAGAAGTTCCTAGTAACTTCTTAGAAAAGTGAATAAATAGAGGGTTTGGCCTCTCATTTGGACATGCTGATTTGAGGATTCTACTACTTTTCCATTCTGGAGCAATTTGTAGTCATCTTGGTCTGCAAATTTTCATTAGATCTTTGAGAACGATAACTCCCTTGGATTTGCATAACTGAGGAAGTGAGATATCTTCTGAAGGGTTGCTCATTGGAGATGGTATTTAGCCATTTCATGCTGGGCATTATTGAGTATTCAGATTTGGACTGAGTCTTGATATATTTTGAAGTCCTCAGACTTTATTGAGAGTTTGGAATTTGGGTTGTCAAAAGACTTGTTTTCATCCATTAATCAAGAGGATTGCATTGGCATTATTTGAAGACCATTTCAGTAGTTCTGTGGCATTTCCAGCATACTGCGATTTTCATCTTGGACCCACATTTTTGTTCATAACTTCACTTGGAGGCATCCTTTGGTTATGGGTATTTGAGGAATCAATTGCTATTGTCTTGGCAATCATTTCTATACGAATTTGGAGACCTTTTATTGCTGCATTTATTTATTATTGGCATTCATATCAGAACAGGGGCGAATTTGAAAAAAAATTCAATTTGGCAAGAGGAAGGCTCAAAGTGGAGTGATATTGATTGCTTCTTCATTCACACTCCTAGGCGCTTCATTTCAGGTTCATTTGGCACTTATTTCAATAAGTTTTAATGTTGTTTATGTATGAAATCATGGCTGTCTTTGTACTCAGACAATTCTGAAACTTGTAGTTGAAAGTCAAGAGACTAGGCCATTTGATAAATATTCTTGAAATCAGTTTAATGCTTCAGTTGCATAGAGAGATAAGGCTGCATTCTAATTACGTGATGTTCTTGAGTTGCATGACAAATGTTTGTCAAAATGTCACTTGGCTGTAAGTGCATATGTAACATTGAAAATCCATCTCTATGCATTGGTTAAGGGTCCAAAGTGTCATTTAAGCATCTAGATGATAATTTATGTTTTGATGTGTTGATTCTCAAGCATTGGAAGCTATCTATAGTCATCTAAAAGTACATATCAGACTGATATTATTAGACTAGCAAGCTGGAAGGTTGCACACGAAGTGTTTGACAATATTCCTTGTGTCTCACAAGCATATTTTAGATTCTAAGGTGCCAAATAATTTGTAAAATCTGAAAGTTGCAATTTGTTGTAAGGGAGTCAATATCTTCATTGAATGAATATATATATATTGGCACTGATTTGCATTATTGAGTTGAGTAGATTTGTTGCTCAACAATTTCCATGTCAGTCTTTACTTACAGCAATATAAATTCGGATTGCATGCCAAGTGTTTGACGAAATTCTATAATACCATATCAGTGTTTTAGTGATCTTATTAGTAAGGGTCATTACAACCAATGAAAAAAAGGACGAAAGTAAACTAAGCAGAGCCTCAAGAAAGTTGTGGATATTAGCAAGACAATAACAAAAAAACTCTGACAACAGCATTAACATGCTTCAGGAAGGACTGAAGTCCCCCAGGAATTTGACTCAAGAGTGTTCCAGCTCAAAAATCCACAGTAGGAAGGTGAGCAAAGTTAGTATGCAGGGTGATCAGGCCATGGAGTTTGTGGACAAGTATCTTGATTTTCTAAAAGATGAATCGTAGGCAGCTGTGGTAATTATCTCCTTGTAATTTTGTGTCCCAGTTTCTGTTTGTAGTATAGATGTTTTGTCTTTCATTGTGTTGTGGCTTTGTTGCAGCCTGGCTACCTCTTTTGGCTAACCTTGTGTGTGTTTCCTGTTCTTGTTTAGTTGTCTGCTTGTCATTTCGGTTTTCTGCTGGTGCCCTTTCAAAACCCTCTTTTACCATAACCCAGAAACATTTAGAAAAAGAATGTAGAATTACTTATTAACTTTTTTGGAAATACCAGACTTCAAACTTCTAATATCTGGTATCCATGATCCAAAGTTTAAGCCTTAAACCTGGCTCTAGTGATGAAATGGCAGGTGGCTGTGGAATATGTGTAATACATCCAGCAAAAACTTATTATATGAGATTGATACGAGTATGAAAGGGATTCTTCATTTTCATATCCCTCCTAGCAAATATAATGAAATTAAATAATTTAGATGTCATGATTCATGAAAAAATATGCGATGTCTCAACATCATTTTTTAGTTTTACGTCACTTATTGTGGGTACTTTAATTTGGTGATTCTTCTAAGTCACATTTGCCATTCTATATGTTTTGATATTTTCCTTCCTTGGATCTTTTTATAAACTTTTTTGAAAATCCCAAAATTTCTCCAATTTTCTAATATCTGGGGACTATAATGCCAAGATAAGGTCTGAAATTTGACCATAGGATTAAATGGTTGGGAGAAAAGAATTGATAGATCCAGCAAAATAATGTTCTTATAACGTTGATATTAATATAAAACAGGTTCCTTACCTTCACCTCCACGTTTAAAAGAGGCCATAGCATGTCCACAATCAAATGCTACGACAGTTCAAGTTGTCCACCTAATTAGGTTGACACAACTGGAACATTCTCATATTGTTTGGAAGGATGTTCCTCTGTCAGATTTTCTCAATTATTTTCCATTCCTCCAGAGGATAAGGAATAGGACATAATTTAGGAAAATCTTCTGTCCTAAATAATGCTGCACAATTTCGATAACAGATTTCTTTTGCTTTAAATGCCCTTGTATGATGAGCATTTCAAAGCTATGTTCCATGGTATTTTCAGAACGGGGAAGGCAGGACAGCATGGGACATGATTCAGGGATGGCAGTCTAAGGACCATTTTGGGGGGATGGCAATATATATAGTTTTCTCTCTGTGTGTGCGCGTGAGTGCATGCATGCACATGCGTGTGTGTGTCTGTGTATGTTTGTAGTATTGATGTTAAGTCCTTCATTACAAGCTGATATGCTTCAGTCTTGTTGATCATTTAATTGTCATGGAAAAGGCTCACTTTTTATTTCTAGTATTATCCATGAATATTAGTGCAAGTTGAATATGTTTGATCAGAAGCACAAAACCTTTTGAGGATATTTTAAGAAATGACAGAACAAATACAAGTACAATCATTTAAGATACAGTTGGTTTCTGTCATTAGTATCAGGCGGATAGAATCATTGCATTCACATAATACAATATAATTTACAAGAACGCATATCAGACTTACTTCCACCAGTATCATAGACTGCTTCTGAAGATAATGCTGTTAATTGAGGAGGTTTTTTAAAAGAAGCAAATCCATATTGTTCATTACGACTGGAACTTCTTGGTGTAGCTAGAGGTGATTGCAAAACTGAGGAACGCTCAGAAACGAGATCCAGATTTCCTTTTATGTGACTATTTCCACCATAGTCATCTTCAATTCCACAAAGTATTTCATCTGCCCTGGACTGGTAAAATAAAAATGCAACAAGCTAATGAGGGAATCTTTCAGATGCAACATACATTATAGTACAGAGAACATATATTTGATGCAACCAAATGCTTGCATGGACAACCTGAAAGAAGTATACTATTAAAATGGCTCTGGCTCTACACATGCTTACCCATTCAGAATCATCATCCTTTTCCTTCCAGAAAATTTCCACGTGTGGTAGTGATTTAGGGACAACACCTACAAGTAAAACCAAGTTGAAATGTATAAGAACGTACTACACTGACAAAAGCAAAACCAATTTAGCAATTTAAGCACATGAATATATCTACTTTTTTCTTGCAAAACAATAAAATTGTACATGATATTAATTTTACAGCTACACTCGTAATCATAATATACATATACTATCTGCACTCACTGAAAAGAACTGCAGTTCAATTCTCTTCAATTAGAATCAATTTCAAAAGCTGATAAAATCATAATTGACGTTGTAAACTAGAACTATGCTAATTCAATAATCTGTCTTGTTTCACAATCTTATGTCACACTTTTTAAAATTTCTGTACATCAAACAGAAATCAAGCACACTTCGTGTCAAAGCATCTTTATATGGCTCTGACAGTTTCATTTTTCTTTTCAAATCACCCCCATTGCAACTGATGTCAAGTCATCTAGCCATACATAGTGTAGAATCTAGATAACTCACAGTAAATACAAGACCTTCTGGAAAGTCAAATTAGAAGTAAAACAGCTTATTTCACAGGCATGAATCAACCAAAGGAATAGAAAAAGGTGGAGAATTTTACAAATTTTCAAGAAAATTCTCATACTATGTATGCATGGCTCGAGAAGTAGAATGCTTCAAAAAGAACTTTTATGCTCCTAAATGCAATTACTGAAAAAATTGCAACATTTCATTTTTACAGGAAATATTGTTTTTTTCAAAACATATCTTCTCTAGTATATATGACAATTCATTTAATTTTCAGGAATTTCAGAATCAATGAATTTGTAGAATCACCTTCAATTTGATATGGATACTAAACTAAGTTACCTGGTGCACCCCCTTGGCCCTCTGGATCAAGCTAAGTTCGAATCAGTCCATGATCTTGGTCCAGTCCGCATGTGGGTTCAGCCAGGGTCCGACCAAATGGCTCCTGGTTCAAACCAGGCCTGCCACCGTACAGACCCGGGCGAACTTGGCCGGACCTCAATCAAGCCAAGGTGGGCCGGCAGTCAAAGTCACCATCCAGCTCACTTTTTTTTGCAAATTTAATAGATTTTTCACATCCACAACCCTAAAAAGTGGATTCTAAAGAACTTATGTTGGCTTTTAACTTTCATTTGGTGGGCAAATAGATTATTTTTTTTTGAGGTGGAGTAAATAGGTGGTTGAACAAGAGTTTGGATGTGCAAGGAGGAGTTGGAAGATTGATTTGTAGATCTTCAAGTGTTGGTGCCTCATTCCTACACTTTTGCAAGCTTCCAATGAGTGGACGAGGTAAGCTTCTTTTCATTTGATTTTGCTTTCATTTACGTTTTTTTTTTTTTTTTATTTCTCTTTCATTGTCAATAAGATCTACCTTTTATTTTTGAATTCTCCATTCTCTTGTTTTTATATTGAATATGTATAAAATTTCTTGCTATAGGAACTACAATGGCATCTACCTTTTCCTTCGTAGGCAATACTTAACAAAGAATAGAACCAAATTCTGATTCTCCTTTGTGGAAGTATGTTGATATTGTAAGACCCCTTCCAAGAGGTGGTGCATTCCGTAGACAAAATACAACCACTAGCACCAAAAAAATCAAAGGGAATGCAGCCCCCCCTACAAATATTGTTATAGGAGACCACCCCTTTTATACTACCACAACTAAGCCTATGATTTAAACTCAAGCACCCATTACATACAAAAGAAAGGGACCATTGGAAATTGCATTTCAAAATGAGAGTTGGGAAATTGCCGCATTGATGTAGCAAGATGCTTATATGCAAATGGGTTGCCTTTCAGTGTTGTTCGCTCCCCATACTAGAAGAAGATGTTGATATGTGTCAATTAAGCTCCAAGTGGGTACAAGGGCCACAATAATGAGAAAGTATGGACCACCTTGTTGGATAGAGAGGTCAAGGGGGTTGAGGATGCATTGGAGACAATAAGAGATTCGTGGATTGGGACAGGGGTATCAATTGTTTCAAATGGGTGGAAAGATGTAAGAGATCATCCCTTGATTAATATCATAGCGGTGTCCCCTAAAGGGGCAATGTTTTTGAAATCCGTGGATTGTGAAAGGCAAGTAAAAGATGGGCCATTTATTGCTGATATTCTCATCTTTGCCATTGAACAAGTGTGACCAAGAAATGTTGTCCAAGTCATAACGGACAATGCAAAGAATTGTAGAGCTACTAGTTTGTTGGTTGAAGAGTGATATCAGCACATCTTTTGGACACCTTGTGCAATCCACCCACTCAATCTCATGCTACAAAAGATTGGGAACAAAATTTGGTGGATCAAAGAGGTGTATGAAGAGGCCGAGGACATCCAAATGTTCATTACAAACCACCATATGACTAAAGGAATTTTCAGATTATTTTCACATTTGGAGCTATTGAAGCTAAGTGAACTTGAACTTAAAGTAGTAATTTAATTAAAATAAATAAAATTAGTATTTTACATTTTCTAATTATCATGATTTGATTGTGTAATGAGTATTTTCTAATAGTTGTATTTTTTTTTGCTCTAATTTCTGTTACAGGTTGCTGAGACCCGTTTTGCATCAAACTTAATTGTCTTGAGACAACTTGTGCAAGTGAAAGTGCACTTTGCAATATAGTGATCATTAATATTTGGTCTATATGGAGCTAAAACAACACTGAGAGGGTAACGAAAAATTAAGCAAAGGATATTGGATGACTCATGGTGGGAACGTGTGGAGCAGTGTAACACCGGCGTTGGAGTACGTCAGGACGAGTTTCTGGGACGGGGGGACAAAGGGCCTCAATTTTGGGACGGCGGAGGGGTGGGGGGAAATGATGTTTCAGTGTAACATACCAAATTGAAATGCTTGAACATAGCAAAATTGCAACACGAACTAGATCCATTGAACATTCAACATAGTAACATAGTACATACCCAATAGTAACATTCAAAAATCAAAATTCAAATAGAAATTCAAGTACCCGTCTCGACGGCGGCGTGGTTGCAGAATGGCGGTACTAGGATACTCCAAGTACCCAGTGCGGGGACATCCTGGGGACAGGTAAGGTTTTTTTTTTTCAGGGGGTGCGAGTCCCTGGGTTTCACTAGTGTGGAGTATCTCCTTAAGTTCACCAAGCCCATTATGAGCATGCTTCGCTACTTTGAAATAGATAGGCCTTGCCTTGGAGAGGTGTATGATGGCATAGCTCATATATTTTGTTTCTGCTGAAGAAAGGGTCAGTATGTACTATTTCTTTCACTTCCAAGTAAAGACTACTGATAATAATTTCATTAAAAAAACTAAAGTAGATTACCCATCTTCAAAATCATTTGCACAGTCTGTTTGAATACCCAACCAACTTGAAATCTGTTGCTTTGGAGTATTCCTCCCAAAATCTTGAGTTCCTTTCAAATAACAAAGAACCCTCCTTGTTGTTACCCACTGACTCTTTAGGTTGTTGCATGAATCTAGAGAGGAAGCCAACAAAAAGGTAATGTTTGGTCTAGTTGTGGTTACATATATCAAACTTCCAATGTGTTGTCTGTAGTATCTTCCAATTCTATTGTATCATCTAATGACAATTTCTTTTTCCATGGGTGAGCTGAATGATTTACAGTCTATCATTCCAAATTTACTCAAAATTTCACCAATATAATTCTATTGCGTGATGAAAATATACCTGGATATTTGAATCACTTTAATACCCAAATATGGAGATTACCCAAATCTGTCATTTCAAAGCTTCAACCTTTCATTAATTCTACTTTGACTTTCGTAGTGTACCTTTCATTATCTATTACGAGTAGATCATCCAAATATACAAATAGGTATACAATTTTTCAACTGACTTAACAAAAAGAGTTCCATCTCCACATTCAAGATGCTTGAAGATCGTGCTCAATAGGTGCTTAGTGAGTTTTTCATAACAAGCTCTTGGGGCTTGTTTCAAATCATAAGCTAGTTTTACCAACTTACACTTTGTTTTATTGAACTTCAATTGCAAAATCTTTTGGCTAAGGCATGTAAACCATTTCTTTGAAATCACATGGAAAAGCAATTTTCACATCCATTTGATGAATTTTTCATCTGGTTTGTGCTACCAAAGCAAACAAAACCCAAATAGTGGTCCATTTCATTGTTGGTGAAAAGGTCTCCTCATAGCCTATCCCTCCATTTTGAGCATATCCCTTTGAAATTAAGCATTGCTTTGTGTTTGTCAAATGCCATTTGCTTTGTATTTGTTTCGAAAGACACATTTGCAACCACTGGTTTTACAATTAAGTGGAGGATCGACCAACTCCCAAGTGCCATTCTTCACCAAGGCATCATATTCAATCTTCATTGCTTTTCTCCACACATCAAGTTTTTCATGTTGTTTGAAAGAAATTGGTTCTAAATCAAAAGCAATATTAGTTTCTTCTTCCAAATGTCCCCCACTCTTCCCCAAGGTAAGCTTTTCTAGCATATCTTGAATCTCTTCTAAGGACTTTTCTTCTTGTTGTCTAGCTTTGTATGCACTTCTAGTGCATGTTTTTCCTACTTCATTAGGTCTTTCATCTTTGTCTGTGTGGTCTATTTTGGCATCCCTTTTGTTACTAAGGGGAGCTTCTTTTTTAATTACCAAAGTCCAAACAAATTCAAAAGATTATAAATTGTATGTACCCATGTTTAGAACATCAAATTTTACAAATTTTTCAAGTTGACTCAACTATTGATCAATGTTGGTTGTGTCCTTTGCAATTTCATAGAAAGCAAACTCTCTTGGAATGAGAAATTCTTATTTTCTTAATCAAGACAAATGTATTATCTAGTTTCCACCTTCTGTTGGGGACAGGGGACGACGTGATGGTTTTGGGGACAAGGGGACAAAGGGCCTAAGTTTTGGGACGACAAGGGTGGAGGGGGGTGGTGCTGATATAAATATAGTACTTGAAAAACTAGTTATGAAAAGATGTATAAGAATTACATTTCAAATGAAACTTCGGCAAACTAATAAAAATAGCAAATACTAAATACTAAAATATGCATTGTATGTGTCAAATATGACCGCTGACAATGACTGGTCTTTTACGGACAGTAAACTGTTATTCACGACTGATTTTACGAAATCCTTATACATTGAAATTAAGCATATAAGAAAATGGAATTGGATAATGAATTGTTGAATAAATATGACAATACCAATGAACATGGAAACACCAACATAGAAACCCTAGTTCTGATTTTCATTTAGAGTAGCCAGCATAATCAACAATAATGTATGCAATAGCAGCTACAAACCCTCATAAATTACCCATATTAAGTTTGCAAATGATCTGAAAATGTCCTTCAATCAGCCAAATATATATATATATATATATATAAGAGATTTGCTTACAAATATTAAAAAAAACACTTTTCAGACATAATATTTAAAAAAACACTTTTTAGACATCTGGGTACAAGCCTTCTAGAAGTCCCCATGACAATCAAGAGACTCTTGGGCGTCTTTGAGATGTCCTGGAGGCTTGTGGTCGTCTCCACTAACTTTGGACATCTTGGTGGCAGTGGTGTGATGCCTTGTCCTTGTCCTTGTCCCTAAGTCTCCAAGACTTCCCCATCTTGGAAACACGGGAATCGGTTAGGGGGGGGGGGGGGGGGGGAGGGATGCATCCCTATGTTTCACTAGTATTATCACATTTTCTTTTAATTGTTCGTAATTGATACCTCTCCACCATCCAACAAAATGGTGTGGCCTTAATGCCATATGCTTAAGGACAAAATGAGTCATTTTACTTGAAGGTTTAGGACATTGTGGATAATGAAAACTAGAAGTCCTAGCGACTTGGTTTTAATTGTCCCTTGCCTTTAGGTTGCAAACTTGTTTTGTCTACCAAATATATAGGACCAAATCTTTCCTCATGAAGCTCCTCAAAGAAATCCCTTCAAAAAGTCATGTGCTGCATAGCACTAGTATCTAGGACCCAAACATCATAACTAATACAAAATGCACACGTTGACATGCAATTTGAGTAACATCTTATTCTAAAATTTACTCCTGTAATACCCCAAAATTGGCACCTAATAAATTCAAATCAATTTTGGTGCATTTTCGTCAATTTTACATCTTCAAAGCCCTACTTTGCTAGGCAATTTTCTCTCTCCTACCTGACTTAATTCGACTTGATGTCAATTGCAAAAACCCTAAATTGCATTAATCAAATATTATAATTAATTCTTAAAGTCTTCGACTTTTATTAGCTAAATTACCCCTATGATAAATTAATTTAATTCTAAAGTCCTAAGTGCTTTAAATTAAATTATACTCACCCCTTTAGCTAAATACTCATAAAAGGAATTAATAAATTACTTGGTTATTCGAATGGATTATCACATTTGCATTTAATAAATCAAATATTCAAAGAGTCACCCATGTGGCAATAATCCATTTCTTTAATTAAGTAATTCTCTAATATTTGTCTCTTTCTCCTCCATTGGAAATGAAGAGTCCACCGTTTCGAATCAAGAAACTCTTCGTTCCTCTTCCAAGTTTGCCTAGATCTTGAACTTCATTCTTCATTCAAAAACGGGGGGCAATTGTGAGAGTAACTAAACTATAGCAATTTTTTTGTCTCAATTTCATACTTTCAAGCTTTCATTGCATATTTAGATTAATTTCATCTAGTTTAATAATGCATCTTCATTGTAATTAGTTTGCTTACTTGCTCATAGTTTAATCTCATATTTCTTTCAAGTTCTTTAGATTAATTGCACTCCATTCTAGATTAATTTCAATTTGATTATCTTCATAAGCTTTCAAATCCTCCATTGTAGTACTGGTCTAATGGTTGTTGGGCTCTCGTTCTGAGAGTAAATCAAACACCCCGTCTACATAGGAGGCAACAAGTCGCTTCACCATGAATTTCGAATTGAGTAATCAATACTCTCTTTCGTAATTCGATTGTGTGAGTAATGACTATGTTGCGTGTAGTTGGATTAAAGGTCCACATTCAACCATATACAACTCATTTCCCTTTTTTGCTTCCTTTGTTTTTGATAGGCTTCAATCTTCTCCCATGATGTTTTGCATTCGCAAGCTTCATGGCTTCCTTTTCTACCACATTGTTTTCAAAACAAGTTTTGTCTATCATCTTGCTTCTCATGGTGTTGGCCATTGTTTCTACCAAATCTACCTCCTCATCCTCTATTTCCTCCTTTTTCTCTCTCTTTCACTCTTGGAAGATGTAACTTGATTAGAATAATTGCCTTTTTGATAAGAAAAGCTAATATTCTATCCTTTAGTCTGATGGCAATTTTCTTTTTCAGCTATCTTTCCAACCAACTGATTGAAAGTGACTGACTTCAGTTGATTGCTTGCTTGTAATGGCTCCAAATAAGTTGGAAATGTGGGGAAAAAAACTTTTCTGAAGGCAGTTGTGTGTGTGTGTTGGAATTTGTGACAAAGGAAAGCCAAAGGCTCAAACCTGTAAATTCTCCATTCATCAACAACTCGTCAATACATTCTGGCTTTATACAACGATACAACCTGCAACTACCCAACAACTAACCTTCACAATATTTCTTTATTGTTTACTAACCTACATTAAGCACTAATTCCTAACACCCCCCTTTAGTGCTAAAATAGGAATTTTGTTCTAGAACTGCATTGAAAATTGGCTTTATTCAATTGTTGACTCAATCTTTAATTGAAAATCCCATTGAATGTTGGTTTCTACTGATAATGCGTCTGTACAATGAATATCACACACCATTGTTCCAATTACAAAGAAATTATCATTCTCTTATAGCCATATGAACAACCTCAATATCTCCTTCAATGTCTTCTTTGTCTCAAACGGTCAAACCTGAATATTAAAAAAATGACATGACAAATACAAGGTATTATACAATGTTATATTTGGTCTGAATCACCTCTTTGTGAATGTCTTTCACAAAGGCTTTTGGTCTTGAAGCTGCTCCATGTCCAGTCACAATGAGTTTGCAACACCATGTATAACATTTGTGTTTGTAATAATTGTCAATTAAGTTTTCCACAGGAGAAACTCTGCAAGGAGAAAATTGCTTCCCATATTTCTAATTCCGCCGAGAAATCTACCCACATAGACTACCTCTTGAATCATGAGGCTTCTAACTTCCATTACGTCTTTTAACCAAGAGACCACAGTGGATAATAGTGGTATAGGGTGTTGCATCCTTTACCATCTGTCTTCTACTCGTGCCTATGAAAGTTCCTATGGCACCCCCACACCTGACATTCTGTTGCCTCTTGAATAGCAACCAAATCGTGCACTTGAAACTCTCTAAAAAAATCTGAAACGACTTAAAAAATAGTTTGACTGCGCTGCAATAAGGGATGTCAACCAACAATAAATACTATCTATTTGGCGAAGCACTCCATTGCAACCACTATAAGCTTTAAATGATTTGAACATCCACTAACCATGCCTTAATCAACACAACAAATGAAGAACGAGTGGAGTGATATTCAGACCAGGCCTCCTTCAAAACCTACTCCGATACCATATTGGAATTTGAGATTAAGGAAAGCCACAGGCTCGAACCTATTAATTCCTCATACATCAAAAACTCATTATTACATTCAATGGCTTTACATAGCCATACAGCCTACAGATACCCAACATCTAACTAACAACTAATCTTTAGAGTATTTATTTATTATCTACTAACCTATGTTAAGCACTAATTCTTAACAATCTCTCTCTCTCTCTCTCTCAACTTTGATGCCAATAGATTCAACATCACGCTTGATTGCCTGAATTCCTAAAGCTTGACTCAATACATCACCATTTTCCATTCAAGTTAGAAAACTTCACTTGCAATTGTATGAACTCCAATTCTAAATGAGATTCATATGAATCCTTTATCTTGTATAGAAGACTTCTCAATCAACCAAGGCCCTTATCAAGGCCGATGCCTTAAAACTTTTGTCTCCACAGTTGTTCTTCTACAGTTGATAGTTAAACTAGTTGTATGTCTCTGTCACAAAGATCAAACAACAAATCATTGAATATGAGAGCATTCTCAACTTGTCTTGACCATTCTAACCAAGTGTGCTTCCCACTTAGTGTTGTACCAACAATTGATGTGATTGAATGTGTTTTGTTGTAAGAGATGGATTGGTTCTTTATCACTTAAATATGTTTTCTATACACTGTCAGATTGGTATACCAAACATCTCAATATGCTTGCCCTTCCTACATACACGTCGATATGTGGAAGAAGCTCATTCTTCCAATAAATCCACCAATACATGAAAGGGACTTTTAAAGCAAATGAGAGTAGAGTGGAATGTAAGACTTGGGCAACACAGTAAAAGGATTCGTGTAATGTCCCCTTTTTGGGACATTAGAAAGTCCATTAAATAATTAAAATTTCAGTTGTCAAATTATATAAAATTAAATGACAGTTTAATTATTTAATCAAGTATTAAATGACTTTTATGGAGACTAGTGAAAAATTAATAAAGTCATTTTAAGTTAAAAAGGGAAAATAAAGAGACAGAAAAAAAGAAAATGAAGAGACAGGCAAAAGGGTAAACGAAGAGTCACAGGGTTGTCCTTTAAAAGAACATTGAGAGGCTCATTCTCAATATGCTTGGTTTATTCATTTCTTTTGGCAGAGCTCTGAGAGCTTCTTCTTTCAGTTTTAGTTTCCTGAGGACAGAAACCCTTGAGATTCTTTCAGCGGATTGGACAGAAACTCAATTCGTTTCTAGAGGGTGGATTCGCGAAAGAGTTCACAGCTGGGCGAAATTGTTAGAGGTATTTCATGACTGTTTGGAAACAAACACGGCTGTAATGGTTTATCTATTTTGAGGGTAAAATACATCTCTATTTTCAGATATTATGAGTTTTTCAGATTTAACTGTTGATGAATAAAAATCAGTTTTGTATGAAAATTGTATGTTTCAAATTTCTGTGGAAAAATCTGGAAATGATATCCTAGGGGGATATTTCAATTCACCCTGTTAGTGATACCTACTTAGTGAAAAATCTTACTTGAAATTTCATACTATCATATCACATCTCGCAATAGAGGCAAATGGGTAATGAAGGGAGCTGGGAAAATGAAAAAAATTGTGAATTTATTACTCCTTGGAGATACATAGGGTCAAAACCTCAAACACCATTGTTGTAGTAATGTTACACAGTAGGTGCAGCAATTTAAGCACAAAAATTTTAATTGTAAACATGAACCGGAGGAGCCATGTACACTGAATATTGTGATTTGTTTAAGGTTTGCACCAAAAGTTTAAATTTTTACCCATGTTATTATGTAGGTAAAAGCAATGATAAATATGAAATTTCCCCCACCAAATGAAAATTTCTTTTGAGCAAAATACCCCATATAAGGCAACCCTTTTTAAAGAAAAATTAATACAATTATATAAGACACCCTCCTAACTTCAACAAAACACCCTCATTTTCAAACCACCCCACCACATGACTACAGTTCACAGCATGATTTTGTAAAATCTTCCACTAATTTTTTATTTTCCTAAAAGTTGGAAACCCTGAATACAAATAGACCATGGAGGCAAAGATGGCTACTTATAGGGACTTGCACGGGTGAGTTGTGTCAAACAAGGTTAAGCCACGAACTGACACATGCAGCTTCTCTGCTCTTTCAAAACCCTCAAAAGTTTGACTCTCGCCACATACCTAACATTCTTCATCATGGTCATTGGAAATCTTGAGGAACACTACTTTATGTGACCCCAATACTACCTAGCTCTTCCATCAACTTTTGCCTCTTGCAGGTCAAGGAACAAAAACATTGGTATCAAATGTGGGCGCAAAAATTTTACAAATACATGGAACAAAGAGAAGAGAGGAAATTTTGATTGTAAATGAATTGATATATTGATCATGGGATAAAGGCTTGTTGCTAAGTGTGCAGCATTGTTTT
Source organism: Chamaecyparis obtusa (assembly GCA_027943335.1). Lineage (NCBI taxonomy): Eukaryota > Viridiplantae > Streptophyta > Pinopsida > Cupressales > Cupressaceae > Chamaecyparis > Chamaecyparis obtusa. The sequence continues at coordinate 488,301 of BSBK01007088.1, read as the reverse complement.
AACCTCAAAAACTTTTGTGGGCCTATTCATAAAATGCAAACTGTTAAAAGTGATTATGTAACATTTCTATAATGGTCATTCAGTTAGGATCTTTCCTTTTCATAGTTAGTCCTTATTTAGAATGCTTTTAGACCTTACTTAGAATGTTTCTTTTCAGACTTTTGTTTTTCATTTTAAAGACTTTGTTTGCATTAACTATTTAAGGAGGTTCCATCTCCTTTGTAATTATTGAATATCAATCGATTATCATTTGACAAACAAAGATACTAATAAATTGAGAACAAAAAAGAATGGGAAGAATGGGGTTCATGGTCAAGGATTTTATTGAGCGCTAGAAAAAAATTGCTTGTGCTCTGGTACCAGCATCAAACCAAGAAACTAGACTGTAAAATTGAGAACAAAACTGGAAATGTGCACTAGAAAATTGTATTTATTACAAAAGAGATACAATGCACATATTTATCAACAAAGTGTGAGTGTTCAGGGCATTTTTGAGATGAGCCCAGCTGGCTCTCTATTATAAATTGACTTTTTCACTCGAATTCAATTACAATTTCAACAAGATCCAAGAAATTGGTAATATACTTTCATTTTTTTCTCCATTTAGAATTCAGGAATAAATTTCATAGAACTCTTTTATGATAAGCAAGAACATCAATTTAAATGAATTTCAGAAAATTCACTACATAGTCACTAATTAGCATCTTAATTCACATTCACATTAAACATCTATGATAACAAGTTTGCAAAATGAAATTAGACACCTTTCTTTCACGTGGCTGCCTGTAGGTGAAATTGGCACCATAAGTGGTAATTTCCAGCCTGAATTAGATTGATGTCAGCCCTGTTTGAACATACCACAACCAAAGAAACTCCCACGCTCCCTTCCAATCTCCTAACACACTCTCCAAACAACAAATAACACCTCACGCAAACCCTACAGGAAGTGCGTGGAACTGGCTGCAAAATACGTACGACCCTGGAAGCTGTCTGTACAGCTCAAGAAAACAATCCAAGGCTACAGCAACAAACGCTTGGCATTCTTGGCATAATTCATTGGCATTTAGAGAGCCAATTCAAAATGTAATCATCTCTATAAGAAGATAGTGTTTCTTCTAGAAGTCAAACTCAAACCCTTGTCTCTCCAAATTCGATTTCCTGGCAAATTCAAATCAGATTGCAAATAGATTTGCCCAACTCAGTAAACATTCAACAAATACAATGATATTCTCTCTAGATTTGAAGACCAAATATCATACTTCAAAAACACCGGAAGAAGCTCAACGTTCTCTCCTTGAAGAAGACCAAACCCTAGCTCAATCCAAGAAAAAACAAATTCTCTCTCAACACAAGTTTTTTATCAAATCATCAATGGGTAAATGAAAGTGCTTTTTCGAATTGTATATATAGCTTTTTTGGAAAAAGCTTCAACTTCACTTTTTTCACTTAACAGGGTTTTTAATCACAACTTCATTTTATAACATTAAAGTTATAAAGTCATAAAGTTATTAAATTAAAATAACTTAATTTAATAACGGTAACTTTAAAAAAAGAAGTCACTGAAACCCACTGACTGCAACAAACTCATTTCTGACACCAAAGCCTCAAACATCAACTGCCCTGCCAAAAATAGCCATCTGAGCCAACTGCCAAAAATAGACTTACAATAAATAGTAAGTCTATCAAACTGGAGATCCCCTACAACTCAATCCTGAAACATCTAACACCCCATGCAGACGCCCTGCTAATCATGGTCATACCCAAAATACCACTTACTAAAAATAGTAAGTTGACCAAATTGACCCAAACGAAGACAAGACCTGGTAACCTGAACCTCAAGAATGGAATCCCTACATTGGCTTCGCCAACTGACCCCCTCTAATCACCTGATTAACTTGCGAGGGTCGCCAAACCAAGCTAATCCCAATAGTCTGAAAAACGGGGACATTACAGTCCTCCCTTACCAAGATTGCTTGTCCCCAAGCAATCAGGCAAAACAAGCAACACCACAATCCACCCGGATCCCAAGGATGGTCATGAGTAATGTCACGATCAACCTCATACTCCTGTAAAGAAGTCAACAACATCAACAGTACTAACATCAGGAACTGGAAAACTGCACTCAACACCTGAACTGATGATGCTGCAACAGGATCGCCTCATGGGAGAAACTCAACCGAGAGTAACTCACATGGGAGTAACTCAACCAACAGACTGGACTTACTCCCAATCTTCGAACTAACCAAATCATCATACCAGTCACCAAAAGGATGCACTGAAGAGCTGTGTGACTGATTGATGTCCTGAACGTGAGGATCGAATGTAAAGCTATAAGCACTCCTCACCGTGTACACCTCTGTAAACTGCTCAGCTAGGCCCGACTGGCCTCCTGTGTAATCTACCTGATGATCGGGTGTACAAATCGGATCCCAAACATCATCAACATCATAATTGTACAACGCTTGTAAGGGATCATCACTAAGCTCAAACAGTGGATTGTCATAAGTCATGACGACATCCACATCAAATAAAGGGTTGTTCACAAAGTGAACAACACCCATCTGCTGATCTGAGCCATAATACGGCAAACTCTGAGAGACATGATATGTGATCGGTTCTACCTGTATGGACTCATGTCTCCGTGAATTGGCACTATCTACAACACAAAAGGACATAGTGCCTAGACTCCAATCAGCAATGCCCGGCAACACATACTCTCTTCCCTGGTACTCAAATCTGATCTGCATCGAGCTCACACTAAGGCAGAACTCTTTAATCTCTTGTATCCACTACATCCCCAAAACTACATCCATCTCCCCCAAATCAAACACATAGAAATCAGCTATCAGCTCATAATCACCAAGAAACAAGTAGAGATCTCAAATGCGCCTGGTTCAGGTAAAATTGTAGCCATCGGCTACCTTGACTCCAAACCCTGCAAACTCCTCTACCTGAAGCCAACACCGACTAACAAGTCGCTCATGAATAAAGTTGTGCGTGGCTCCAGTGTCCAGCATAGCAACACAGGGTTGTCCTTCCACTAATCCCTTCAGTCTGAAAGCAGAGGGAAGCGGCACAGAGGTGGACAGCACAATCGGAGATAGTTTGGCGTTAGGACCAAACTCTGGAATAACTCTCTGCTCCTTTGTATCAAAACCAACAGCCTGATGAGAAGACTCAGCCTCACTCTCACCAGAATAAACCCACATAGAGCAATTTGCCCAGCCCTTAGGCCTCATAGTACAAGTATGCTCTCTATCATAAGGCTCTTCGCACCAATAGCAAAGCTGCCTCCTCCTCAAATCCTCTCAAGTGACATCATCAAGTCTACCTGCAGGCTTTTTTTGTCAACAACTGGTGGAGGTACCTCATCTGCAGGAGGAATAGTAGGACTAGAAGTACACTTGCCACTTGAAGCATCAGGCTCAAGATTTCTTGCCTTCTTCATAGCATCTCGCAAAGTAGGTGGATCCAAGGACTTGACCATCCTCTGTATGGCTCTGACAAACCCTCTATGAAAAGCATGACCCTCCTCCTCTCGGAGATGTCATATACCATAACTGATAGGCGCTGAAACTCACTGATGAAGGCCTCAAGGCCACCTGTCTATCTCAGCTAAGCTAACTCTCTGAAGTAAGTCTCAGGATCTTTCCTGTCAAACCACTCTATCAGTCTATCTACAAACTCCTAGTACTGCACAATATGATCATGATGCAGAGACACTAACCCATGATACCACCAATCATGAGCAACCCCATCCAAATGAAGCACGGCTAATTGAATAGCGTCCTTCTCAGACATAGGATGAAGTGAAAGATAAGTATCCAGCTTGTGGACCCATGCTCTGGCTATAGTCTTCCCACTTCCATTGAAGTGGTCCAATGCCAACTTGTTGGTTGCCTGCTTGAGTTCATTCTACCTAGGTCTCTGCCTCATTTCAGGAGCTGGCCTGCCTCTAAAATGCTCATGCTTCTGTGACAAATATCTGTCAAAATTTAAATTTCTTTTTAGTGCTTCAGGAAGAGCATCCCACTCTACAAAATTTGCCACCATGTCATCAACAAATGGTGCAGGCTCTGACTCAACACTAACTGCATCCAACTCTGGCCTCAAGAAAAGTCGGATGATGAGGCTTGTCACAAGTAGCAGTATGGTCAACTCTATAATCTCACCTGTCATCAGCTCATGACCTGTGTGAGCTGACTGAAGCACTCCGCGCACCTCTATCTCTAGCACGATCACCTGGTAAAGTCATACGTTGCAGAGTGTTTGAAAGCTGTTGCAATACAGTTGATGGCCATCTGCAATATTTTTGAAGGCATCTCTGGCCTCCCTGTCAATATCATTTCCGATATTATTCCTGTTTCCTGCCTGTTCATTCTGTGGGCCCTGTTCATTAACTTCATGAGGTGGTGAATTTCTATCCCTGCGGGTATAGTACCCTCTTGGTATAGATCTGTCTGCCATTATTTTATTTTCATACCCTTTAGGATGGCAAGATCAGTGCTCTAATACCACTGGGATGAGCCTCGTTGGCTCTCTATTATAAATTGACTTTTTCACTCAAATTCAATTACAATTTCAACAAGATCCAAGAAATTGGTAATTTACTTTCATTTTTTTTCTCAATTTAGAATTCAGGAATAAATTTCATAGAACTCTTTTATGATGAGCAAGAACATCAATTTAAATGAATTTAAGAAAATTCACTACATAGTTACTAATTAGCATCTTACTTCACATTCACATTAAACATCTATGATAACAAGTTTGCAAAATGAAATTAGACACCTTTCTTTCACGTGGTTGGCTGTAGGTGAAATTGACAGCATAAGTGGTAATTTCCAGCCTGAATTAGATTGAGATTAGCCTTGTTTGAACATACCACAGCCAAAGAAACCCCCACGTTCCCTTCCAATCTCCTAACACAGTCTCCAAACAACAAAGAAGACCTCACGCAAACCCTGCAGGAAGTGCGTGGAGTTGGCTGCAGAACCCATACGGCCCTGGAAGTTGTCCGTACGGCTCAAGAAAACAATTGCATGCTACAGCAACAAACGGCTAGCATTCTTGGCATAATTCATTGGCATTTAGAGAGCCAATTCAAAATGTAATCATCTCTAGAAGAAGATAGTGTTTCTTCTAGAAGTCCAACTCAAACCCTTGTCTCTCCAAATTCAATTTCCTGGCAAATTCAAATCAGATTGCAAATAGATTTGCCCAACTCAGTAAACATTCAGCAAATACAACGATATTCTCTCCAGATCTGAAGACCAAATATCATACTTCAGAAACACCGGAAGAAGCTCAATGTTCTCTCGTTGAAGAAGACCAAACCCTAGCTCAATCCAAGAAAAAATCAATTCTCTCTCAACAAAAGTTTTTTATCAAATCATCAATGGGTAAATGAAAGTGCTTTTTCGAATTGTATATATAGCTTTTTTGGAAAAAGCTTCAACTTCACTTTTTTCACATAAGAGGCTTTTTAATCACAACTTCATTTTATAATATTAAAGTTATAAAGTCATAAAGTTATTAAATTAAAATAGCTTAATTTAATAACGGTAACTTTAAAATAAGAAGCCACTGAAACCCACTGACTGCAACAAACTCGTTTCTGACACCAGAGCCTCGATCCTCAACTGCCCTGCCAGAAATAGCCAACTGAGCCAACTACCAAAAATAGACTTATTATAAATAGTAAGTCTCTCAAACAGGACATCCCCTAAAACTCAATCCTGAAACATCTAACACCCCGTGCAGACGCCCTGCTAATCATGGCCATACCCAAAATACCACTTACTAAAAATAGTAAGTTGACCAAATTGACCCGAACGAAGACCAAACCTAGTAACCTGAACCTCCAGAATGGAATCTCAACACTGGCTTCACCAACTGACCCCCTCTGATCGCCTGATTAACTTGCGAGGGTCGTCAAACCAAGCTAATCCCAATAGTCTGAAAAACGGAGACATTACAGTCCTCCCTTCCCAAGATTGCTTGTCCCCAAGCAATCAGGCAAAACAAGCAACACCACAATCCACCGGGATCCCAAGGATGGTCATGAGTAATGTTCCGATCAACCTCATACTCCTATAAAGAAGTCAACAACACCAACAACTGGAAAACTGAACTCAAAACCTGAACTGATGATGCTGCAACAAGATCGCCTCATGGGAGAAACTCAACCGAGAGTAACTCACATGGGAGTAACTCAACCAACAAACTAGACTTACTCCCAGTCTTCGAACTAACCAAATCATCATAACAGTCACCAAAAGGATGCATTGAAGAGCTGTGTGACTGATAGATGTCCTGAACGTGAGGATTGAATGTAAAGCTATAAGCACACCTCACCGTATACACCTCTGTAAACTGCTCAGCTAGGCCCGACTTGCCTCCTGTGTAATCTGCCTAATGATCAAGTGTACAAATCGGATCCCAAATGTCATCAACATCATGATCGTACAACACCTATAAGGGATCATCACTAAGCTCAAACAGTGGATTGTCATAAGTCATGACGACATCCACATCAAATAAAGGGTTGTTCACAAAGTGAACAGCACCCATCTACTGATCTTAGCCATAATACGGCAAACTCTGAGAGACATAATATGTCATCGGCTCTACCTGTATGGACTAATGTCTCCGTGAATTGGCACTATCTACAACACAAAAGGACATAGTGCATAGACACCCATCAACAATGCCCGGCAACACATACTCGCTGCCCTTGCACTCAAACATGATCTGCATCGGGCTCACACTAAGGCAGAACCCTTTAATCTCCTGTATCCACTGCATCCCCAAAACTACATCAGTCTCCCCCAAAACAAACACATAGAAATCAGCTATCAGCTCATAATCACCAAGAAACAAGGAGAGATCTCGGATGCGCTTGGTACAGGTAGAATTCTAGCCATCGGCTACCTTGACTACAAACCCTGCAAACTCCTCTACCTGAAGCCCACACCGACTAACAAGTCGCTCATGAATAAAGTTGTCGTGGCTCCAGTGTCCAACATAGCAACACGGGGTTGTCCTTCCACTAATCCCTTCAGTCTGAAAGCAGAGGGAAGTGGCACAGAGGTGGACAGCACAATAGGAGATAGTTTGGCGTCAGGACCAAACTCTGGAGTAACTCTCCGCTCCTCATCTGTATCAAAACCAGCAGCCTAATGAGAAGACTCAGCCTCATTCTCACCAAAATAAACCCACATAGAGCAATTCCCCCTGCCTTTAGGCCTCATAGTACAAGTATGCTCTCTATCATAAGGCTCTTTGCACCAATAGCAAAGCTGCCTCCTCAAATCCTCTCGAGTGGCATCATCAAGTCTACCTGGAGGCTTCTTTCTGTCAACAACTGGTGGAGGTACCTCATCTGCAGGAGGAATAGTAGCACTAGAAGTAGACTTGCCTCATGAAGCAGAAGGCTCAAGATTTCTTGCCTTCTTCATAGCATCTCGCAAAGTAGGTGGATCCAGGGACTTAACCCATCCTATGTACGGCTCTGACAAACCCTCTATGAAAAGCATGACTCTCCTCCTCTCGGAGATGTCATATACCATAACTAATAGGCGTTGAAACTCACTGATGAAGGCCTCAAGGCCACCTGTCTATCTCAGCTGAGCTAACTCTTTGAAGTAAGTCTCAGGATCTTTCCTGTCAAACCACTCTATCAGTCTATCTACAAAATCCTGGTACTACACAATATGATCATGATGCAGAGACACTATCCCATGATACCACCAATCATGAGCAACCCCATCCAAATGAAGCACGGCAAATTGAATAGCATCCTTTTCAGACATAGGACGAAGTGAAAGATATGTATCCAGCTTGTGGACCCATGCTCCGGCTGTAGTCTTCCCACTTCCATCAAAGTGGTCTAATGCCAACTTGTTGGTTACCTGCTAGAGTTCATTCTGCCTAGGTCTTTACCTCATGTCAGGAGCTAGCCTGCCTCTAGAATGCTCACGCTTCTACGTCAAATATCTGTCAAAATTTAAATTTCTTTTTAGTGCTTCAGGAAGAGCATCCCACTCTGCAAAATGTGCCACCATGTCATCGACAAATAGTGCAGGCTCTGACTCAACACTAACTGCATCCAACTTTGGCCTCAAGAAATTCGAACGATGAGGCCTGTCCTAAGTACTAGTATGGTCAGCTCTATAATCTCGCCTATCATCAGCTCGTGACTTGTGTGAGCTGACTGAAGCACTCCACGCACCTTTGTCTCTAGCACGATCACCTGGTAAAGTCATGCATTGTAGTGTCTGAAAGCTGTTGCAATAAAATTGCAACATGATGCTAGCCATCTGCAATATTTTTGAAGGCATCTCTGGCCTCCCTGTCAATATCATTTCCGATAGTATTCCCATTTCCTGCCTGTTCATTCTATGAGCCCTATTCATTACCTTCAGGAGGTGGTGAATTTCTATCCCTGCGGGTATAGTACCCTCCTGGTATAGATCTGTCTTCCATTATTTTATTTTCATACCCTTCAGGATGGCAAGATCAGTGCTCTAATACCACTGAGATGAGCCCAGCTGGCTCTCTATTATAAATTGACTTTTTCACTCAAATTCAATTACAATTTCAACAAGATCCAAGAAATTTGTAATTTACTTGCAATTTTTTTCTCAATTTAGAATTCAAGAATAAATTTCATAGAACTCTTTTATGATAAGCAAGAACATCAATTTAAATGAATTTCAGAAAATTCACTACATAGTCACCATTTAGCATCTTACTTCACATTCACATTAAACATCTATGATAACAAGTTTGCAAAATGAAATTAGACACCTTTCTTTGATGTGGCTGGCTGTAGGTGAAATTGGCAGCATAAGTGTTAATTTCCAGCCTGAATTAGATTGACGTCAGCCCTGTTTGAACATACCACAACCAAAGAAACTCCCACGCTCCCTTCCAATCTCCTAACACACTCTCCAAACAACAAAGAAGACCTCACGCAAACCCTACAGGAAGTGCCTAGAGCTGGCTGTAGAATCCGTATGGCCCTAGAAGCTATCCGTACGGCTCAAGAAAACAATCACATGCTACAACAACAAACGGCTGGCATTCTTGGCATAATTCATTGGCATTTAGAGAGCCAATTCAAAATGTAATCATCTCTAGAATAAGATAGTGTTTCTTCTAGAAGTCAAACTCAAACCATTGTCTCTCCAAATTCGATTTCCTGGCAAATTCAAATCAGATTGCAAATAGATTTGCCCAACTCAGTAAACATTCAGCAAATACAATGATATTCTCTCCAGATCTGAAGACCAAATATCATACTTCAAAAACACCGGAAGAAGCTCAACGTTCTCTCCTTGAAGAAGACCAAACCCTAGCTCAATCCAAGAAAAAACCAATTCTCTCTCAACACAAGTTTTTTATCAAATCATCAATGGGTAAATGAAAGTGCTTTTTCGAATTGTATATATAGTTTTTTTGGAAAAAGCTTCAACTTCACTTTTTTCACTTAAGAGGCTTTTTAATCACAACTTCATTTTATAACATTAAAGTTATTAAATTAAAATAACGTAATTTAATAACGATAACTTTAAAATAAGAAGCCACTGAAACCCACTAACTGCAACAAACTCGTTTCTAACACCAGAGCCTCAAACCTCAACTGCCCTGCCAGACATAGCTAACTGAGCCAACTGCCAAAAATAGACTTACTATAAATAGTAAGTCTCTCAAACTGGAGATCCCCTGAAACTCTATCCTGAAACATCTAACGCCCCGTGCAGATGCCCTACTAATCATGACCATACCCAAAATACCACTTACTAAAAATAGTATGTTGACCAAATTGACCCGAACGAAGACCAGACCTGGTAACCTGAACCTCCAAGAATGGAATCCCAACACTGGCTCCGCCAACTAACCCCCTCTGATCGCCTGATTAGCTTGCTAGGGTCGCCAAACCAAGCTAATCCCAATAGTCTGAAAAATGGGGACATTACAATCTTCAACATTACTATACAACTCATCTTCAAGAAGATAAAATATCATTAGACTATAACATAGGATTATATAAATAGTATTAGACACTAAAGATGACATGTTAGATCCTAGACAGTTGGCACACCTATATGGGGTTGTAATGTCCCCTTTTTGGGACATTAGAAACAAATTTGAAAAAAAAACTTCATAAAATATTAAAAGTGACTTTATTGGAGCTAATGCAAAATGTTAAATGTCATTTTTTATATTAAAACAGGATCAAAGGTGACAAAAGAGGAAGAAGATGAAATACAGGAATGGGAATGTGAAGAGTCACTGGGTTGTGCTTAAAAGAGGAAAGAGGAGGTCATTTCAGTATGCTTAGATATGTTATGATTTATGTTTTCTCTTGGAGAGACTTGGGAAGCTATCAACTTTCTATTCAAAAACCTGAGGATGGAAACCTTCAGGCTTCCTCGGTGGATTGGACGGAAACCCAGTTCATCACTTGAGGTGGATTCGCAACAAAATTCACATTTCATGTCAAGTTCATTTCTTATTATCCAATCTGGCTGTAGTTTTTGTATTTAAGATTGGATTATGTTATTGTACTACTGAATATTAAATGCAATAACATTTTTTAGTATATATTATATGGGAATTTTCTGGTATTCTGCTAGTTATTCTAAAATCTTTTGCATGAGTTTATCTGTTTATATTTCTGAAAATTACTAGGGAGAATTTGGGGGAAAATTTCCAGTTGGGGATATTACAGTGGTATCATAGCAGTGTATCCTAACAGCCTAAAAGGTTAGCATTGAAGATATCATTTTTGAATTCTGGGAGATACAAATTTGCAGAAAAATGATATTCAAAGGTTTTTGATATTTTGAAAATAAGATTCTCAATTTCTATAAGACCATTTTATTTCATGTCTATTGAAGAGATGCTTGTAACTATTAATGTCATGAGCATTTTTGGATACAATAATTTATCGAAGGAGTTCATTATTTATCGTAATTATTAATTGGTATGTGCCAGAGTTCTTATTGGTGCAATTCATATTCTCAAGAAAGCTAAATAATACAGAGGCTTTATTATTTACGCAAGACATAGAGCATATTGTTTCAATTTAGGCATCATTTTCAAAGCTTATAAAAAGGGGTATTTTATTTGGGCACAGCATATAAGGTTCGATGGCTTCTTATTTGCTCGACGGGCATATACATTATTGGTGATACCAAGCTACCTTCCTAATGAGGATCCACATCAGAAGGGCCTACTTGGAGAAACTTCAGCAAACGGTTTAATTTTTGGTTCTTTCATGGTCCCTTAGACCGCTGGTCTCGTGGACGTCATTAAAACTTCTTCATTCATTCATTTATTAATCTTTATTAAGCTTGTCTTTATTAATCTTTATTAATAATTAATAATATATAGCAAATCTTATGTTGTCGTGGGAAAAAATTAAAGATTGTTGTGAGGCCCAATATTTATTGGGACAGAAGGCTATATTATTTGAAAGTATTAAAACAGTGGTGGGCCCATTTCAATAGCTTGTTATTTATCATATAGTTGCGACATGTGTATTGTTATTGTCGTGAACATCGGATATTTCAAGAAGCGAATATAATAGTATCGCATAAGAAACAAAGGGTGGAGAGATAGGAGAGTCGAAGCGGTTAAGAAGTTCCCAAAGTGTGTGGAGAAGTTCCAAAACAGTTGTTAGACGACTTTCGAGCCTATTTGTTCAACAAGGTATACTTAGGAGATCAACAGGAAAGGAACATTCACCAAGTGCCGACTCTAGCATCTTCAACTCCATCAGTAATTTATACAAATTACTGTCGGGATCTCCATCTATGGTGCCATGATTGATTGAGAAGTGACAATAGTTCAGCATAACCAAAGTTATCGAGCCTTGTAGTATTTACCATGTTTGTGAGTTAACGAAGCTTTAGGAAGTTAGAATTGACTCTGGCATACGTCTTTCTGTGGTCGTTGGAAATACAAAATTCAAAAGGAGTGTTACTTGAATCATTTCCAATTTTAGGCACAGCTGTGCGGAGCATCTCATTATTTCCCATAGCTTCTTCTGGAGACGTCTGTGGTGTAAGAAGAATTAAGCCAATATATTTTTTGGCTTATCTACCATTGTGGGAATATTAGAAACTGTTTCATGAAATTGCAACAACCATCACCGGTTTGTTGTTGAATCTTGAGTTAGGGAATTGTAACAGCAATGATATTTTGGATAATCATCAATTTTCTGCGAAAATCATTATTGAGGCAAGGAAAGTGAAATTTTTGGAATGGTATCGACTTGAGGAAAGTTCTTCGTCTAAGCTTGTCGTAAAAGCTTTTCATTGACTGCAATCATATTCTGTGTTAATGATTGTAGCTTCGATTGGATGATTCCAATCGATGAAGTCAAATGTTTGAATGGCCTATCGGCCTTAAACATTTGATATCTTTCTTATTATCATAGAGCATTATTAATATTGATGACAATCATCAAGTTGACATATATATTATATATAATATATATATATGTATATATATATATATGAGATATATTATATATACATATACATATATATTATCTATATATATATATATATATATATAATTCATAAATAATAAATAATTGTCATACACATTATAATGATGATAATACATTAAATAAGATTTTTGATATCGCCTATAATGTCGATTATGTGAATCAACTTAATATCAATGAATGACAACAATAATCAGCAATACAAGGAAATGATGGTGACATAGTCGATGATGTTATTGACTGTGATGATCACAGTCGATGTCATCACAGTCGATGTCAACTGTGGTTATCACAGCTGACAACACCATCTATTGTCATATGTCATATGTCATTGTTGTTAAATATATATTAGAAGCGTCGATCAGTATCGATTGTGATGATCACAGTCGATATCGACTGTGACTATCACAACCAATAATCATTACCAAATGCCATATACGAATAGTATAAGAGTCGATCATTATATCGATTGTCTTATCATTGTTATTAAGTTATGTTTCAATCGTTATCAATCAGATTCAATGATATGTATTAGCAATAACTAATGAATGTTTAAACCATTAACAAGAGACATGTCTCTAAATGAGCTTTGTTCATGTAGGGACATGTCCCATTTTGTTATATATATACTCATTGAAAGAATAACTTGGAACACACATAAATTGATAAGTGCCATTACAAGTTACAACAGTGATAAATATATATATATATATATATATATATATATATATATATATATATATATATATATATATCATTCCTTCTCATATATAAGCAAGATACTATACTTACTTGAACATTGTTCTCTCATATAGATCTGCATCCTCGTAGAAGTATTCACATTAGATTTAAAAGAGACATAAGTATAAATCTAATCAAAAGCTATTGTAGTTTCATCATTAGAAATTGGGCTCATCATATATCTAGGAAATAAGAAATAAATTTAAAATTCCTCTATCCTAAATCTTATTACAATTCAACATGGTATCAGAGCCAAGTTCTCCAGCCTATGAGATTTCATGGAACAAAAGATAGAGGTAATGTGAAGGAGATTATAAGCGGAGAAAGAAATGTATGAAAGCCAAGTTTATTAGATATCATGTTGCTTGAGGATTCGATCAATAATCTCCTTCAAGGATTAGGAAGGATATAGTGGTATTAAGGTGGGATGAAGCTTTCATTATCGAAAATGATTATACCGCTTGCAATATCAAAGACTGAATATCAAAGACGGTTGGGTCTGCATTTGTCATAGATATATTGCAATTTATTCATAATCAGAATGTTTTGGACTTGCAACTTATTCCTATCAGTTGTAGAGTGGTCGTAAATGCTTATAAAAGGAGTGAAATATTCTTCCAATGAGTATTGGCATTTTCTATGTATTTTTGGCAATTATGTGGCATACCAAATACTGTAAGAGGATTTAACAATGTAGACACCACCCAGTCACCAGTAGTAATTATATAGAACTCCAAGCTTGGAGGGCTTGAAACATTAAGTAATCTAAAGGAATAAATTTACTAAATAGAGGCGGCAATTAATATTACGAGGCATATTGACTAATGTTTATTGACTTCTACTGCTTTGAAAACTTTCCAGAACTGATATATAGATGCACGATATATATATTGCGACCTTTTGACATATTCTTTGCATCTACAATCTGGATATCGACATTGGTTAATTGTGGAACCGAATCATTGATATAATCAAGATTGGAGTCTGCGTAAAATACCAAGAAAGCCGATGATTTACATATAGCTCTAAAAGGTGTTTGAAGATAGAAACCAACATAGTGAACATACAATTCACAAATCGAGCATTGAGCGAAGGAAAAGACAATCATCAGAGATCCTTGCAAGATAATCCATCGATGCCCCATCAAATGGAATATTGGCTATGACTGTAAGAGTGCCAGTGGGAGTTCAACTGAAGATAACGTCATATCACAATGTGCCCTATTAAGGGTGCGATAACTCATTAGAGGTCATAAAATGACTAAGATATCAATATTATAGAGACCTACTTAAATGTGCCAATAAAATGACTCGTTAAAGATTATAAAGGCTACGGTGAATATTTTATACATTACAGAGAACTATATACGAGTCTAGGATAGTATGGAATGTTATTATATGTGAATGTATCGTTATAGTGAGCTTTTGCAGTTACTCGAAAAAACAGGGCCGGATGTGATTCATGTCGGATTAAATGAGAGGATGCCAGTCTCGTGGGAGGATCGACATCAAATGTGAGTCCTAGGCTTGAGAATTCTGTGGGACCACATAATATAAGGTAGAAATATCTTAAGGAGACTATAATTGGAAGGGTGAAATATTTATAGTCGTGGCCTTATTTTTCTTCTCTATTACAGTTGTCTTGCTTGTCGGAAGAGTGCGATGTTCAGCATATAAAGAAACTATATTTATATGAGACATTGCTCAAATTCAAAGGTTTCTATTAGCTACGAACGTGTTGACATATCAATTTCTTCAATAAGATACACTTTAGACATGTAACACATGTCGACTTTGACTAAAATCAAGCCTATATATTGAGAAGAGATCGAGTTGTTTTGAGTAGATTGAGTATGTTTGCTCGTCTATTGGATGTAAGGTTGTTATTTTTAGGAAAACATATTTTTCATTGGAAAGCTTGTGTCTTTATTTTCCTTTGCCTATGGATACAATATATGAGTGGATCGAGCTCATCAACAGTCAGATCTGCTCCATCATTTATCAGTGGACAACACCTTGTTTTTTTGTCATTGATCGGACTAGTTACTATAGGCGGTTCATTTCTCAAATCAACAATAGCTATGTCTATTGTTTCCTACAAGTGTATCAAGTTGTGGGTAGTATTGAAGTTTCTATGTTGAAGATGACAATATAGTCCATATCATATGTAAAAGTCTGGAATATTAATGAGAAAACTCTAGAGTGCCTGAATAAGACAAGTTGGGAACATTACATTTCTTATGCGTGTAAAGTCGCACTCTAGAACCTTTACTAGCATTCTCCTTGACACACTTGCAAATATGAATCTTAGAGAAGGCACCTGAACTGTTCAACATAGTGCTTCAAATAAATTGTGTTGTGGTGACTCCAGAGGTGGTAGCAAATGCAAGATGGATAAAGAAAGCTCCTCAACATTGCAAACCACCTCTGGACAAATAGTTGTGATTAGGCCTTCGTAGATAATGGTATCCACACATGCTAAATATATCTATATTTATTTTGTGCGAGCTCATGGAAAGTCAACGACTAAGATTTGAGAAATATTGGTCACTAGTTGATTGAAGAACAATGAATACTGATGCTGATAGAATTATAACCACTGTACAGTTGGAAAGGTCCGAACTCATTTTGCTTCCATGGTATTTGGTTTCTTTATTTGTTGAGCAAGTCCTTTGTGGAAGCTATGAAATCCTTCATCAGTTGTAGACTTTTAGATTGATGCCTAATAAAAGTATAAGTATTTGTTCACCTTGGTGATTCCTCTTTGTGTACGGTGAGATTGTTGTGGCTGCTTGTGTGGAAGCAGGTGGAACACAATGAAGAGTCACTATATGAGTCTCATAGTATGAATTCGTATCTTGTTTTGGAGTTTTATGAGCAAATTAAAGAAGACCCCATCATATTTGGAAAATTATCATTGAATGAGCTTGTTAACGTTATGATACAATTCATCGATGACCAATCAGATGAATTTCTTGCAAGATGATACAAGTCTCTATTAAATAGAGTCATAGAGACCAAAGGACTATACACAACTTACGATATTTCAAATGATGGAGATATCTCTAGAGAAGGAAAATTTAAGGATGTATTCCTTATCTTTCAAGGCTTGCGATATCGTGCACATCCTTCATAACCAAGTAACAAGACCTTCATTGGAGCAATTTGCATCAGAAAGGATGTTGACTTGCATTTGCTCCTGAATAATGAGACAAGTATTTTTATTATTATTTTTTTAGTATTACATTTATTTGCTTATTGTAGTCACTCTCTTATATGTATTCATGTATGTACTATAAGAGCTATTTGCCTTTTTTTTCCTTTGTCTCCAAGGATGTTCTTGCAGGAAAAGAAGAATGGTGCATTAGGTATGCTACCGAGGCATTGTGCAGGACTCAACCTCATGACAGTAGCTCCAAAGTGGTTTCGAATCTAGGATTTTTTGTCATATGTTGATCGTGCTAGGTGATGTGAGTCTAATATCTTCTATGATTAGGATCGTGTAAGAAGGGTATCCTTCTGTGACAAAAGGAAGTAGCTAGAGGATCTGATTCATTTGATCTCTAAGGATATTGATCATATTGGTTCAGAGGGAGTGAACTATGTTGAGTGATCAGGAAAATCTGCAGCAGTCAGAGGACTCTATGATTCATGGGATAGAGTCCCATTTGATATTCCTGGATAGATGGATGCTTGATACTTGCAGTCATGGGACTAAGTTGATGGCTGAAACATTTCGAAGAAGAGGAAATGGCATTCAAAGGGAGTCTGACAAACCTACAAAAGCAACCTTAGACGAGGAGGTCAGGAGATTGATGCAAGATCTTGAACTGTAGAGGGAGCCACATCATCATGTAGATCTACTTAATGCATTCTTCTTTGTGAGGAAGAAGTTTGAGGTGCAAGCCCTTGTTAATGCAGTTTTCTCTTTGAAGAGAAACTTGAGGTGTAAGCCCTTATCACCACCCTCTGATATGGTTCATGGTGGAGGTCATGTATGTGACTCCATGAACTTGTGGAAACATCATAAAAGGTGACGATCTTTCAATGATGTTTACTTATGGTTACTATTGTAAAGTGACGACTTTAACGTAGTTTAACCTACTATCACGACAGATACCATATGGTTGATATCCACTAACATATCATAATAGTTCATATCTCTTATCTAATGTTAACTAAGTAGTGTGCAACTACATGAGTTATATTATTGAGATATGTCATGGTGGATGTTATGAGACAACATCCATGGATATGCCATGAAATGATATCTTCTCTGGTAGGCTACATGAGACGTGATGCCAGTGCACATATCAGAAAAGATATGAGTATGGAGAATATCATATGGTTGATATTCTTGAACAATCCATGCTCATGATGATACCCTAAGGTAACATCTATTATGGTGGATGTCATTTTTTATATCTTTGTAGACCATAGGCCCTCGATGTTACGTTGAGGAAATCATCAATATAGTAGTTCACTGTATTACATGGATAGAAATTATCCTCCCTAGCTAAGAGGGAGTGTCAACGATTGTAGCTTCGATCGGATGATTCCAATCGATGAAATCAAATGTTTGAATGGCCTATCGGCCTTAAACATTTGATATCTTTCTTATTATCATAGAACATTATTAATATTGATGACAGTTATCAAGATGACATGTATTATATATACATATACACTATAATATATATATATATATATATATATATTTTATTCATAAATAATAAATAATTTTCATACACATTATAATGATGAAAATACATTAAACAAGATTTTTGATATCGACTATAATGTCAATTATGTGAATCAACTTAATATCAATGAATAACAACAGTAATCCGCAATACAAGGAAACGATGGTGACACAATCGATGATGTTATCGACTGTGATGATCAAAGTCCATGTCAACTGTGGTTATCACAGCCAACAACACCATCGACTATCATGTGTCATGTCATTATTGTTAAATATATATTAGAATCGTCGATCATTATCGACTGTGATGATCACAGTCGATATCAACTATGATTATCATAGCCAATAATCATTATCAATTGCCATATAGTATCGTTGCCAATGAATAGTATAAGATTCGATCATTATATTGACTATCTTATCATTGTTATTAAGTTATGTTTCGATCGTTATCGATCAGATTCAATGATATGTATTAGCAGTAACTAATGAAAGAATAACTTGGAACACACAGAAATTGATAAGTGACATTACAAGTACTCATTGAAAGAATAACTTGGAACACAAAGAAATTGGTAAGTGACATTACAAGTTATAGCAATGATATATATATATATATATCATACCTTCTCATATATAAGAAAGATACTATACTTACTTGAACATTGTTCTCTCATATAGATCTGCATCCTCACAGAAGTATTCACATTAGATTTAAAAGAGACAAAAGTATAAATCTAATCAAAAGCTATTCTAATTTCATCATTAGAAATTGGGCTCATCATATATCTAGGAAATAAGAAATAAAATTAAAATTCCTCTATCCTAAATCTGATTACAGCTCAACATTCTGAGCAGGTATTCGTAACTTGTGGCTACATATGACAATTTGGATAGCTTGACATTGATTCATGGTAGTGGATAGCTGTTGGTATTGTTAAGAAGAGATAGTATTACATTCAACAACGTCAACCTGCAACTTTCGGGCTCCAGTTCCCCCTCTGTATGTGGGTCGAGCAGTCACAGGTGCCCAACTTTGCATGCAATTAATTCTTGTATGTTTCATTGTCTTGATACTGCTTTCAATTCTGAAATATATAAACAAGTTTGTATGGACCATTGTGGGTGGTAGTTTTCTTTACGTTCAACTGTGTGAGAATATGTTTGCAAATTAATGAGTTGAAAAAGGTCTTGTTGATCCCTGAGTCTTTCAAACTGAATATTGTTTAAGTTTAGTGGATGTTTCTACTTTATATTTATGTACACTAGTTCTTCAAAACTATCGCTGCAAAAGAAAAACATTTAACTGTTATTACAAGGAGACCAAAACCAGCTATCCAGTGAATCGAAACTTCTCTGCTGTGCAAGACTTGGGATTCCTAATTACAGAGCAGGTCCCTGCATCAATCCTTCAGCACTTTCAGAAAAATTTTGGCCTTACACCCAACAGGGATATTACAGTGGATAGTCATGATAAAACTGAAGCAGATTAGCGTGTTCAAAGGGAGTTACAGAGTCATCCTCTTCAACAGAAGCCATTTGCAGTTGTTGAAGACGCAAACTCAATGATGGGTGACTATCCCGGATGATTCAGTGAGAACATTACGAGCTTTTCAAACAATGGTCAAGATCTGAAGCAGAACACAATAAACACCCTAATTCAGATTGCAAGTAAGTTGTTTGTCACATTTCAGAGGTTTAAAATATCAGAACAGGGCTGCTTATTGACAGATAATAGACTCGCAATTAGTCAGTTTCGTGGGGAAACTCCAAGTGTGGGAACGGGTGGTATTAAATCTGTCAATTCTGGTAATGTTGAGTAGCAAATTTAAAGCAATCTGGGCAATATTGAAGGCATCGTAAACTCATACAAACACAGGGATACTGTTGATAGTAAACTGGAAGAGTTTATTTCAGATACTTTGGGAACTTGTGATTCAAATCAAGCCAAATAACTGGTGATTTTATCATTCTCCCACATTTCTAGATTAGTTGTAACAGTGACAGCTTGTAAACATCTGAGGCGTGTGAAGAGAAAGGAAACTTGGGATCAGAATCAATTGAAATTCATTGTTGTTGTTATAGTGTAAGTGCAGAAATTTTCAGGGTATTCAGTTTGGGACAATGGAAAATCTGAAAAGCATTGTTTTCTCCAAAGAATTTAATAAAACATCTAATGGTGAACAGCTAAGAGACCTGCAAAAAGAAGATGAAATCGGGAATGGGCTCTATATAATGGGTTTACAATTGGAGTCTGTGAAATCTCTGGATGGTCTTCTTTCTAAGTTGGAAGAGTTGGATTCATGTTTATCCAAAGTGGATCGGTCTGATTGGAGGCTCTTGAATTGGTCTTTGCAGCCTTCAATGGTTGCCTTAGTCTAGCACAAGCAAATGGAGCATCCGTGTGAAGATGTGAGACTAACAGTTGCTTCGTGTCTCAGTGAAATCATCAGAATAACAGCTCCCACTACACCTTATAATGATAACATATTGAAAAAGGTTCTACAACTGAAAGTGGACAGCTTGTGTGCATTACATGATGTCAAAAGCCCTACCCTTGGTAAGAGGGCTAAGACTTTGGAGATTATGGCAAAAGCTAGATTTTTTATCATCATGTTGGATCTCAATTGTGAAGGAATGATTCTTGAGATGTTTCAATGTTTCTTGAGTGAATTAGGAAGCATCATCCAAACAATGTGAGGGTTTGCATGCAAACCATTATGTCCTTAATCTTAGATGAGGATGATGACATTTGTAAGCAGCTACAATCAGATTTGTTGGCAATTTGGAGAGGGAAGCATAAATCTCACCCATGGCATATGAGCTCTCAAATGAATTGATTGAGCATAAGGTTGAAAGGTTCAAGGAGTTTATGATTGAAACTGAGCTAATATCAATAGGCATACAGGTTGCAAGACCTCTGAAAATGAGCAAGAACCAAATGAGAAGAGAGCAGATTTGTTATACATGCCAAGAGGCCTGGTCACTTGAACATGTTTGCAGTATTATTCAGGGAGAAGATATAATGCAGCCAAGTGGTGATGAAAATGCAACCTTGAATTCATCTCTTGTAGGGCATGATGAAGGCCCAAAGGAAAATAGTTTCCAATGAGCCCTGGTGGTTAATGTGGAGGAAGAATCAATCATCACAGGTGAAGAGTATTCAGAACTATTTGTTGGTGACTTGCAGATCCATATTGATAGAACATATGAAGAGAACAAGTTCGTTGAGGAAACCACACATGAAGATTGCAAATCACCAGCTATAGAAGCAAGTAAGGGTGATGGTAATGTTGCTCCCTTAGTTGAAGACAAATCAGAAAATTTGACAAGTGACAGTCCATATTCCTTAGATAAATTTGGACAAAAACTTTTATCACTGCATGATTTGATGGACATGTTATTGGTTATGGAAGAGAAGCTTTACAAGTGTTAACAAGGGCAGATGATTCTTACAAATTCATTGAAGATCTTATGTGGAAGACCAAAATGGATGAGATGCAAAAAGGAATTGCACGTGGTGTTACTAGTTCTCAATTGCACACCATCAAAGAAGCATTCAAAATAATGAAATCAGACTACTTGCAGCTATTAATGGATAGGGATCTTGCCATCAAATTTGGGGAAGACAAAAGAGAATGAGTTTGATGATCTTTGTTACCATCTTAGCATGGCTCATTTCTCTCTATACCAATCAAAAAGTCAGTTTGTTTCATCTACAAACAAAGGTCAAAAAGTGGGCACAAGGGAGATGGAGATCAAACAAATAGTAGAGGGTGTTGACGAACTCATGAGGGAAGAAATGGGAGACAATGTTATTAGCAAACTACATACTAGAGACATCCAAAATGCTGATGAATGGACTAAAAATTTCAACAAAGAAACACCTTACAACCTTGTGAAATCTTAAGAAGGAGATTTAAGTGATGCATCACCACCTTTGATCACTCAGGAAAGACATATGGCAAGCCAAGGTATGGTGATTTGTGATGAGTCCAAAGAGAATTTACAAGAGGAGTCTAAACTTCTGATTTGGGACAGCAAAGGTTTATCTTCACACTCATATGAAATTGCAGCCTTAACACATGGAAACGAATATGATCAGGGGTATACAAGTGTTGGTAACCTTAGTACAAGTAGTGACCATAATATTTTCAGAGAAAAGATGTTTGAAATGAGTGAAGATATGACACAAGGGAACCAACAGAATTCTGATTTTTATCTCAGCAGTTATATACCTTCACAATATCATGAGAATAAAGATGAACCAAGTGAAACTAGTTCTGAAATTCCACTTGATGGTGACCTTTTCATTGGAGATGTTGGTTTAATTGGTGGCACTTGTAGTGAATCAGATTTTTTAGAGTTGTCTTTGAGGAGTAATGAAGGCTCCTACAGCTCATCTATAGATTGGCCACTGAGTTCTTATGATATGGAAATTGTCTACTTATTGTTTGGTGATTTTTTCTTCATCCATACTTCAGTTATTAGTGGTTGGCCTACTTGGTCTCCCATTGCATTTTCAGATTTGGCTTGGTTTACAGGAGTTATTGAGTTGCATGGGCATTTGCGGAGACATGACCATGTGTTAGATATTGCACCAGAGATGGATTTCTTCCCTGTCAATGGGAACAGTGACACCTTCAACATCATTCTTAATGCTAGCATATCTTATAACAGCATCATTTGGTGGCCTAATGGGTTGATCCTCGTGCAAATTGGAGGTGTTTTTGGCATCTGTTGGGTGGACTATTTATTCAGACGGTTGTTACAAAAAGATGTTGGAATGATAAACATCTATTTCTACTCCCAAGATCAGATGGATAGACTGATTTGGAAACCAGGCATTGACAGGAGGTGTGCTTTGCTTCTTGTGGATCATGATGAGTTGCTTCTCAGCTTGAGGCTTAGTGCTATTATTTTCAGAGCGACGCATCAGATAGGTGAAGCAGTGTTTTTCAGACTGACTTGGGACCCAAGGATTTTATTGATTGATGAGCTACATCCTAACATTTGGCTTCGCGGTGTGGCATGTCTTGATTTCAGAGATTCCAAAATGACCTATAGAGCAGCTTGTAGGTTGATATGGGATCCTGGTATTGGTTTACAGATTCATGATTGCTTGAGGACAAGCAATCTCAAGGAGGGAGGACTGTAATGTCCCCTTTTTGGGACATTAGAAAAAGATTTACTAAAAAAACCAACTTCATAAAATATTAAAACTGACTTTATTGGAGCTAATGCAAAATGTTAAATGTCAATTTTAATATTAAAAGAGGATTAAAGGTGACAAAAGAGGAAGAAGACGAAAGACAAAAATGGGAATGTGAAGAGTCACCGAGTTGCACTTAAAAGAGGAAAGAGGAGCTCATTTCAGGATGCTTGGATATGTTTTGATTTCTATTTTCTCTTGGAGAGACTTGGGAAGCTATCAGCTTTCTATTTAGAAACCTGCGGACGGAAATCTTCACGCTTCCTCGGTGGATTGGACGGAAACCCAGTTCATCACTTGAGGTGGATTTGTGACGGAATTCACATTGCATTTCAGGTTCATTTCTTATTATCCAATCTAGTTATAGTTTTTGTATTTAAGATTGGATTATGTTATTGTACTGCTGAATATTAAATGCAATAACATTTCTAAGTATATATTATCTGGGTATTTTTTGGTATTCTGCTAGTTATTCTGAAACCTTTTGCATGAGTTTATCTATTTATATTTCTGAAAATTACTAAGGAGAATTTGGGGGAAACTATTCGGTTGGGGATATTACAGGGGTGCCCCTTGCATGTCATTAGGTTTTTTAGCTCATGCAAAAGCTTGGGAGTAAACCAGGGCTTATGGATCGGCTAACACTAGCGCTTTACACAAACATGTGTCAATTTGTATTTCCTTACGTTTTGACCTCAGGATGAACCTAAATAATATGAATGTTTAAACAATTCGAAGCCATTTCAAATGAAGAGAAAAAAATATGGATTGATAAATGATTAGTACAAAGGCTGATAGTCAACTACCTATGGTTTATTAAATCCCCGATCCTCATGGAAGGTAGTCGTTATGATAGTAGTTTACACTTTAACATGAATGTCATCCTTGAATGGTACTTGCTTTTGATTTTAGTTTGCTACTTACTCTCTGGGATTTGTGAAAACATCAGCTTTCTTTGGTGGCTTTTATTTGAAATAAAAACAGAAATGGTAAGACAAAACACTCTTGGAAGATGAAAAAGAATGTGCAAATATGATTTATAAATATATCGAGGGGCTCAAGGAGCTTGACCAACCTGAAAAGAAGCCAGCTTTTGATGTGGAAGATGTCTGGCAGCAAGATGAGAATTATACTTTTGTTAAAGCTGTCTTTATTGATGAAGTCCTTAACCATATCACAATGCTGACTGCCAGAAAATTTTAAGGCAAGATTATTGCTTACCATTCTATGGCAACTGATGCATGGAGAGAAGTGAAGGTCTGTCTAAAGGAGTGGATAACTTGGATGACAAAGACAGGTTGGCAACAAAATCAATAGTTTGAAGGACTCACTGAGTCACCTATCCAAGATGTCACCCATAGGCAGGCCCTATTACTACATTATTTTGACTGGGAAAGAATTCAATGGGATATGGTGTTACAGGGAAGAAAAGAAATGCTGAGCTGGTATTGGCAGAGAATGGTTTGCCCTCAAAATCGTGATCAAGAAACTTTGAATTTTGGAGATAAAAATTACCACTACGAAATTAGTTAAGGAGGTAAGAAAGGGTGATGAAAACACTGTCAAAAAAACAAAATGGGTGACTCTATTAGATAGGTAATTTACTATAATATCATGGTAGTTCTACGGGAGCTCATTAGTTTCTGTATGGTATTCTTTGGCAATTAATGCAGTCAGTCATATATACCTGAAGGTCCTTGAACAACAGTGGGGAGTGGAATGATGATGTCTATTTTGCTTGTATTGAGAAAAGAAATTTCCCTTCAAATTTTTATATAAGTAATAATAGATGGGTAATTAGAATAGTGTCCTATGGGAACTTATCAGTTTTGTATGGTATTCTTTGGCAGTTAATTCACTTAGTTATATACACTTTAAGGCCTTTCAACAACAGTCGGAAGTAGAGGAAGACTAGCTAAGCATGTCTTAAAGCCATGGTCACCTGGAGACGGGGGTACTTGAGAATGGCAATTTTTTTTTAATATAATTTAATAATTTCCAAGAAATATCATAAGCTAGAGCTTTGAAAACAAGAACAATGGAAAGTATGAACATTAAAACCATTGAATCAAAATATCAAATCTGAATTTCAAATTACTAATAGTAATGTCATTTACTCATTTAATATTGTGCCATATAGAGTCAAATATTTCAAAACTCACACTCCAAACAAATAAAAAACAAAATGTTTTGTTTTTATTACTTTTTTAATATGCTTTTTCCTTTGGAGACGCGTGAGAGACGTCAAAATTCATGGTGGGAAACTTGTAGATGTCGGGAGACTTTGACACAAAGTCTCCACCCAAATTTGAACTCTTTGGGTATGCACAAGGTCTCAAAGACGCACCTCCATCTCCAAGACGCGTCTTGGAGGGGGAGACACATCTCCAGGTCTCTATGATTAAAGCTCATCTTGATTCACATTGTTTCAAAATTCTGACTGCTTTCAATTTTCTGGAAAACTGCTGGATCCATAAGTAGATTTTATTTCATTCTTTTAATTCTTTGAACTTTCAAAGTGGTCCTTGAATCCAATAAATTTTGACTTTTGCAAAAGATAACAAAAACTAAGGCAAAACAATCCAAAATAGATAAACTAGTAATGACTTACAAAGAAAAAAGATTGGAAAATGTTTACAATAATGAAAAATTATTAGCCAATTCATAATGAATCAATCTAGGAGAGTAAAAAATGTAAATTAGTTTCTGTCAATATGATTTGTGTTTCACCAAGTTTTGGGGATGATGGGATGGGGTAGAACAGGTGGTGGCTATTAAAATAATATATAAAAATTGATAATTGAATTTATAAAATACAAATAAAATAAATATAACTAAAGTCTAAAACAAAATAAATGAACCCAAGGTTTAAAAGACATATTTGTACTAAATATACAAAACATGAACCCATTCAAAGCATTTATAACTTTTGAAGCTTCTCTACATTTAAAAAGGAGCAACTGGATAGGTGTCTCGGTCAATGCAATCTCAAAACAAATTAAGTTACAATATCGATGAATTTAACTCAGTTAATAGTTTGTCAAGTCTCGTAGAAACACTGAAGATATGGCCATACAAAAAAAAAATTTATGTTTGAATGGTTCAATCACAACTTATTTGATCTAAAAAATGTAAGAAAAGGATCTCTTAGCTGGTATTTGAATAATCCTTTGATCACTACCTAGAAGATGAGATTATGAGTTCGCCTTCAACTCAATAAATCCCCAACTTTTATTTAAGGCTAAATGTTATATTCCTTGCTCCTAACTAGTAGTGCCTTCTAGTATATATCATTGCTTTTGTATAGCAAAGCTATGCCAAGCAATTAATGATTATCATTTTGTTTGTCAATACATTTTAGTTCAACTGGAGTTTGTCTGAGCAACGAGTCTTCTCTGTTTTGGTGTGAAATTAATGTTCCTTTCCCAAATTTTAATGAAATAATAAATTTGAAACTGTTGTCTTCAATTTTGACATCACAAAATTGAGGCAACCCTATGCAATTATCTCATGGATTTGTAGGTGTATCCCCTATGTTCAACACATTGATAAGGTGTCATGAAGGCACTTTGTCATCCTTAATTGTACTTTATGTAGCGTTATCTATGTGTTCTTTTTGAAGGTTTCTGTAAAGTTAATCCCTGTAAATGCTTGTCAGAAAGAGTTTTTCTTCTCTGACTACAAGCACTTGATTTTTGGCAATCTTCAGGTTTATTCTTCGTTTTTCCCTTTCTTGTAAGTAGTTTTTAATCTTGTTTTTCCCTTAGGTTTATAGCCCTTAGAATTCCGCTTGTTTCGAGCTAACTTAAGCCTCAAACGGAGTTGTTTAGCTCAAGTTATAAAGGAAAAGTTGGGGTTTTTCAGGGCGACGACATAT
Organism: Chamaecyparis obtusa; assembly: GCA_027943335.1. Lineage (NCBI taxonomy): Eukaryota > Viridiplantae > Streptophyta > Pinopsida > Cupressales > Cupressaceae > Chamaecyparis > Chamaecyparis obtusa. The sequence goes on along the minus strand of BSBK01007088.1, from coordinate 461,244 downwards.
TTTATTAAAAATCCTCCAAAAGTGGACTTTTATTGGCAATTGCACGAAATCAAATTATATTTAATATTTAAATGGAATTTTTACATCCATTTTAAATTTTCAGCCCATTTTGAGTTGATTTAACCATAGTTTTTAATGTTTTATGAAAATTAGCCTTTTTAAGCCTACTTTCATGTTATTTTATTGAAAACTATAGTTATTAATTAAATTTAATTACATGATACATTTAAATATGCACAAAGGTGGGGTTTTTATCATTCATAGCATATATCAATATGCAAAACACCTATTAAAAACCCACTGCCAATAAATATAAGTCTTAATGCATATAGGTGGACTTTTTATAGGCAATAACACATTTTTTATCACTTATATGCTTATAGCTGGGGAATTTGAACTCAAAGGCACATGTTATTGCATTTAAAAACTCTATTAATGTGTTTATTAACTTGAGTTATGATTAAAATGCATATAGGTGGGGAATTCGAACCCAAAAGGACATGCATTTTGAAAAACATGTGTTATTCCTCCCTTAAAAACACATCATTACTTTTTCAATAGAGAATTTTGATATGTAAATGCATATAGGTGGGTTTTTTAATATGCAAAACATATGTTTTTCCCTTCTAAAAGTGTGTTATTACTTATATGCATATGAGTGGCGAATTTATACTCAAGAATATATGTTTTAGTCACTCAAAAGTGCATCATTACTCATTGAAGGCATGGGTGGCGATTTTTGTTAGGAAAGCACATGTTTTTCCCTTCCGAAAACACATCTTTACTTCATGCCTATGCAAGTGGCGATTTTTAACAAGAAAACACATGTTTTTGACTTTCAAAAACCCACTGTTTTTGGACTTTTTGAGAAAAACGGGATATTGGGGCAAGAAATCACATAGAAAATGGTCAAAACTGAATAGTTTTTTCTCCTTATAGGGTCGTTTTTGAAAGTATAATGGTTTAGAACTACTTTGTTCCAGCTACAAACTCCTCAATTGTAATAATGGGTTGTAAACTGCCACAATGTGACTGAAGACTTTTCTTTGGCTGCAATTGGAAGTGCATGTAATGCTGGAAATATTGATGCAGCTGACCTAACTTCTGAACAAAGAGGCCCTAGGCTCATGTCTATTGCAACCAAGACCCCACATTATGTCAAGTGGGTGATGCTCAACGAGAAGTTTCCACATTACAATTGTTTTGATTAGTGGCCACCCTATTGGAGCTCTAAATTTTGGGCAAAATTTAGAGCCCTATATAGTGATAAAACCCTTAAAAATGGCCTCTTAAACTCCATGCCCAATAATTAATGATGGAGTGCATGAAATGGGACAAAATATTACATTAATTTTCAATTAAAAAGTTGAGATATTATGGAAGAAAGCTCTGTGACAAGAACAATCAAAATTCTATGATCAAAGCCTTCAAAAAATGCTGGAATTTTGACCTTCTGCAAAGATTATGTCGACAGAGGCAGAAGATGGTCGAATTTTAAAAATCTAAAAAAGACCCAGTTCGGGAAATCAAATTTCCTATCTCCAGTAAAAATCTTAGCTTTCCACGAAGTGTTTTGGTTTTTCAATCAAGCCCAAATCCAAAAGTTAGGTAGTTATTTTTTAGTTAGTTTATCATTTTTTCAAAACAATTTGTAATAAGGGTGTGTCTTTTCACCCTAAAGAGGTGTGAAAGCCACTCAAACATGTATATATACATAATGTAAAGTGTAAAGAGAGACAATACAATTACAAGAATTTCAATTTCCAGAGGAGAGGATTGTTCAACAATTGCAACATAGATTCTGGTGTACCAATTTTTCAATATCAATAAAAGATAAGTTGTTTTTCTTTTCTATCTATGCATTGGTTTTCAATTCCCTCAACTAGTCCCTTGGATAAATCAATCTTGATTTCTTTATTGTGATCGTTTAAAATGCTGTGTGATTTTATTGCATTTTGATTTATTTATTGGTCTGCTCATTTTGCATGGTTAATAATCCTTTTGATTTGTGGCCAAAGTCAATTGGACTGTCATTTGAGGAGTTAAATTCAGTTAATTGTCTGCAATATTTCACACACATTTGAATGCAAATCAAAGTGATGAGTTTTTTATGACTTGTCTTCAGAATCCGATGCGTGTTTCAATATTTTGAAAATTGTCTTCTAAATCAAATCTTTCCAATTTGCTTTGAAATGCAAAACTGTTTCTAAGGTTGTATGTAGGGTTGAGGATTGGATTGACTCCATTGCCCAGGGTGAAACAGGCACTGGTCTTGTTGATAAATGGAATTTGGTCATTTAATCATTTGTTGTTAGTTTTGGCATCCTATTCCTTTAATTTCATTTTACATATCCTATCTGCTATCTTATTTTAAAAACATTAAATTAGGTCTAGCATTAATTCATAGCATTAGTCTAAATATCTAGCTATCTGACAATTAGGATATTAGGTTTCTTTTTCTTCCAAGGATCAATAACCCCTTTGAAAAGATTTTTGTTGTTTATGCATGTAGTTTGTGCAGTTAGACAATATATCCGATTTAGGCCTACCAGCCTTGGTTCAATCGAACCAAAATTGCAAAGGCATCTATTGTGCCTGTTAGTTGGCCTCAAAACGATCAGCGTTTTCGAGCACCAACAAATTGGCGACTCTGCTGGGGAAAGTTTCTCACAATATATATTGTGAAGTTACCTAGAATTTCAGATTTCACAGATCAGAATCATAAAATAGTTATATTAATTCGTTTGGAAGTACACTCTACTGAAAGAAAGAACCTAGAAGCAAGACATTCCTCAAATAAGGTGGCGACTCTATTTAACAAAACATTTTAGTTAGTGACTCTACTGAGGGAGAAGACCTAGAAGGAGATAAGTAAAGTTTTCCTCTTTAAAGAGGTGGCAAATCTATTGAAAAGAACCTAATGTATAAAGAAAAAAGTTACTAAAAATTTAAATATTCAGTATGTACCAAAATACATACTCACATAAAGTATCAAACTTTTGTGACCCACGACCAAAATTTATTATTGAAGTATATAGACCATTGAGTTTTGATAACATCCCTGGTGGTCAGAAAGATATTCCTCTTAAAATAAAAAAATATGTTCCAAAATTTTGTGGAGATGGATCAAAATCACCAATGGAGCATTTGCATGCATTTTGTAAATTTATTCTAGATTGTCATATCTATGCAGAAGATGTGATTATGAAACTATTTGTAAGATCATTGATAGATCATGCAAGTTTACTTTTTAGTATGACACCTGAACAAAGTATATCATCATGGAGAGAGTTTGAGAAATGGTTTCTTGATATGTTTCATTATGAAAAGGACAAGATTCAGGATCACAATATGGAAGAGGACTCTTACATGTCTCCACTTGATGCATTTTTTAACTTGGAGAGATTTGAAGGGGAGTCTTCTGCACATTTGCCGATAAGAACGGCGGACATTCTTCGAGAAATACCTTCAAACATTATGCCTTCACAAAAGGAAATCATGAGAAAGGTCAAAAAATTGGGAATTACATCAGATGATCCTTCTGTAAAGCTCCTTGTGCATATATTAGAAGAAGATGATGAAGACAAAAAAGGGAGGCTATTGCTCAGATTGAACAAGGCCTTGTGCTTGATGATTATCTTGGTGAGGAAGATGAATGCACTACTCATACAGAAAGATAAAGAAGCATACATTCATGAGAACCATAATAATACTTGTGATGACATGGAGGATAAAAATTTGGATCAGATTGAAGAAGAATTTGTACATGATGAGATGTGTATGGAAACATGTATCAATGACCATGATGATGAGGAAGAGGATCTTCTCCGTGTAGAAGAGATTTCAGCCTTATTAAACATAGAATACCAAAGACACACTGAGAAGAATGGTCCAAATTTTTTCTCAATCCACCATGGTAAGGAGGTAGACGGATCAGCCCATATTCAAGAGAAATCAAATTGTGGAGATGAAATAGAACTGCATGAACAGGAGGAAGTTTCAGTAGATAATGTCAATGAAGATGTTAGTCTTGTTGATGAAAAACTTGATGATCCAAATGAAAATTCTCATGAATGTATGTCTGAGTTCTCCATGTTCCTGAATCCATTGTTTGAAGAGGAAGTAGATGAAGACATGTCTGATTTCTCTATGTTATCGAGTCCATTGTTTGAAGAGGGTCCTTTATGCAATGGAATCCATCAGCATCATAATGAAGATAACAGTCCTAATTTTAAATTTGATGAAACTCATGAAGTGCATTCAGAGGGTGAGATATCTTGGAGTTCATCCTTTGAGCCAGAGGTACACCAAACATATGAAGATGAGATGGAATCAACTAGACATGATGAAGAGAATGTGTTGAAGCATAGTTCTAAAAATTTTAGAAATATCCCATCTGATCAAACTCTTGGTGAGAGAGAGTTTGTACTTCTTGAAGATAAGCTATTCTAAAAGCCTTTTGGTGAGGAGAAAAAATATCCAAAATATAGAGATGGGACAGATTGTCAACAAGAAGGTATCCGAAAAAAGAAGACTAACCTAGAGGTTTGTATGATTAACCAAAATCTTCTATTCAACAAGGATTACAACGGACCAGATGATTTCTCAAGGGCTGAATATAGATTGGATGCCAAAGATCATATTGATGAAGCGGTGAGAATTGTCTATAAGGATGACATGTGTAATGCAGCAAGGTTAAAAGTGTTATGTGATCAAAATCAAGTGTTTGATAGAGGAAAGGATCAATGTCCAATTTTGGGGGGCCTAGGGCCACCCAATTTTACTTCGCATCAGATTAGTATGGATACTTGGTCTGCTTCTCCAGAGATAGATGGAATCTCGCTATGCTCACATGGAGCATACATCCCCAGAAAGAGTCTGTTGGAGCTCTAAATTTTGGGCAAAATTTAGAGCCCTATATAGTGATAAAACCCTAAAAAATGGCCTCTTAAACTCCATGCCCAATAATTAATGATGGAGTACATGAAATGGGATAAAATATTACATTAATTTTCAGTTAAAAAGTTGAGATATTATGGAAGAAAGCTCTGTGACAAGAACAATCAAAATTCTATGATCAAAGCCTTCAAAAAATGCTGGAATTTTGACCTTCTACAAAGATTATGTCAACAAAGGCAGAAGATGGTCGAATTTTAAAAAACTAAAAAAGACCCAATTCGGGAAATCAAATTTCCTATCTCCAATAAAAATCTTAGCTTTCCACAACGTGTTTTGGTTGTTCAACCAAGCCAAAATCCGAAAGTTAGGTAGTTATTTTTTAGTTAGTTTATCATTTTTCCAAAACAATTTGTAATAAGGGTGTCTTTTCACCCTAAAGAGGTGTGAAAGGCACTCAAACATGTATATATACATAATGTAAAGTGTAAAAAGAGACAATACAATTACAAGAATTTCAATTTTCAGACAAGAGGATTGTCCAACAATTGCAACATAGATTCTGGTGTACCAATTTTTCAATATCAATAAAAGATAAGTTGTTTTTCTTTTCTATCTATGCATTGGTTTTCAATTCCCTCAACTAGTCCCTTGGATAAATCAATCTTGATTTCTTTATTGTGATCATTTAAAATGCTGTGTGATTTTATTGCATTTTGATTTATTTATTAGTCTGCTCATTTTGCATGGTTAATAATCCTTTTGATTTGTGGTCAAAGTCAATTGGGTTGTCATTTGAGAAGTTAAATTCAGTTAATTGTCTGCAATAGTTCACACACATTTGAATGCAAATCAAAGTGATGAGTTTTTTAGGACTTGTCTTCAGAATCCGATGCATGTTTCAATATTTTGAAAATTGTCTTCTAAATCAAATCTTTCCAATTGGCTTTGAAATGCAAAACTGTCTCTAAGGTTGTACGTAGGGTTGAGGATTGGATTGACTCCATTGCCCAGGGTGAAACAGGCACTGGTCTTGTTGATAAATGGAATTTGGTCATTTAATCATTTGTCGCTAGTTTTGGCATCCTATTCCTTTAATTTCATTTTACATATCCTATCTGCTATCTTATTTTAAAAACATTAAATTAGGTGTAGCATTAATTCATAGCATTAGTCTAAATATCTAGCTATCTGACAATTAGGATATTAGGTTTCTTTTTCTTCCAAGGATCAGTAACCCCTTTGGAAGGATTTGTGTTGTTTATGCACGTAGTTTGTGCAGTTAGACAGTATATCCGATTTAGGCCTATCAGCCTTGGTTCAATCGAACCAGAATTGCAGAGGCATCTATTGTGCCTGTTAGTTGGCCTCAAAACAATCAGTGTTTTCGAGCACCAACACACCCTAGAAGTGTAAAGTTGAACTCATCTACATTAGACATAACACGGTTTAGATCAAGCACCTCACCCTTGGAAAATGTTATGTTTGTCACCCAATGGTCGTCCATCATGACTACTATAGGATCTTCTCCTTCAATGCCTAGGAAGTTCTATCTCTACTCCCTTGGGTTTCAACTCCAAAGTGGTCTTTCTCATAGGGTGTTTCCTTGGCATGTCCCATATCATGCTGAATTCTCCTATGACATGTAAGTTGTTGTATTCCATGTATCCATCTCCTATATTGGTATATTGTTGTGCCCACTTGTTCTTCTTATGTGATGTAGGATCCCAAACATCTAGCTGAGCTTTATGACTACACCCTGAGCTAGAAATGAATCATCACAATTCGCTTGGCAATGTATCAACATCAATGCTAGGATCTCTGGACAAGTACCCCCATGACAGAACCTTTCTACTAACAGTACCATGCAAGGAAATCCTATCAAGTGTATCACTCCAGTAATGTCTAGAACTTGAATGTAATGTCCCATTTTTATAAATATTAGGACACTACGGGAGTTACTGATTCTTTCTACAAATGTGTGCAAATGCTATGTCATATGAATGCAATAACAATAAAAAGATATATGACTGGTAATTCCAAATGCTATAATGGATAAAAGGAACAAATGAAATATGATGCAATTGATAAGGTAATGCAGCAATGTGTAATGTATAATGCAATGACAATGTATTGAGATGGATAATATGTTATATCTACAATTTGTAATTCCGATGCCACATTGGAATACAAGAAGTTTACAAGGCAATTTCTGCAATGATAGTTCGAATCTCAATGTGATTCTATGGTTGTCTCTATAATGTCCCCAATTTAGCAAGTCTCTGCAATTGAGTTTAGTCAGTTCATCATTGCGACCCTCGTGAGCTGACAGTGTGTTTTGAGGGTCTTTGGGAGTTCTGGAGCGAACTTACTATTTTGGGTAAGTCTATTTTTAGCTGTGGCTATTTCTGGCAAGGTAGTGCCTATTCCTGGTTGGGCAATTGGTCTTGGTGCTTGTCAAAAATTCATTGATTGCAGTCAGATTGTTCATTGGCTATTATTTTAAATGTGCTATTAAATTAAATCATTTTGATTTAATTTAATAACTTATAACTTTATAACTTTATGTTATAAAGTGGGGTTATGTTTTAAAAGCCATTTAAGTGAATTTATTAAAAAAGTGCTTTTTCGAAAACACTATATAACCTCCTCGAAAAAGCACTTTGCACTATCTTTTATGCAATCATTATATTTTGAAGTTCGTGAAGATTACAGCTCTGCCTAGGGTTTCGAGGACTGATTCCTCACCTCGAGATTTGAACCATCGCAAGTTAATGGTGAATTTCTCAACTATCGCGTATGCAAGCAATTAATCCGAGTTCGAAGAATATTATTCATTACCAGTGCTGAGGTAAACTGGTTGGTGAAAGGTTATTACATTTGGCACGTGATTGGACACAAGTTTGTTCAATTATCTTCTTACTAGTTTCTCCCTATCGAAAGTTGGTGAATTTACTGAGTATCAAAGTGGGACTCCAATTATTTTCTGGGTCTGGATGTCACCTACGTTTTGGTTGAGGGAAGCTTGTGTGTTGGGTGAGGACAAAATTAGTCACACCTTATTTTGCTGACTCGGCTGTCCTTGGGAGCCGATATCTAGCTGTAACGGCTATAAGGGAAGCCGTCTATGCTGACTGGAGGACCTGCAAATACCCCGCATTTTTTCCTATTCCATGCGTTCATTGTGGAAGTCTTCTGTTGGCCGCATCAAGGGTTGACAGCTCACAGTCCCCTCTTCTTGTGCATGTGTTAAGGGAGTCGTCAAAGGTGTTGGTGTCTACGGCCAATACAAGCTTTGATCACGCACTATTTAGCAGTCACGTGAACAGTACAGGAAAACATCAATCTGCCACAGGCTACAGCAAGGTGTTGTTCTGGTTGATCATAGCAATTTGCCAAGGTGGTGAATACTATCAAGTGCTCGAATTTCCTATATTGAAATAAATGCCTGAATACAATTTCTATTGAGAAATAAAATTACTTAATGTTAGCAAAAATATTCAATTGATTTGCTTGTTATATCTGAAAGTGGTGGAAATATACATCTTTGTTTTAATGATCCAACTATATGAGTGAGACGTTTGCAAGTTATATCAAATTTAGCATAGTGTTCTAGAAGGAGCCAGCTAGGCTCTTCACAGTGGTATCAGAGCCAAATTCTTGCCAACCTGCAGGATAATTTGGGTTCAGCATGGCACAGAGGTTTAGACCTGGCTTGTACTACTCCCGTAGAGGTCCTAATTCTCCTCCTGGTGAGAGAGAACCGGAGATACAATTCGGTAGCATGGGAGACAAGGGTGCAGGTGGGTCAAGTAATGCAGGTGGTACAGGTAATGCAGGTGGTTCAGGTAATGCAGATGGTTCAGAATATAGAGATGTTGCTTCTGTTTCGGAAATAGATAGAGAAGTCCGTGATACTTTCCGGGGCATTGCAGATGGTCACCATCATGTTGCTACTGTACTACAGCAGTTATCTGATACATTACAACGGATGACAATTCCTGTTGATCATGGCTGAGATAGAGGTGCTCGGAGTGCTTCAGCTAGTTCTCATCGATCTAGAGCAGATGACAGGTCGCATGTGGGTGACAGGATGAGGGCTGGGGATCGTCCTAGGCAAGAGGACAGACATGACAGAGCAGTGCACGCTGGTATATATGATAGACCACAGCGTCCTGTATTTTTGAGACCCGAGGTGGATGTGGTTAGTACTAAATCTGAGGCCGCTCCATTTGTAGATGATATTGTTGCACATTATGCTGAGTGGGATGCCCTACCACATGCGATAAAACAAAATCTGAATTTTGACAGGTTTTTTCATAGAAACGTGAGCATACTAGGGGTAGACCGGTACCTGACAGACAGAGGCCTAGGGATTCAGATTTACGCTAGGCTACCAACAAGATGAGTCTGGATCACTATGATGGTAGTGGTAAGGTGACAGCACGAGCTTGGGTCCACAAGTTGGACACTTATTTGTCTTTGCGTCCTATGTCTGAGGAGGACACCATTCGCTTTGTTGTGCTACATCTGGACGGTATAGCCCATGACTGGTGGTACCATGGGTTGGTGTCACTTCGACACGATCAGATCTTTTATTATCAAGAGTTTGTGGATAGATTGATTGAAAGGTTTGATAAGAAGGACCCTAAAACATATTTCAGAGAGTTGGCACAATTGAGACAGACAGGTAACTTGGAGACCTTTATCAGTGAGTTTCAACGATTGTCTGTTATGGTCTATGACATTTCAGAGAGGAGGAGAGTTATGCTCTTTGTGGAGGGACTGATGGAGCCTACCAGAGGATGGGTTAAGTCTTTGGACCCACCTACCTTGCAAGAAGCCATGAAAAAAGCAAGGAATTTGGAAGCATCAACTCCACGGAACAAATTTGCTGCGAGACCTTCCAACACTTTTTATGACAGGACAGCACCCAAAAGGGATGATAGAGCTGATTCTAGTTGTCCTACAGCAGGTCCCTTGTATCAAGAAACATTAAATGATCTAAGGAGAAGGAAATTATGTTTTCATTGTAGAGGGCCCTATGATTTGAATCATGATTGTCCCTTGAAACCCAAGGGAAAGAAAAAAATGATGGAATGGTTTTATGATGATGAAGATGATTCTGAATTTTCGGGACAGCGAGTTGATGATGAGCATGATTCACATGAGGTTTCAATAAATGATGATGAACAGGTGGGACATTCTGATTTCAAGGTTGTATACCTCACGAGCATGAAAAAAGAAGACTCCTTTAGGATGCATGGTCTCTTGGCAGGGCAGCGAATCATTGCTCTCTTTGACACAGGAGCTACTCATAATTTTATTGACTCTCGTTTGGTGGCCAAGAGGGGATTCGAAACTGAAGATTTTGAAGGACTTAGAGTACAAGTAGCTGATGGTTACTCGCTCAAGTGTAATACAAGGATTCCTGAACTTCCTGTAAAGTTGAATAATTATTCCTTCAAGGCAGATTTTTATGTGGTGGACATGGGCAGTATAGTTATAGTTCTAGGCATGAGCTGGTTGCATTCACTCAAAAATATCTACATGAATACGGAAAGGATGGAATTGAGGTTCATTAAGGATGGTAAGACACACATTCTTAAGGCCATTCAGGGAGTTGATTTGAGAACTATTTCCTACAACCGTATGCAGTGTTTGGTGAGGCATGATGATGTTATTGATTGGGCAGCAGAGTGTAGGGTGTTGTCTACATCTGAGAACACAAATGGGCCAGCTTATCATCCGGATATTCAGCAACTCAGAATTAAACACTCCAAGGTGTTTAATGATCTACCTTATGGCAGACCACCTGATAGAGGAATTGAACACATTATTGAGTTAGAGGAGGGCACTATGCCCATCATGATTACTCCTCACTGGCACCCTAAGCGATTGAAGGATGAAATTGAAAAGACTATTCAAGAGTTGCTCGCTATGGGACATATTAGGCCGAGTAAGTCTCCTTTTGCTTCATCAGTTGTTTTGGTGAAGAAAAAGGATGGGACACTCAGGATGTGTATAGACTACCGGATGCTGAACAAGAAAACTATTAAAAAACGGTACCCGATTCCTCGTATTGATGAGCTTATTGATGAGTTACACGGGGCCAAATACTTCTCCAAGCTTGATTTGAGATCCGGATACCATCAGATCAGAGTTAGAGAGCAGGATGTGGAGAAGACAGCATTCAGGTGTCATTGTGGCCATTTTGACTTTCTGGTCATACCTTTTGGTTTGACTAACGCTCCCGCTACATTTCAGTCTACTATGAATAGAGTCTTCCATGGTCAGTTGCGGAGATTTGTTCTTGTTTTCTTTGACGACATATTAGTCTATGGTAAGACTTGGGATGAGCATGTGGCACATTTGGATACAGTACTCGGCATTCTTGATGAGGCCTCCTTGTTTGCCAAGGAGTCCAAGTGTGCTTTGGGCATGACAGAGTTACTGTATTTGGGACATATCATCAGCACGGAGGGAGTTTGCATGGATTCCGACAAGGTCCGTGCTATTTTGGAGTGGCCGACACTAGGAAACTTGACACAGCTGAGGGCATTCATTGGTTTATGTGCTTTCTATCGAAGATTTGTGTCAAGTTTTTCTAGACATGCAGCACCGCTGACTGATTTGACCCGTAAGGGTGCTTTTATTTGGACTAATCAAGCACAGGAGTGTTTTGAGAAGTTCAAGGTCATCATGACTACATGTCCGGTTTTAGCACTACCGGATTTTACAAGACCCTTTGAGTTGCTTTGTGATGCCTTAGGGGAAGGTATTGGAGTGGTTCTATCTCAGGATTGCCACCCTATTGTTTTTTAGAGTCGTAAGCTCAAGGGGCTTGAGAGATTGTTTAGTATTTATGACAAAGAAATGTTGGCCATTATGCATGCCTTGGTCAAATTCAAACAGTACCTGGTGGGGAGTAAATTTTGTATTAAAACTGATCATAACAGCTTGAAGCATTTCCTTAGACAGCGTGATCTTAATGAGAGGCAGCAGAAGTGGGTTAGCAAGTTGCAGTCCTATGACTTTGATATTTCTTATATCAAAGGTACTCAAAATGTGGTAGCTAATGCCCTTTCACGGAGACCCCACTTGTGTTTGATTTCAGAAATAACTAAGGATTGGAGACATCTGATTGTTGCAGAGTATGCTCGGGATCAGTGGGCCTCAGGAATTGTTGATGGCAGTGTTCAAGACAGCGATTATACCCTTGTGAATGAGCTGATCATTTACAAGGAAAGGATATATTTAGTTCCAGGGTCTAGTGTCAGACAAATCATTTTTCGGGCTTTCCATGATTCACCCTTGGCAGGACATCCGGGTTTCTTTAAAACCTATAGGCAGATTCATGAGAGGTTCACTTGGAAGGGACTGAAGATAGATGTTCAGCAGTATGTCCGTGAGTGCTCTGTTTGTCAGCAAAACAAATAGGAGCATACTTATCCGACCGGGTTGTTACAGCCACTTCCCATTCCTGAGCGGAAGTGGGCTTGTTTATCTATGGATTTCATTGTGGGTTTGCCGAAAGCCCAAGGTAAAGACTGTATTTTCGTGGTGGTAGATTGTCTTACCAAGTACGCCCATTTCTTTCCGATTACCACTACTTTCTCAGTTGTCCAGTTAGCTGAGTTATTTTTCTGGGAGGTTTTCAGATTACATGGTTTGCCCCGGACTATTGTGAGCAATCGTGATAGTCGCTTTATGAGTCATTTCTGGCAGGAGCTTTTCCGATTATGTGGGATGGAATTGACCCCCAGCAATAGCTACCACCCTCAGACTGATGGTCAAACTAAGATAGTGAATAAATGGGTGGAAGGCTATCTGCGGAATTATGTTTCTTCTCAACAGCGGGCTTGGGTGAAGTGGATACATTTATGTGAGTTTTGTTATAATACCACTCATCACATGACTATTCTGATGTCACCGTTCCAAGCTTTGTATGGGTATGATCCACCTAGTTTCATGGATTTATTATGCAGTGACAGTCGGGTGCCCAGTGCTAGGGATATGTTACAGGATGGACAGGACATCATGAGGACATTAAAAGACAATATTCAAAGGGCTCAGAATCAGCAGAAGCAGTATGCTGATCAGAAGAGGACTACTCGTTCTTTTCAGGTGGATGATATGGTTTATTTGATGTTATAGCCCTACAGGTAGTCTTCTATCAAGAAGAACGGAGCCGAAAAGCTCAAGCCCCGTTACTATGGGCCTTTCTGTGTTGTTCGCCGGGTGGGAGAGGTTGCATATGAGTTGGATTTACCTCCTGACAGCAGGGTTCATAATGTCTTCCACGTCTCACGCCTTAAGAAGGCATTGGGTCAACATGTTGTACCATCTTCTACGTTACCTCCTCTGGATGATGAGGGTAGATTGGAGTTGGTTCCTGAGGTTATTTTGGAGACCAGGGAGAGGAATCTGCGGCATAGAGTTGTTAGGGAGTTTTTGGTGAAGTGGCACGGACTTCCTGATGAGGATGCCACTTGGGAGCCTGAGGATATTCTGCAGCACCCGGGATTGCGATTGCTTGGGGACAAGCAATCTTGGGAAGGGAGGACTGTAATGTCCCCGATTTAGCAGGTCTCTACAGTTGAGTTTAGTCAGTTCATCATTGCGACCCTCGTGAGCTGACAATGTGTTTTGAGGGTCTTTGGGAGTTTTGGAGCGGACTTACTATTTTGGGTAAGTCTATTTTTAGCTGTGGCTATTTCTGGCAGGGCAATGCCTATTCCTAGTTGGGCAGTTGGTCTTGGTGCTTGTCAAAAATTCATTGATTGCAATCAGATTGTTCAGTGGCTATTATTTTTAATGTTTTATTAAATTAAATCATTTTGATTTAATTTAATAACTTATAACTTTATAACTTTATGTTATAAAGTGGGGTTATGTTTTAAAAGCCATTTAAGTGAATTTATTAAAAAAGTGTTTTTTCGAAAAAGCTATATAACCTCCTCGAAAAAGCACTTTGCACTATCTTTTATGCAATCATTATATTTTGAAGTTCGTGAAGATTACAGCTCTGCCTAGGGTTTTGAGGACTGATTCCTCATCTCGGGATTTGAACCATCACAAGTTAATGGTGAATTTCTCAACTATTGCGTCTGCAAGCAATTAATCCGAATTCTGAGAATATTATTCATTACTAGTGCTGAGGTAAACTGGTTGGTGAAAGGTTATTACATTTGGCACGTGATTGGACACAAGTTTGTTCAATTATCTTCTTACTGGTTTCTCCCTATCGGAAGTTGGTGAATTTACTGAGTAACAAAGTGGTACTCCAATTATTTTTTGGGCCTGGATGTCACCCACGTTTTGGTTGAGGGAAGCTTGTGTGTTGCGTGAGGACAGAATTAGTCACGCCTTCTTATTTTGCTAACTCGACTGTCCTGGGGAGCCGATATCTAGCTGTAACGGCTATAAGGGAAGTCGTCTATGCTGACTGGAGGACTTGCAAATACCCCGCATTTTTTCCTATTCCACGCATTCACTGTGGAAGTCTTCTGTTGGCCGCATCAAGGGTTGACTGCTCATAGTCCCCTCTTCTTGCGCATGTGTTAAGGGAGTCGTCAAAGGTGCTGGTGTCTACGGCCAATACAATCTTGGATCACGCACTATTTAGCAGTCACGTGAACAGTACAGGAAAACGTCAATCTACCATAGGCTGCCGCAAGGTGTTGTTCTGGCTGATCATAGCAATTTGCCAAGGTGCTGAACACTATCAAGTGCTCGAATTTCCTATATTGAAATAAATGTTTGAATACAATTTATATTGAGAAATAAAATTACTTAATGTTAGCAAAAATATTCAATTGATTTGCTTGTTATATCTGAAAGTGGTGGAAATATACATCTTTGTTTTAATGATCCAACTATATGAGTGAGACGTTTGCAAGTTATATCAAATTTAGCATAGTGTTCTAGAAGGAGCCAGCTAGGCTCTTCACAGTCTCTGATATGACATTGTAGATCATGCACATTCCCTACTAGCCTTCTCTAATAGACAGTGAATTATATGCTATGATAATAGGGAGATCATTGGTAGTATGTCGTCTCTAATATTCTCTTAAGTGCTTATGCAATCTGCTATTTCCTTGGAGTCGTCTCGAATATAGAAATATAATTAGGCTTTGTATCGTGTCGGCTCTAATCTTTTGTAGATTACTTGCACTTTGAATATATATATATGGATGTGATAGCAACCGTATGCTCAATAGAGTGAAAAGTCCACAAGGGAACAAATGTAAAAATTCTTAAATCACACCCTCCATAGTCGATCAGCTTTGATCATATATAACATTTGAATAGGCGCAATGAACCGTTGCCACCATTTGTTATCTTTGCCGCCATGATTAATCAATAAACACAATAAGAGGATCGGCGATTATAATGTAAGAGTAATACGATTAAGGCTAATCGTATGGAATGATAAAATAATCAAGTGTCGATAAGTATCCATTGCTTTAGACTGTTAATTACTCATTTAATATGGCGAGTCATGACAATCACCCCCCCTTAAAGTTGCTTGCCCACAAGCAACCTTAGATTAGGATGCTGAAATATGTGCTCATTTTCCCAAGTGGCATCTTCTTCCGGAAGGTTTTTCTACTTCACTAGGTACTCCTTGATATCTTTGTTCCTTAACCTTTTCTCTCGAGTATTGATAATCTTTCCTCGTTGGAGGATCAATTTTCCACTGTCATCAAGAGGAGGGAGAATAGGGGAGCTCTTATATGGTTTCCTAAACCCTCTTTAAGGTAGGATACATGAAAGACGTGAACTTTTCTCTCCTCGGGCAGGTTGAGAGCATATGCCACCTCCCCAACCCTTTTAATTATTTCATAGGGAACATATGTAAAGAGTCTGCCTAGCTCTGTGCTAAAAGATAGCCTTTTCTGAATTGTTTGCAAAGTTTGTTTTTTTGTTTTCAATAATGTATGACTTTTATGAAATAATTTCTCAATACTAAAAGGAAATAGCCCAACAACAAATTATTTCTTTATTTCTCATTGGATGATAAAAACATTGAAGTCCCTGAATTTATTATCAATCCAATACAAAAATAATAAGCACCTAGCATTGTGTACAGCTGTAAAGAAGAATCTTGGCCCTCAAAGATGTTGACGCAGACAGCAAGGGAAGAATCGTGGCTCCTTAACAGGTCACGCAGCCACTAAAAATTTGCACCTCAGTCTTTTGAAATAATAACGCAGCTCCAAGGAAAGGTGACGCAGCCAATCTTTGTGCACACATCTCAAGAGGAAATGAAATGCAGCCTCCTAATTCAATATCACAGGCCTAGGAAGAATGACGCAGCCTTTAGGAAACAACTCATCCTTCACAATAAATACTTAATTAATTGGAAGATACAACAGCCTTCCAAGAACATGAGAACTCCTTGTAAAAATCAAACCAGAATTATGGAATTCTCTATAACAGCAGCAATGAAATAATTCTTCTCCAATTTGGCATAACAACAGCACCAAATTGATATCCACAGAATCAGAATTGAATTTTCAAAATTTCAGTGGCAAAATTCATCATCAATCAGTGATGATTCAAATTGCAAAAATGAGGAATCAGTCCTCAAACCCTAGCCTTTCTTCTCCACTTCTCAAAACACAATTTTTTAATCAAATGAACAGTAGATATTTGAGAATGAGCTCTCAAGTCCCTTTTTATTCTTTCTTGTGAGAGCTCAAACACAATTCTTACCAATGTGGGATAAATAGATATACTTTTCCTTTTAATAATTCATTTACTCCAATACTTTAAATTAATACCTTGGCTTAGGCTTCCATCAATTAATTAATTAAATGGCCCCTTCCCGTGATGACTCGACCCTCAACTTAAGTGAAATTATAAAGTTAAATTATAACTTTATAATAAGTCATTTAATGATTTAATAATAATTTGGCCACCAAAATAAAAATAACTCCCAAAATACTTATCCTTTTAATATGTCGTCCAAAACAAGAGTCACACCTATTATTTCCCCATGTGACCAAATGCACTTTCCAAAAATAGAAAGGGTCCTTCTCGATCAACATCAGGCTTACTATAAATAGTAAACGTGGTAAAACTATAGCAAATGAAGTCTGAATGATGCCAAACCAAAGCATACTGAATCCTGAAGTAGATGCCCACTGAAAGAGACCCTCTGAGCCCTCACATGATAGGCTAATCCCAAGCGCCTGAAAAACGGGGACATTACACCATAGCACTGGAGTTGAAGATTTTCAGCACCACTCCTTTTTAATGTAGATTGTCGGTAAGGTTGTAAGCGGAGATAGACTCTTTCCCCTATTTCAAAGCTTCGTTCAGTCCTCTTCTTGTCTGCATATATTTTTTGTTGATTTTGTGCCTAATGTAAATTGTCCTTGAGGGCCTTTAGTATGTCTTGGCTTTCTTGTACCCAATCTTTGGCAATAGGAACTTTTCTTTCGTCTCGGATGATGTCTATGAAAGAACGAGGATTGTATCCATAGAGTGCTTTGAAGGGAGCCATCCCTATGGACATGTAGTGTGTTGTATTACAACAATACTCACCAAGGTATAACCACTTAACACAAGACTTTTTTTGCCCTGCCACATAATTGCGAAGGTAGCCTTCAACCCATTTGTTGACAATCTCAATTTGGCCATCAGTTTGGGGATGATAACTTGTGCTGGGATTTAACTCTGTTCCTGCTAATTTGAATAATTCTGTCCAAAAATTTCTCATGAATTTCTTGTCACGATCACTAATTATGGTGCAAGGTTAGCCATGTAGTCGAAATGCTTCTTTGAAGAATAGCTCTGCTACTTGTAGTGCACTAATTTCGGTGGTGATAGCAAAGAAGTGTGCACATTTGGTTAGGCAATCCACTACTAAAAAAATACAATCTTTTCCTTGGGCTTTAGGAAGCCCGGTGATGAAATCCATAGATATACTCTCCCATTTTGGTTTTGGTATCAGCAGAGGCTGGAGTAATCCAGTTGGATATGAATGCTCGTCCTTATTTTGTTGGCAAGTGGGGTAGTTCTTGACGTGCGGTAAGATGTAACCTTTTAAGCCTTTCCAAGAAAATCTTTACCTAATTTGTTTGTAAGTTTTATAGTAACCTGGGTGACCAGCCATGGGACTATCATGAAATGCTTTGGGTATCTTTTATTTAATCGTGGATTCAGGTACCACGTATATTCGACCCTTACACTAGATGATCCCATCCAGTACCTTATATTGATCTTCTTGGTTCTCTTCTTCCAATAGTGTTTGTGTGAAGGTATTTTTGAAATATTCAACTAGGAGATGTGCCTTCTAGTCATTAGAGAAGGTGGTTAGAGAGCATATGGCAGGTTTCCATGATAATGCATTAGCTACTACATTTCTTTTTCCCTTAATATATTCTATGTCAAAACCATAAGCTTGTATCCTACTGATCCATTTTTGTTGTCTCTCGTTTAAATACTTTTGATTTAGGAAATACTTAAGGCTATTGTGATCTATTCTAACAGTGAACTTACTCCTAACCAAGTATTGTCGGAATTTGGTGAGGGTATGGATAATGGCTAGCATCTCTTTGTCATATGTTGAATAGATCTTTTCATTGTCTTTTAACTTCTTTCTTTCAAAGGCTTTAGGGTGTATGTTTTGCATAAGGACAACCCCTATTCCTATCCCCGAAGCATCACATTCTAACACGAATGTTTTGTTGAAATCCGGAAGTGCAAGATGCCAAGAACTGGACATTGGCTTACTGTTTCTTTTAGCTTGTCGAATGACTGTTGGGATTCTTCATTCCACGTGAATGCCCCTTTCTTTGTTAGGTCTGTGAGAGGAGCCCCTACATGAGAAAATCCTTTTACAAACCTTCAGTAGTAGCTGCAAAGTCTGTAAAAGCGTCTTAAATCTTATATGATTTTAGGCGGCGGCCAATCAAGTATGCCTTGAATCTTTTCTTGGTGTACTTGAAGTCATCCCAAATTCACACTTAGATTTTTTTGCAAATAAGGACTAACTCTCCATTATGCCCAAAACTTCATCTATATGCCTAAGGTGATCCTCCCATGTTTTACTATAAATTAGTATGTCATCAAAGAAGACTAGTAAGAATTTACATAGCTGATTCCTGAATATGTGGTTCATGCAAGACTGGAATGTAGCGGGTGCATTTGTGAGACCAAAAGGCATAACAAGAAATTCAAAGTGACCATAGTGGCAGTGAAAGGTAGTCTTGTGTACATCTTGTTCCTTGACTCCTATTTGATGATAGCCTGATCGTAGATCGATTTTTGAGAAATAAACAGCTCCATGTAGCTCATCTAGCAACTCATCAATTCTCGGTATGGGATATTGATTCTTTATTGTCCTTTTATTGAGTTCTCGGTAGTCTATACACATTCTTAATGTTCCATCTTTCTTCTTGACTATTAAGACCAATGATGCAAAAGGGCTAGAACTCGGCCTTATGTGACCCATATCCAATAGTTCTTTGATTGTTTTCTCAATTTCATCTCTAAACTTCTTTGGGTGTCGGTATGGTGTCATGATGACAGGTTTGGCCCCTTCTAATTCAATAGAATGTTCAAACCCTCTTTTTGGAGGTCTTCCATGGGGTATGTCTCTGAACACTAGGCTATGTTTATTAAGGATAGCTTGAATATCTTCATCTTGATAGTACCTCGGCTCTTTGTCTTCTTTCTTGGGAGTTACTATGCATTGCAGTGCCCATGCTAAACCTCCTTTTCTAAAGATACTTTCCAGCCTTTTAGCTGAGACTACCTTAGGTCCTCTTGATAATCCATGAAAGGTGACTTTTTTCCATTATTTTTGAATGTAAATTCCATAGACTGGAAATCTTGTGAGTATTTTCTAATCAAGGTCATCCATTGGATGCCTAGGATAGCATTTATATCTCCCAACTCCACAATATAGAAGTCATCCTTAATAGTGTGGCCATTAATGGAGATCTCCAATTGTGGGACTAAAGTGGTGCAAGGTATTTGCAACCAATGTGCAATCAATGAAATTATGTATGGCTCCACTATCAATAAGTAATGTAATCTTTTGTTTTTGTAAGAGTCCTCTTACTTTGAATGAATTGTATTTAGGAGTGGAAATGGTAGCTATTATTTCATGGTTGTTACCCGTTTTGGTAGCTTCCTTCCTCCTAATGTGAGGATCTTCCTTGGGTATGCAAGGTTTGACCTCAATATAGTGTTTCTTTCCATTGCCCCTACAATTGTGATTTGCCTTCCATCTTTCCTTGCAAGTAAAGTATACCTCAATTTCATTTTTACTAGCCGTGGGCTGACTGGTTTTTACCGTGGCAGGCTGACATTGAATTTCCATGTTTTGAGCTCCCTTTATGGCATCTTGTAGAGATTTTGGTTGCAGTGCTTTAATCCATCCTTTAAGTGGTTGTTTAAGTCCATCAATGAAGAGTGCAACTAGCCTTTTTCCTAAGATGTCTGTGATAAAAACAGAGATCCTTTGGAATTCCTGAATATAGTTCTCCACCTTATTGTTTTGCTGCAATAGGGCTAGTTCTTTAATATAAAGTTCAGGGTCTCTTAGATCAAATCTTTCAATGACTTTGTCTGTGAACTCTACATAGGATATAATCTTGGAGTGATTTGAGTTTATTAGACCATGATACCACCATTCGTGGGCATCTCCTTCTAGATGTAGAGTGGCAAACTTAATGGCTTCTTGCTCGGTCATGGAGTTTAATTGGAAATATGTATCTAATTTTTGGATCCATGAACATGTTGATGTCCTTTTTTTTTGCAATCAAAATGGGGAAGTTCAAGTTTCTTAAGTAATTTCCTCATCCAGGGATCAAAGTCCTTCGTCGGATCATATCGGAGTCTGTTTTCCATATAATCTTTTAGTGAAATGTCATTTTGTGATCCTCCCCTTCTCCAATCTTCTTTGATTTGTTCTTGAGCTGCCAAAAATTGGTTTGTGATTGTCTGATTGTTTGGTCGTGATAAATCATTTTCTCAGGATGGTTGGCTCTGATACCAATTGTAATGTCCCCTTTTTATAAATATTAGGTCACTAAGGGAATTACTAATTCTTTCTACAAATGTGTGCAAATGCTATGTGATATGAATGCAATAACAATGAAAAGATATATGACTGGTAATTCCAAATGCTATAATGGATAAAAGGAACTAATGAAATATGATGCAATTGATATGGTAATGCAGTAATGTGTGATGTATAATGCAATGACAATTTATTGAGATGGATAATATGTTATATTTACAATTTGTAATTCCAATGCCACAATGGAATACAAGACGTTTACAAGGCGCTGTCTGCAATGATAGTTTGGATCTCAATTGATTCTATGGCTGTCTCTGATATGACAATGTAGATCATGCACATTCCCTGTTAGCCATCTCTGATATAGAAATATAATTATGTTCTGTATCATGTCGTCTCTGATCTATTGTAGATTACTTGCACTTTGAGTATATCTATATGGTTGTGATAGCAACCGTATGCTCAATAGAGCGAAAAGTCCACAAGGGAACAAATATAAAATCAATTCTTAATTCACACCCTCCATAGCCGATCAGCTTTGATCATATATAACATCTGAATAGGCACAATGAACAGTTGCCACCATTTGTTATGTTTGCTGCCACGATTAATCAGTAAACACAATCAGAGGATTCGGCGATTATAATGTAAGAGTAATACGATTAAGGCTAATTGTATGCAATGATTAAATAATCAAGTGCCCATAAGTATCCATTGCTTTGGACTTTTAATTACTCATTTAATATGGTGGGTCATGACATTGAAACATCACAGCAACCTCCAATACTGTAGGAGTGATAAACAACCAAAGACAGATTGAGAACCTTCCATTAGCGACTACTGGCTGTAAATTGCTCTTCACCATAGCTAAGAATCCCTACAATACCACTTGTGTGCAACCAATGAAGTAATGGGGTGGTTGTTATCCATGATGAAAAAATTATTAAGACTAGAAATTGATTCCATTACTATCCTAAGAATGCTTCCGCTATTATATAATATATAATCATTACTCAACTACCTCATGCTTTGTTGGAGATAAGTCATCCCATCTCATATTGTATTACCCTATTGTAGAAAAGAATTTATCGTTAGAATCTTTCAATGAAAACACCATACCTCCTCAACTCATGATGATATTTCTGCTCAACGGTAGCCTTGAAAAGTCAAGTTTCATGCACTATAGGTCCAAGGTAGACCTAGTTCAACCTCCGATAGTTGACCCACCTTAGAATATTATTGTAGATGCTGCCAATTGAAAATCCATAGGGAAGTCCTTACATATCACATCTTCATCCAAAATGGTGACCTATCGCTCTACTACCACGATGCTCAAAATTTGGGTGTCCAATTTTTCACAAATCCTCAAATTCTCTCGTAGCATGAAACCCAAAACACCGTACCAAGCTTAGTCACAAAATCTTGAACATCAAGCTATAGGATATAACCTTCGTCTCAACAATATTTTCAGGGTTTCATTGATCAACTTGCAATACCTCTTCATGGGGATCAATCAAAGTCAAATCATTCTTCACAACAACATAACTAATACCTTGCAAATCATCATTGTGGGGTCCGACCATTTTCATACATTGCAAATCATCATTACATGGTGCAGTTACTTCCATCCTGAAAATTGGGGGTATTTTTCTTGAACATCATTTGTAATTATTGACACATCTTCAACATACAATATCAGCTCTTTATTAGGGACGATGTTGTGCTAATCGTGGACCTCACTATCGTATGTCATTGAGGTGTCCTCTTGTTCAACATCATGTGACTATTAACTTTCAAGCTGCTCTACTATCACATCTTCTTGCTCGACCTCCTCTTCACTATTTCAGGTTTCGCCATCTTGGGCTCTCCCTCTTTCAAGAATGATTATTTTGACTCCCGCTCCTTGATCTCCTCAACAGATTTTGAATCCTCCTCTTCTTTTCTCCCTCTTTTTATGTAGTCATTAAAACTTCCTTTATTTGAATTACTCCTCATATCATCCATATCCCATCATTCCACTGCAAAATGCTCTTTGTAAGGCTACTCTTCATATATTTTTCTCCCCTATCTATTTATTTCAAACTCAAAATACTCAATAAAAGTCGCGTCTCAATGGATGGCCAGACCCAAATCCATATATTCAACGTGATATCTCACCAATTCTTTATTAAAGCCTTCTTGCTCCTCTAATTTTAAAAGTATGCCTCTAAATTTCATTGAACCCGTAGCTTCTTTATCTCTTCTCCTTTTGCAAATACCGAAATTTTGTAATGTCCCTTTCTATCCGACCTTTAATTAGAAAATCATTAAAATTTTATGTTGTTGGAAAATATAGTAAATTTAATGACTAATTTTAATTGTTGAAAGGTCTTAAAATAATTATTTCATTAGAAAATGAATATGCCCTTATCAGGATTATTTGTATATTGTTGGACCATGGTTATTTTTTAGTGACCTTTTATCAAGAAGAAAATATACGAGAGTCGCTTTTAATCCCTAGGCTAAAGTTAAATATTGGAAAGAGGGGAATTTGAAAAGTTTTTTGAAAGCTTCCTTACTGGGTTATAAAAGAGTAGTGAGAGGCCATTTTCATTATGCTTGCCTTTATTCTTTTCTCCTGAGCTCTAAGAACTTCTGACTTTTGGATCAGCATGCCATAGGACAATTAACCCTTAGGTTTGGGAAGATTGGACCAAAACCCAAATACCATTATCGAGGTGGACTCATCCAGGATTCACAGTTGTGCTACCTTGTTCAGACTGTTGGAGATTTTATTCTCAAATCTCTTCGTGGATTGACAAATAAGTTATTTCAAATTTATAACTCTCATTTTCAGACAAATTTGCAGAATGCAAAAGTTTAAAGATATCATGGTTTTTATTTGGCAAATATTATCTGAAACCTGGAGACATGATATTGTTGAAGTTGAAGTTGATTTATTATTGGAATATTTAATTATGAGATTAATATGCTTGCTATGGTGAAATCGATTCAAGATCGGCAAAGGGAAAGAATAAAGGTGTGATATTTTTATATTACTAATCATGGGCTAATTACCTAGAGTATAGTAATTCCTTCCAGCACATAGAAACAGGTTTTATTATGTTCATGAGTATTTTTGATGGGTTTGAGCTTTAAAGAAAATTCAATTTCAAGAAGATTATGGATATCAAAGGTGAGTAAACAGAGTGCAATGATTAACGTAGACAACATAAGTAGCATGAAATGGTGAGAATAAGTCTTCCTACTTATAAGTTGCAGTAATTTGGTATGTAAATACATTGTAATGCTTTCTATTTTAAAGAGGAAATCATAGTAGTAAATTGCTGTTAATGTTTCTCAGAACTTTGGTGAGTAAACAGAGTGCAATGATTAACATAGACAACATATCATTTTCCCCCATTCTTCCTTAGGTATCATCCATCTACTTGTTTCACGCCTCAAATGGTGAGAACTAGTCCTAAATTGAGCTATGATAATTTTTGCTCTCCATTTGATATTTGCTCCCATGTATGTTTTTTCCTCATGGTCTCCCGTGGGATTAAATTCTTTGATATAGTAGGTTTTTTTACATTCATTTTCCTTTCACCATATGATATTCCTGAATTTTTCCCCCACAAACTTTTTTATTTTCTCATTGGTATCCGGACATTCTTGTATGTTAACATTCCATTTTTTCCTCCATTTGTCGTTTTGCTTCATCCATGTGTTTTTTCTTCTATCTAGTTTATAATCACTTTTTGCCTCTTCCTATTTTTGAGGGATTTTTCTTTTTTCCACTATTTTCTTGCAATTGTTTTTTTCCCCTATTTTATCACAATTGTTGTCTTTAATATTTCCCATGTCATTTAAAATAATTTCTCTTCAACTTAAGTCCCCAAACATTTTGTCTCCAATGTATTCTTAAATAAAGGGACTTCAAATATTTCCCACTTAATTATAGACCAACATTAATAAAGTCAAATATTTATATGTAACTTTAGAAACTAAATTAATTAATGCATAATAAACCATATCAATGATATTATAATTCTTTCGTCGATGTTAAGCATTTACCATCTATATGTCATCATCATTGACAGTCCTGATGATGACCAAATGACTTATTATAAATAGTAAGTATGCCCAAAACTATATCTCGAAACACCTTTGAATGATCTGCGACTAAAACTACCTAGGCCAAATGGCCTCAAAGTCCCTTAAATGCCCTAGTTAGTCTACGGTACCATGGGGAAACAAGCTAATGACAACATCATACTAGAAGTGCTATAAAGGGAACATTACAATTGGCAGCAATAAAGGTTAGGTTTCCTTGTTTAATCTATTTTGAAATTGCTTAATCTGAGAATATATAAGGTAAAGTATGTTTTGATTATTGAAGTTTAGTAGATGTGTTATAAATCTCCTTTCTTGGAAAATAAATATCATTATCCACTATTAACTCTGCAATTGAGCAAACAATTCAAAACAGTAAAACAGAGACTTCCATTCATAGCACAAGAAATAGTTTACTAGCAAACAGAAAGGTAATGTGATCAATCATAAATTTGGGGCAGTTTGAGCTCCGGACTTTGTAATTTCCCTTTCAATTATTTGTGTGAGCCTGCATCACCACACATTCATAGGCTAGCAGGAAAGGTGCTTTGATTCTACTGTAACGAAATAACAGATTTGCAACACAAACCACAATATTCACCAAATAACATAAACACAATCTTCACCAAATTATATTCTAACGACAATAATTACTTGAAAAAAACAAATAACCTTGCACAATTGATTCAAACTCCAACAATAACTTGTATTAATTATGATTCAATCTCTATAGCATTGATTGTGATTTGATGTCTATAGAAAAGGAGTGTTATGACAATTAGTATATAGCAACATAAAACATTAACCAACAATGCACACACTAACCCACTAAGCTTTCTTGAAAATCCTTCAAGCTCCAATGCACTCCTTGAGTGAGAATGCTCTCAAGAACCAAAGGGATTTTGTCCTCTACTTCAAGCAACCAATGGGTTTTCATCCACTGATCATAGTTTTATACGGCTTTCATCCACCAAAATACTTGAAAACAATGTGTCTAGCAAATACAATGACATAACATGAATGTCCCCAATTGAAATACTTTCCTAGTTTTATATGTTCTTCACAAAAAAGACTAGACTAGTCGGCTTAGACCCAAAATGGCACCAAGGCTCAAATTTGAATCGTACATGTCAAATTACAGGTCATCTTTACAAGCCTTACAAGCTTTTCCAATTGGAGTTTCGTCTTTTCCTTCCCTTCCAACCTAGCATTCATCAGGCTGTAACCTTGTTCCTTGTCATCCGCTTGCTCCTTGGCATGTGTCAAGTGGTACTCCCAATCCTGAACACCCGATAGTTTTCTAATGATATTATAATGCTTGTGGCAATTCTAATGCCAAAACTCCAACAACTCTCTAGCATACGTTGAGTAACAACTCTAATCCCTGCTCTTTGACAACACTTTGGCATGCATAATTCGGCACCCTCAATTCCAAAACTCTAACATCACTCTAGGCAAGCAATCCTTTATCCCTCAACATGTCATAGGTCAAGCAAAAGCTCTGACTCTTGACCCTAGATAAATCACTAAGTTCTTCCATTCTCTTGCCCTGACACAATTTGAGACGTATCTCCAAGCCCCAATTCTTGATAGCTTTCTTGTCACGAGTCAAGTAGCATGGCCCATCTTTGAATTCTAACATCTTCTTCGCATGTATTGAGCATTAACCCCGATCTCTGACAACTCGCAGGCATTTATCAAGACACAAGCCCAATCTCCAATCTCCAATGTCTTCCTAGCATGAGGCAGTCAACAATCCCGACCCTCAAACTCTGACATATTCTTGGCAAGAAGTCTACTTTGATTTTCAGAAAGGGGACACATGAATGGACTGCAAGTGCATGTGACAAAATTGCAATTGGTTTGTACTTTTGATTTAGCATAGCTAAATCTAGAAGCCCACTTGGATTCCTCACTCTTGGATTCCTCACTCTCCTCTCTACTCCACCTGAGAAGACTTGATCTTTGTCACAATGCACTGATAGGAAACTATCCATTTTTATGTTTTTCGCTATTTAAAAAGTTGAAGTTGTCGGGAAACAACGTCCCCAATTTCAGCCAAAAATAAGGTCTCATCTAGTTTTGTTAAAAAATGTAGAACGGGAATGAGGTAAACATCATGTCCCCATCTACAAAACATCCCAGAGATCTGTTATAGGTGTCTGGATTGTGATGTCCCCAATTCAAAATAGGATTTAAAACTAATAATACTTAAATAATAGAATTTTATTAAATAAAGGATAATAATAAAAGAGAATTTAATAAATAAAAATAATATAATATAATAAAATATTATTAAATAATAATATAATATATATATTAATATATAATACAATAACAATATAATTATAATATAAATAATAATATAATTATAATATAAATGATAATATAATATTTTAATTTTATTATCATATAATATATTCTTGATGATGACAAGATAAATAATAATTGAAATACATATAAAAATAAATAACAAATAAATAATATATATATTAAATAATTTTTTTTAAATATTAACATGTCGACTTAATACTTAAGATTATTATTAGTCGACGACAAGGACAATATCCCCGACAAACATAATCTTGTCCACAACATGGCTAAGAAACAGTCCACGCTAGATAGTAAGACGACAACCCTAGTTTCTTTGATACCAACAACTCCTGCAAGAACGATCATCTTGCCATTCATTTAGGATACAATTGGCAGATTGATATGGTGATTTCCTACTGTAAGTGGCTATTGACAAATTGGAAGTTACAGCAACGTGGGTTGTATTGAAAAGTAGTTTGGATGACAACACTCTATACGGCAATGATCCCATGCACAGATCGTTTTTGGTAGCAGCTAGCATAGTACCAACCGTTGAATACTTGAAGACCATTAACATATCTGAACAAATACATTTGAGCAATATCAATTGAAAAAGAAGATGAGATCAGTAATAAACCTATTGTAATAGCAGAATCAATACCTTAATAATGCCGACTAAAGCAAATAACTAGTATTGATTAGTTAGAAACCATTATAAACTAATCTAATTCCTTATAAAGGGGGACGATGAGAAGATTTGTCTCATCACAGATGTAGAGGTGCGATTAAGGGACATATCTATCCCAATTAACGGACCCAACACTCACGAGATATATAATAAGAATTAGTCTCATTCCAAAGGGGGAAAAAGGGATATACATCAAATAGGTGGTAGAAGGAACCATTGAACTAAGGAGTCCATTTATCAGGTAGTATAGTCAACAATCAAGAAATCTCATCCATCATAAATAAAATATCTTCCTGGTCTTTCTACTGCATATTCATTGGAGATTTCTTTTTATAAGATATCAAGTATCGAATCTGCTCTTTGAGCAGTCACCTCATTGGCATCGAAGACTTATATTTGTTAATCAATCAAATTCAGATCCAAACTCCCAAGAAGCTTACAATCTGTCAAGTATTTGGAAGGTTTCAGATCCATATTCTTTCAGACCCCATGCTTATGCATTCATTCGCACGATCACAGAAAGTGAATCAGAAAACAGCAATCACATCATTACTAGCATTGTGTCCTCTATCTTTACATAGCGAAATCTACAAACATTTCACTGTAGTTACTCTGCAATTTAGAACTCAGACATATTCATATTAAGCAAGAATTAAGTCATTTATTCATCAATACAACAAATCCTTAGCAGCTTTGTGCTTTGACAAATGGTATATGATTTATTCATACATTGAAGAGGGATCATTACATAGGTCCCAAGGGCACAAATTATGATATTGACTAGCAAAACAATTTTCTCACAATAGCCCCTTATGTGTTTGTCTATGTGCATTTGCAGATGTAAAAATTGGTGTGCATATGTTTGTGTGTATCAGGACTAGTGGATGGATGACTGAGTAGAGTGTGTTTGTATCTAGGCAGGCATGTTTGTATGGCTGTTTTTGTCTGCATGTGCATGTTTAAAGTAAATAATAAAACTTATTTCTACACTTAGAGCTTTAGGGAGGATCAATATAATAGCTGTACAATACACAAATGCACTTTTCAACATTACAAAATATTATTCAGCATTTTGAAGAGACCATTTATTTCCATTCTGCTCAATGATTTCATGGATTCCTAGGTAACTCAAGCCCGGGACTGCTTGAAATTGCATATATATGAACTATGTACAGGAAAGAGCTGTGACATCATACTAAAGTGAATAGAGAAATCAATTAACTCATTTGGAAACAACAGTAGCAATAGCAATCCAATGGGTTTACTTTGACTTAAATGTGACAATTACAACACCAGATTGAGGTTAAAACATTACCTTCAGCCTCAAAATGATCCTTGCTCTGCACCTCCTCATTTGTTATACTGTTATTATTAGGAGCAGTCCATATATTTAATAGATTTCTAGCCTGCTATAACCAAAACATAACCTTAACTAAATCAGATTGTGACCGAAATTGAGCAAAAGCCAAATACTAAAAAGAAGAAACAGTGATAAGAATCTACAAGAAACCATGTCATTAAATGATGGTTATAGTCTATGAACCAAAAAATCATTAAAAATATTTAATCTAAGTATAACTTCCTTCCTTAGCTACTGCAGGGACTGAAGTATGTCAAAACCCTTCAAACACATTAAAGCAAATAACACAGTTAACTAGCTGGTAATAGCACTTAGCTATAGAATATATGAGGCTCAACACTTACAAATTTTCTATAAACCAAAAATCCTTTGGAATATTTAATGAAAGAATAACTTCCTTAGCTACTGCAGGGATTGGAATTATGTAAAAACACTACATACATATTAAACCACATAAAACAGTTAACTAGTTGGTTTGGAACTTGTGGACACCAAATGCTAAGTAGCAGGCAGAGGAGGAAAGTACACAGTTTATTCCATTTGCAGTTTAACCTTTTCTTCTGAAGATCGATGAAGCGAGATACCAGATATCACAAACTGTTCCACTTTTGGCCAATATCATGACTTTTTACATAAGGATATTATGTGCCTATATGGCATTTTGCAATTTGTGATATCACATTATGTTTGATGCATTTAGATTGTTAAACTATATTGCCAGTTCTGGTTTGGATCCTAGTTTGGGTTCATGGGTTCAGTTCATGGATCCTACAAGAACTTTCCTTATATAGTTTGCAACAGAAACAACATACATATTTCTTAGTATTTTTATATACAGAAATTAAATAAACATGCATGGGGTTCATATGTGAGATTATTTCGAGCAAGATCGCAACGATGATATCCCTGTTTGGAAGTGGAAATGCCTCAACCCAATGGGTCTTCCAGGAGTCGAAGCAACAGATTTAATAAACATTTTGATGGAAAGAATAATCAGAATCAGAATGGGACAAGACACAGTCAAATGGAATGGTCCCTAATCTGGTCAGTATAATGCAAAGGAAGGGTATAGCATTATTGAATGCTGTGCTGAAAGAACTATATTCACATTCATCTTTGTTGGAAAAAAGTGTGTCTTCCTCAGGCTTGCACCTTTTCTTGGGCAGCATTGCAAAAGAAGATTTTGATTGCAGATAAATTCTCCAAAATGAGGTACAATGGTCCACCAATGTACTGTATATAGGGCATGGGAAGAAAACACTGATCTTTTCTTATTGGGTTGTCTATTTGCACAAGAGTGTTGAAATCAGCTTTGTGTGAAGCCAAGTTGCATCAGTACCCTTCCAAACGATCTATTAAGCCTCTCAAGGCATGGCCTGTCCTTATGTAGTCTGCCTCCTTTTCTTGTCTCTAGATCATCAGTCCCTCAATCTTGCTTTGGGAGATTTGGAAGGAAGGAAATAGAAGGTTATTCCAAGAGAAAGAGATGTGCCTTCCCTCCTTTCTCAATAAAGTTGAAGCAGCTATCGTAGAGAATGTAAAAGGAAGGGTTACCGTGTAGACCAGAGAATATTACACTTTTGCAGCCTGGGATGACTTAATGTTGAAGAGGTGGTTTGAATTGAAAGTTCCTCCTATTAATGGACCAAGGGGAGTTGAGTCTCAAGCCAATCGTAACATAGCAAGATGGCAGCCACCACAATTTGAGTGTTCAAACTTAATTTTCATAGTTCTTATCGAGGTAACCCACGCATTTCCAAGGGAGGTGTATCATTTGAGATTGGAATAGAGAAGTTGTTAGCAAAGCCTCAAGAAAACCATCCAAATGAACGAACAATGAAGTAGAACTCCATGCCCTCATCTTTCAGGTGAGATTGTGCCTGAAGCTTAGAATCACAAAGCTGGAAAAAAGGAGACTCAACATAGGTAATTAATGCCCTTGGGGAAAAAAAAAATCATGGTTGTAAGCTTTACGCTCTTCTTGATATTGCTCTTGAGTTAATTGCTAAATTGAGAGATCGAGTCCTTGACACATATTTGGGGAATTATTCTCCTTGCTAGGCAATTGGCAGTAATGGTCATGCTTTTGTGAATATTCATGTGGCTTGTTCTAGGTGGACTCGTGCCACAATTGAATACAATGTACACTACATTTCTCTCCAAGCTTTAGTGTGTGATTTCGATAGCAAATCTATCCAAAGGTGCTACAACATTATTTTACAGACATGAATAGGCCAGTGTGTATGAAATGGTGGGGTTTCAGCCTGTATTTATTGGGAGTGAGGGGGTAAAATGACCTCCAAAAATTTTGCTTAAGGCATTTGAGTTATTCTGCGATGGTCACTCCCATTAGACTGGTTTGTGCACGAAGAAAGGTGGCCTCCTTCAATGATGTTACAGACCATAGGTTCAAGGTGGTGTTTAAATCACACCATGGTCTCATTTTGATGACAGTTAAATGGGTGCTTGAAGATGACTTTTTGGTGGCAAACAATTGTCACAAGATGAATACCAACATCTCGTCTAGTTTCATGGCCTCTTTGCTAGAAATTTTGGATATCTTGCTCAAATCAAAACACAAAGAAATCATAAAGCAATGTTGTACTGCATATTGATGTAGTTCACATGCACACCAAATTTAGAGCAAAATGTAAAGGATACATCATACAAGTGCCCTACTTTGTCCTTTTACACTTGTTTTTAATCCTTTCATAAGCACAGTGTTCTTATGCTCAATTTGTCTTGTTTTATGTGGATGTTGACCCCAATCCTAAGCCTGGCCTCTAGTGTGCTTACTCCATCACTATAGAACAACATCAATCCAAATCTATAGGTTTCTATTGCCCTGGATTGGGGTGCCCATGCAAATCTATCCCTAGATAAGACCACACTTATGGCTTAGTCCTCCCAATTCAAATCTCACTTCATGCTTTCCTAAGACAACCATTTCGAATAATCAGATTATAACCCATCAGCTTGCACACACCATAACACTTCATATTGAACACGTGAGATCTTGTATTTGGGACAGCCCTAGGTCATTAGCTTTCATCGAATCATATCCAAGGTTCTTGTATCATATCATTACACAAGCATTGTCATAGCTTGCATCAGCAGATACTGCACTATAAATTTATCTTCTCGACCTAAGTTGTCGATTCGAGTATGGGCATAAGTACGAGTACGAGAACCCAGTACGTGGCTACAAGAAAAAATTTTGGGGGGGTGGGTAAATTTGAGTATGCGTGTATATGTATATATATTATATACAAAAAAATTAAATAAATATATAGAGTTGTGAAACTAAATCATTTGATAGTATGATACTTCATCATTGATCAATGCCAAATGCCAAAGATAAATATTAAATGTCAATTGATAGTTCAAAAATATTCAAATAAGCCATATCATATATGTCTAGGTCCACAATTTAAATGGAAATCATTACAATTACAAAATTGAAAATAAAAAATGGTAATTGTCTTCTATCTTCAATGTGGTTCATCAATCATCAAATGGATTATCAAAAAAATCATCATCTATTGCATTTTCAGTTGTTGCAAGTTCAAGATCATTTGAACCCAAAGCAGTGCCACTTGCACTAGATGCACCATGTGTAGGCATGCCATCATCATCATCATCCATAGTGACTCTAGCAAGATCCTCAATGGTTGCATCCAAGTTGGTGCACTCAATGGCTACATCCCAAAGCTTCATTGCCCCATCCTTGTATTGGGGATCCTTACGTGATAGAAGACACACATTGGAATGAATATAAACCAAGTCTTCAGCTCTTTTTGCAGCCAACTGGTTACACTTCACTGAGTGGATAAGGGAGTGTAATGTCCCCTTTTTAGCATCACCATGATAGTGGATGGATTTAGACTATTATTGGGTTCTTGTAGGCTAATACTAGTGATTAGAGGACCGTGTTGAGGGTTATGGCTCCGTTTGGTAGGACTTACTATTTATAGTAAGTCAATGGATGGTTTTGATGAGCTCAGATGAGCTAGAGGAGTTGAATGATGCTCTTAGTTTTTATTTTTTGCTTCCGGTTTGGGCTCCAAGAATCTTGAAGGGAGCGTATAATTTTAGTAAGTCACCCTGTCAGGTTCATTCATCATCTTTCTCCATCAGGATCACGCATGTGCTCTCAAATCTCGATTCTAATGCTTCTTCAATCATTTTTGCAAGATGGGTGAATTATGATTATTATTTCATTAAATACGCTAAGGTTGTTATTTTTGCTAGTATCGTATATTGGTCACCTTAGTGTCATAGCTCGTTGGAACCGGATTGAAAAGTTTTAAATCTTGGGCACAGGAAACAATGACCTTGTGTGTCAAAAAATCATGATATTGATGAAAAGGTCATTTTTGGAGCCAAAGGGAGTTAATAAATTATATTATTCAAATATGTGCCTAAGTATAAAGCAAAGGGCATTTAAGTGAAAAGTGTGTGAGAGAAGCTATTTACCTTTGGTGTCTTGAAGAAGATATCTTTTATCATAAAAGCAATGCTTTGTGTAAAATCAATTCATTCTTCGATATTGATATTTGCTTTTGATAAAAGAAAATGTGAGGGTTTGTAATTTCTTCAAGCTGAGAAGAAATGTCTCTGATTTTGTTTGCACTTTGAGCCTATTAAATGCCAAGTGAATTGTGTTGGTGATGGTCTTACTTCAAGAGACCATAATTGTGCTGAAAACAGAGCTCAAAATTGGTGTGGAAAATTAGCATTTCATTCCAAGAACCGTTACCTGGTCAGGGAAACATCACCATTTGCAAATCGCAGTCATCACTTGGGTTTCTTTGTTGTGTATAGACAGCAGCAGATTGACTTGCGGCAGCCACCTCAAGATATGGTTTTTTACTAAAGACGCCTCCCAATGTACTCTCCCAGCAAAGACGTTAGTCAGCTATCATTTTATAGGGGGAGCGTCAGCAATATTGGTTGATAATGGTGCATGCTTGCAGCTCCAAGTTCCATCACACTATAATTAAATTAATGTAGATGCATGTGTACAGTCTTATTTTATTCCATATTAATAAATGATAAATGATTTGAAGGAAATTGATGCATGGTAATTTGTACTGCGATTTCATATATTTATATATGTGTGAATTGCAAAATTATTCAGCCAAAGAAAGAAAACCGTACACACCCAAAAATCAAAACTCTTAACATTGCATACCAACTGTTTGACAAAATATCAAACATTTAAGAAGTGGAGCAATTTGGTGTTTGTTAGAGTTAGAACCAGCAAGGGTTCTTACAGGGAGTATGTACTCCAATTCTGTTCAACGGCAGATGAACTTGCAACTTGGAGAGATAACCGATTTTTTGCATTGTTTATAATTACTTTGACCACATTCTCATGACCCATCATCTCTATGGTCTCAATGAGGAACCTAGAAATGAACTCTACATCTTTGACTTCCCCTTCACAATAAGTCGCCATCAAAAACATTGTCCCTTTGGGGGACACCGCAATAACATTTATCAATGGACGATTTTTGCAATCTTTCCATTCATCGGAAACAATAGAAACACTTGATTCAATCCACGAATCTCTAATTGGTTTTAGTAAGACCTCTACAGAATTCTTCTTTCTTTGCAATAGAGTGGTACGTACCTCTTCATACCCAGGACTTGTGAAACCAGGAGGTGGACTATTGATTGCCAACACCATTTCCCACCAATATGATGATCTCACCAAGTTGAATGAAAGACCATTGGCATAGATGCAACATGCAATTTTTTGTTCTACAATATCTCTTGCTTCCATTTTAAATGCTTTATCCATGGACCTCTTTTACGGGTGGGAATTTCTACTTTATCTTTGCCTTCTGTAGAGGGTATATGAAAGAAGGGATGTCTGGAGGCCGCTACTATATCAGTATATACATTGTTTTTTCTACCTGAACGGATAAGCACTTTGTTTTCCTCTTGCAATCAATTTATCAACATCTTATTCTTTTTATAAATACTGCTATTTTTGTGCGGGAGATAAACCCTTCTTATCTGCACCCTCACACATTCCAATCCCTTTACCAATAGAGCCCACAAACTATAATTTCACTTGATAACATGAGCTATTTTTTTGTAAATGATGCTTCCAAATATATCCTCCACCTCCTAGAATTTGTGAAATCCTTGCGGTTTGTCCACATAAAGGAGATCCTTTATCAATTTTGAATCTTTGGTTTCCTTCCTTGCCCACTAAACTTTGACTACTGGTCATTCTTGCAATCTTGTTTTTTGCAATTATAAGAAATTACATAATTTTAAATTAGAAAAAAACTAATAAATGCAAGCATACAAGTGTAATATAAAGATACAAAAACATTATAACAAAGAGTTAAACTTGTTTCTTTTTTTCTTTGAAACAAATTAGAAAAAAAAAATGAAAAAAATCATCAAGATCTATAAAAAAATCATTAAAAGACTACAAAATAGGGTCCAATGCTTACCTTAGACTCTTATATATCCTTTGCGGAAGCTATCTGGCATTCCATAAATGATCTCCTTCAGAAAAAAAACTACCTGCCCTTCAAAATGCCAAATGGAGACAAAATGAGATGGGAGCAAAAGAGCAAACAAAATGATATGTTTTTAGGTCGAATGGCCTCATAAAGGGGCCATTGTAGGGTTTTGAGCAAAAAATAAAATTACTTTATTTTATGTTTTTTATGTCACAAATTGTAATTGGGTTGTGGATGCACCCGAGCACACTTTGAATGCATCTAGGATGCGCATCTTGGCTTGTGGATACGCGTTGAATGCACTGGTTGTGCATCCAAGTGCATACATAGTCTGGGATGCACATACTGGATGCATCCCCCAATTCGCACCTCCAAGGTGGGAATCCGATAACTTAGATCTTGACAATTTGAATTTTTGCATGGTGTTTCTCCCAACCTTTTTCATCAACAAGTATTGACTTATTATCATAGTAACCCGAGGACGCATCCCCCCCCAAAACAAAATCCGTGTCGTTCTCGAAACGAGGACACACCGGGGACGGGAGGACAGCGTTCCGGCGGCGCCACCATCCCGCCGTCGTTCCCAAGGAGATGCAAGGATGTCCCAGCGTCCCCATTGAGGACTTGGGGACGCCTAGGCGTCCCTTGACCCCTGAGGGGACGCCCAGAAGTCCCCCGTCACGGCAAGCCCAAAAATACAAGTTTTTAATTTTTTGTGTTGATGTGAGTTTCCAATTTTCCAGTTCAGGGGTGGGAGGATTTATACAGATATAACATTTAAGTATAAGTCGAATTTATTTACTTATACTTTCAGTTATATTTGTATAAATACTTTCAGGATGTTTCAGATAGGTTCTAGCTTCATAGGAGTTAAGATGCAGATTCTAGATTTTGGGGGTTTTCGAAAAATTCAAGACTTAGCCAAATTTCAGGATTCAGCAAGCCTTTAGCAAGGTTACCTCCCACAATCCATCATGGCTTTCTAAGGTCAAACTGAAGCTGGCAAAAGGATTCTCAAACAGTTTTAACTCATTTTATCACAAATCACTTGTTTTTGACCCCATCTCTATGACAGACTTAGCTTAGCTCTCACCCAAATCCCAGACAGACATGACTTCCCAACAGGCCAAAATCACTCAAACCTCATTTGTCGGACCTAGGGACTTGAAAAGAGCCACCAACAAAGACTACCTAAGACCTAGTTATGAAGACGTTGACATTTGGCATTGATCAATGATCAAGCATTATAGATTCATACTATGAAATGATTTAGTTTTACAATTATGTCTATTTCTCTTATTTTTTTGTATATATATACACACACGAACCCATACAAATCATAATGCAATGTTCAATCACAATGCAATGTTCAATGTTCAATGATTTTGCATCTTTATGTCTTATATTGTTATACATCTTTTCATAACTAGCATTTTAAGTACCACATGTATAGTATATACTATATACACCCCCCTCGTCCCCCGCCGTCCCCAAATTGAGGCCCCTTTGTCCCCCCGTCCCAGAAACTTGTCCCCCCATCCCCCAGGGCGATGTAACTATGCTTATTATCAAGGAAGATTTTCATTTCCCTGTGCACACCAACAATGTCCCCAATGTGCTAATCAACACATGGTTTCAAACAGAGGAAAAATCGAGAGGCAAATAGGTTTTGCAGATTTGCAAGAGCAGAGAGCATTTCTATCCACCAAACTAAACCATGCCAAGAGGACCAGAGCAAGATCATGGCCCTATTCAAAAGCAAAGCTAACTTTCAGTGTAGGTCTGTGATAGTCAAGATGGTGCTTATTCAATATTAGATTCAAATTTGGATCATCAACTGGATCTTGCCACTTATAATCCTTCCTAGACTACCAAAAATCAACAGGAAAGTTCAAAAGAGTTATACATGTTGATGTGAGTTTGATGCCACTTCAACAGGCACAATCAAATATTTAGTATGCCCTTTGAAACACCAAATCTCCAATTCTCTCTTAAACAAAGAAGCTCATATGATAAACAATATACATGGATGGTGTGATCAAATGAGACAACCCCAAGGTTCCTTCTTATTGTGGACTTTTACTCTGTTATAATGATGTGATATATTGGGTATCACAAAGGAACTTACATTGTTCAATCAATGGAACATCAAATACTTCAACTTCTTCCAACCAAACCAACTACAAAGGGAAAAGGTTTAGAAAGCTATTCTACTCCTAGAATGCAAAGGATGATGAATGCCTTTGTGACTCTACTAGACTTAGTTTAGCCATCGACATCAAAAAGCTAGTACAATCTCCTAAGGTAAATGTAAGATGTTCATTCCATTAACATCATCAGTGGATGCATATCAATGTGCAAACAATAGTTGAAGTATAGCTCATGAGTATGGCATTTGACCACGCAAGGCAAACTTACAATCAGCAAGCAGCTAGTGGTTTGGTCTATGCGAGTTCAACAAAGATGCATCCAAAATATCCTCTATTCAACTAAACACTACTTTAAAAAACATGAAATAAAATCCTAATCCAAGTGACAAAATGTAGAAACCATGCAATACTCCAAAGCAACACAAGTAATCCACCATGAAGACCAACAATGAATTAGCAATTACTTTGGTAGCATTATGGCAACAATTTCAACAAGTCTCTCCCTTACAAATGATAAGGCCTTGGCCTTTTATAGTAGTTCAAATACAATGAGTGGCTGAGATCAAATCAAGATTTAGCCAACACAACCCTAACATAACTACTAAACATAAGCATTAAATGCTTGTCCAATTACAATAAAGCACCACTTTGTGGGCTAATGAGAAAATTAGATTGCTTTTATTGTCCAATGAGAAAATAGGTTAGGTAGAAGTATTAGGTGGACTCCACATGTACACTTGGCATGATATGATTGATTGTGCTTGGACATGTGCAACTAGAGCCCTCTGATTGGTTGAAGATGAATGGGCACCACCTCAGCATGCTTATCTTGACTTGATCATTTTTTGGTGTTGGCAAAATATCTCTTGATACTCAACATTTCTCAAGCCTTCCACTCAAAATCTTCTCCATCCTCGTGGAAATCTTCTTATTGCGATGATTTAGAACTTGTAAAAGTGATGATGATACTCCATGTACTTAAATCCTAAACTTGGATTTCGAAGGAAATTCAAATTGATAATTTCCTCTTACTTGTAGCCATGATCCCTTGATTCTGTCTTCATGTTGCTATTGAGTTTTGCAATTCTATCTTGATCTGACTTCGAGCCATCCTCTTTCTTAAAGTCTCGAACTTGATCGCACTACCATCCTTTGATCTCCAAGC
The DNA here is from genome assembly GCA_027943335.1 of Chamaecyparis obtusa. NCBI lineage: Eukaryota > Viridiplantae > Streptophyta > Pinopsida > Cupressales > Cupressaceae > Chamaecyparis > Chamaecyparis obtusa. The sequence continues at coordinate 422,050 of BSBK01007088.1, read as the reverse complement.
ATCACCTTTTTCATAATCACCCTACAAAACAAGAGAGATAATTGAATTATGTAAAATGATGATCATGGACAAGATTAGAGTATTTTCAAGATAATTTCAACATTATGCTTAGATGAAAGAAACTTTTACTTACAAACTATCTTTCAATTTCAGACCTGACTTCCTTTCAATTGTTGATTAAATTTTGATTGATTTACCTCCCATGCATACCTTAATAAAACCAACTTGATCAGAATTTTTTTATCGAATGGAGGAGCAAATTGATCTTTGAACTTGAATTGCAAGTGGAAGTGGGTGGAGATTTGAAGTGTCCTAGACACAAATTGTCCAAGGCATGGTCGGATTCAGACCAGGCCTTAGGATAAGGTGCCAAGGCAACTTCCTTTTAAAACTTTCGTACTTTGCCTTTGTTATTTTAACTTTTTAAGAAACTCCTTGATCGGTTGACACTTTCTTATCTTCCACTTGCAAATCAGATTTCATTATTATGAGTTTGAATTCAATTGCCAATTGTTTAGACTCCAACATTGGTTTTCTTAGATCTTGCACATTGTATCACTTGGAATCACCTTTGAAACTCATCACCCATACCTATTCTAAGTCCTAGCAACTCATCTCGTGTCCAGTAATGGAGGTGGGAAACGATTAGGAGGGCATGTACATGTGTCCAAGCCCTGGTCAGATTCTGACCAGGTCCTGGACAGGCCTATCCAAGGCCAGGTTGGAATCAGACCACAGCTTGGACGGCCTAAATTCCGGCCTCCTTTCTCAGAAAACAAAATCTTTCATTTCACCCTTCATTTTTATTGCAATGTGATGGTTTAAACGTTGATTTTACACCTTGGAATTTTGGATTTGATCACTACTTTCTCTGGTCAAAGGTCTAATTTCATGCTTTGATTACAAAGTTGATATTTCAGCCACTTGGATCAGACTTGTTTTGGGTAGAGAAAATTGGTTTACACCTTGAAATGTCCATTTTTTTAATGCAAGCATGCCTATACAATTGAAATTTCCCCAAGGCAAGAGGGCAGAATTTTGAGGCCTCCTGGACATGCTTGTCCAAGGCATGGTTAGATTCCGACCAGCATTTGACAGGATTCCAAGGCATGTTCTATGTCTTGGTTTCAACCAGATTAAGCGTTCTCAGCAACGCGGAACATAAAATATAACATTTAAGTATAAGAATTCATTTCTTATAATTTAAGTATGTTTTATATATATACTGTCAGGGTGTTTGAGAGTGGTTTCAGATCTCTAGGAGTCATAATGGACATACTAGATTTTAGAAGACCTTAAAAATTTTCAGACTTGCCCAAATTTCAGTAATCAGCACACTTCATCAATGTTCTCTTTCAGGCTAAAACTTCATTCTTGTTTTGCATCTTCACTTCATCCTTTTACACTTTGGCCAATTCATTTCATCACAAATCTTTTGACTTCAATTCAACATCCTTGACTACCTTGGCCCATCTCTCACTCATATCCCTGACTGACTTAACTCCCTAGCGAGCCAAAGTTGCTCAAACTAATCTCTAAGACTCGGAGACTTGAAAATTGCCATTGGACTAAGACTACCTAGGACAACTATCCCGGTGCCAAGCTAAAAGAGGGGGTCCCCATTTGCAACAGAGCAATGGTGTGAAAACCTTACAACATTACCGTAAATGGCCAAACTTCTCAATTTTATTTACATTTACATTTTCAGCTCTTCTAGTTAAGACCGACTGCATTGTACTATTCTCCATTAGTTTATTAGACTTAAACAACCCAAGTATCATTTTATTTGCTTTCAAATAGTTATTGCTGAGTAAATATTAATAACCAATAGAAATTGTGCAATTGAATAACCATTGAATAAACAAATCATCCTCCAACTCAATATAGAGATGAAGATTCAATGCAAGAATGCTCAAAAGGCCTGTTTTTAATGAAGGCAAATTATACCAAATAAGGATCCATATTTGATGGGCTGTGCAAAATAAGTCAACCATGGAAAACTGACAGATTATATTTTGCTTGTATATGAGCCTAACTCCAAGTTGACAACAAAACTAGAAAACATATTCTTCCTTAGTGGCACATAAAATAGTTTATTACATTTAAGTGTGTTGTAAGATTTTTGGTTGTATATACCAACTGTCACTATCTCCCCAAATATGCAGGTAGTGCATCATTATTACAAAGATAAAGTGCCATCAACAAGTCCCCTTCACATATAAAATTTGAGTCCCAGCTGTAACACTGCTTGCATGTCATTTTGTAGGACCTTGAACATTTCCAAGATAATGCTATTGTTAGATAAATGTCAGTGATGTCAAAGCTTGATACATGCAAGCAGATATAAGAACCTTCTGTTAGAAAGAATATGCTTCTGGGTTAGAGTGCAAAGATATTTATGAAAATCAAATCAGAAGTTTAAAGTTGGGTACCAAGGTTGAAAATATTTAAATAACAAAAAATCAGTTTTTATAGCTGCCAAGAAAGGGAAGCGCATCACATAAAGATGGCCACCACTTTTAGAAGGAAACAAGAAAAGAATGTTTGAGGATATGATAGGATAAACAAAATCTGATTTATGTCATAGTAAAAAAAGATCTAATGTGTCTTAAAAAGAAAGATTTAATGTGACATAAAAAGAAGGATTTTATGCAGATTTGAGGATATGATAGGACAAACCAAATCTGATTGATGTCATAAAAGGAAAGATTTAATGTGACACAAAAAGAAGATTTTATGCAGATTTGAGGATATGATAGGACAAACCAAATCTGATTGATGTCATAAAAGGAAAGATTTAATGTGTCGTAAAAAGAAAGATTTAATGCCAATTTGATAAGTTTTCATGATCAGATTTGGGCACCCACGATATTTTAGATATCTTCCATTTTGAGAATCCAAACAACAGCGCCATTTTTAGTAGGTTTTGTTCTTGAAGAGCTCTATGGATATTAATGAAATATAAAAGAAAAGTCAAATTTTAAGATGACCTTTCTAGTGAGTTAAAATCAGAGATAAGAGGGTGATGAAGAAAAAGGAGGAATAGATTTATGAAGATTGAGCAGAATATAGAGAAGTTTTTTTCAAGCAGAGTACAGAGAAAAAAAATTCAAGCAGAGTGTATTGGAGTTTGGTGACTCATACTGAAAAAAACTCAGAGGGAGTTGGTGCTTCTAGTGAGTTGGAGCTCATGTTTGTAAAATTGGTGCCTTATGTGGGTTGTTGCCTACAATATGTAAGAAGTTAATAAAAGAAATATTTTGCTGTCGTTTTTCCCTTGGGGATTTTCCAAGTAATTTATGTGTTCTTGCATGTGATTCTTGCTTGATGTTTTTGAAGTTATACTTGCAGATTTGAAATAAGTGTTAAAATTTGTTCTAATACTGTTTCACCCTCTCCTTCCCCCAGCTCTCTCTCTCTCTCTCTCTCTCTCACACACACACACAGTTTTAGCATGTGCTCTTCAGCTATATCATGTAGGTCATGCAGACTCCACAAGCACCAATGCAGCCACGAATTCACTTGTATGATGTAATAAGCTACCCCTGTTTTTACCTAAATTCTTGCCTTGTACTCTGAAGTATTTTGTCAAACAGTTTGTGTGCATATAGCATAGAGGAGTCTGTAGCATCCCACTGGAATATCCCCTCTCAATTTTTGTTCCAAATGCTTCTAATTTGATAACAACCAGGCACTGTATTGCTGTTCTAAAGTCACATGTGCTTATAGCATTTGAATAACACAAAGAAATAGCATGCTATCAATATAGAAATGGACTCATAAGCTCACAAGTAAGAATGGAATTCAAAACTGGAAATTTCTGACCTTTGTATCAAAGACAAAAGTCTGGAATCCACAGCAGCAATTACATTCATTAATTCAAAAGCTGACAACAGCATGAACTTTATGCCAATCTCCAAACCAATAAGTCTGATTATGCACTCCAAACACATACAGCAGCAAATGACAGGTTTCAGTCACTTAATGGTAAGTCTGACAATATTAGCAGCAGTTTCCAACTGAAACAAATAGCAGTGAGCAAGTATCTCCATGAGACAAGTATGGGAACCCCATCCAAAAGGAAATACTTACAATACCTGTGCCACTCACGAAGCCCCACGTTGTCAGAGACAAGCATGAATGATATCGAACCAAACCTCTGCAAGCATCCACAGACCAAATAGTTTGTAAAGACCAGCACAAACCTGTGCCACTCAGGGAAGCCCCATGTTCTGAGAGACAAGCATGAATGGTATCGAACCAAAACTCTGAAAGCATCCACAGACCAAATAGTTTGTAAAGACCAGCACAAACAATAATTTGGGAGCTTGAATATATATGTCTCTGTAATGATAATCCTACAGCTAGTGGAATAGCTCAATAATCCACAGAGATGATGCCATATATAAACATTGACTCCTGAAGTCATATGCCAATCCAGTTGGTAGTTTCGTATTGGCCCATTTCTTAACACTGGCAATAAGCAAAGTTGCATCGATATGGTACAGTTTCAATATACACCAGTAGTATTCAACCTGATATACAGAGGAATTAGATCATATTTCTCTTGCTCAAGTATTCTAATAATTATTATCTCCCACATATAGGAAATATAAGGAAATACAAATTGTTGGATAGCCCGACAAGCATCAATAATGTATGTTGTTCCTTCAATACAGCCGATAATATATTGCAATAATCACCATAGCTTTATAACTTTAATAGATCATTTCCACAGCACATGAATGAAGGCGCATCGATAAAAAAGACTTATGTCTCCTCCTCTAATGTTCACACTTTGCAAATATAAATATTTTCCACTACAATCAACATGTTGATTTATAGCTAGATTGGATTCTAGCTTAATTGATTTTTAATTGAAAATTAAAATCAATGATGCAAGTAAATCACTGGGCCCAATTATTGTTTTATTTATATTGCCATGCATTGAAAATAAAAAATAATTGTAATTGGGCTGGGCCCAAATTTAAATTACTTTTAATGTATTTCCTTGGCACCAACATGAGCCGACTTAAGGAGAATTTGTGGAGAGGTTTCATATATAAACAAGGCAATGTATTTGGCAAAAATATCAATCCGTCTTAGCAATCTGATATTATAGCATCTGAGCAGTGAACATATACAATCATCATTGGGCTGGATAAGGGGATCTGATCTGGGCAAAATATCTGATTTGTGCATTGCAATCCGATCTGGACTCATGTACTTTACACAGTCTGCGATCTGATCCTAGACTTGATCTGATCTTACATTGGCAATATCTTCTGGCGATATTAATTCTGATTGGTGAGCATAATTCTACTGTTATTGGCGATATTGCTTGTTTTGCTTCATTGATCGGAGATCTTCAGCAAATCAAAGATCTGCGCTACTTATTGAGGTCTGTAATTAATTCTTGAAAAGCAATAATAGATGATCTAATTGATGTTGGATTTTTTCCTCCAAGTGGGAGGTTTTCCCAGGGTAATCCTTTGTGTCTTTGTGTTCATTTACTTGTTTAATTTGTTTAAATTATTTATTGTTCTGATCTGATCACTAAAATTAACACAAAAACCCAATGACATTTCCCACAGCAAAAATAAAACATTTCCATTCAAAATATATCAGCACCTGTGTAAACCGCTCTCACAACTTTGGTGTATATTATTTCAATCATGTTTTATTATCTTGTAATTTTGTCTCATATAGAGACTTTACAAAATCGAATGACTTTGCCAGCACTGTGGAATACCTGAAGTGATATCTCCAATAATCTAACAATGAATTACACTGGTGAATCCTGAAATGAATCCGCTCTGATGATGACCTGGGTTTACCTACAATCCACCAAGAAATCCTAAGGGTTTTCATCCTTAGAATTTTTAACTGAAAGCCAGACGCTCTCAAGCTCTCCAAGAGAACAATAACAAAACCAACCATGCTTGAATGAACCTCTCATTGTTCTTTTATAGCCCATTGCAGAGACTCTTGGCTTTCCCTCTACTTTGCCTCTTGATTTTCATTTTTCTTTGTCTTTTAATTTACCCTCTTTTAATTTAATTTGAACTTAGGGAAATAATCAAGTGACTTTATTAACTTTTCACTTTACTCACCATAAAGTCAATTTAATACCTTATTAAATTAATTAAATAATATTACCCTTATGATTTACTTTTGAGGGATAATATTAAATAATTAAATTAATTACCTTTATGACCTCATTAAATACTTACATTTCATGCTCAAATTAGAAGGGGACATTACATATGACCTCTATCAGAATTCAACCGAGTAATATGACCGAGATGCAGTTTTGATGCATCGAAGGGCCTCACCATACAATAAGGCATTCAAAAATTGCAACCAGAATTGCAAGTAGTCAAGTTCCATTGAGTACCATTCTGCCAATCAAGATTAATCATCAACTTGTAATACAAACTGTACCATTGATTTGATTTTGTTTGAATCAAAATGAAAATAATTTTTTTATTGCATAGAAATCACACTAACCAAAGTAGGAAGCAGGGAATCATGCAATATAACATATTAAACAATTTAAATTGAATACCATGCATGGAAATTTTTGAATAAGATAACAAATACTATTGACAACAGACAAATCCCTATTTATTCAATTTGTTTCAAATCACTAGATGTCGCAAGTAAACAAACATAGGGGCCTATCAGTGGCCTATCAGTCATTTTCGTTGTTAAAATTAAAAACAGAGGTAACAGTTTATCCTCTACAACCCACTAAATAAAGATTTGGACTTCAACCTAAGTGTTATAGTTTTCATGCTTACACCAAGATTTTCCAGCAGTTCAGTATTATGGGCTAGATTGTAGATATTCATATCCATATTTAATGTGCATTCTCCTTTACAAGTCCCACACCTAAATATGCCACTATCAAAATAAGTAAAACAATCCTGAAAAGCACTAAAGAGCCCACAAAAGGATAACTCAGTCCTAAAAAGCACTGTGGAATACCTGATCGATATCTCCAACAAAAACTAGCCAAAGTAAATCTTTCACTACCAGAGGTAGTCTTCTCCAAGAGGGATTTCGTCCTCAAGAAGGCTGAGTTGAACCAAGACTTGACTCTAGAAACTATGCAGGGTTTTCTTCTCATCAAAGAGAAGTATCAGAAGCATACCTACAAATGATCTCCAAAGGTCCTCTTTAATAATCTCCAGGTCAAAGCCCTAATTAGGGTATTACAACTTTGTAATTAATTTTAAATTCACCTTATGTCTCCCTAAAAGTTGATGTCCACCTCAAAGCACTTTGTTAAAACCTTAAGCGCAAGATAAAGTCAATTTAATTAAATTAAATATTAGTTATGGATTTAAATTAACTTTAGTATTTTAACGTAATTTAAAATAATATCTCGGAACACCTTATGTTGCCAAGATATCATCAATTTAAGCAATCACCATCCGAATATAGTAACTCTACCAACTAATCAAATTGGTGTTCTTATTATAAATAGTAAGTACAGACAAATTGTCTTAAATCCCTCCAAAAGTGTCAGACAACTCCAATAAATCCTCTAATCTCACTAGCAATATCGAAATACTCCTTTCAACTGGCAGACACAGACCTTGAATACAAACACCAGTTGCATTACTGGAGAATTGATATAAGGGATATTCCAACATCAAACTTTGCCACTATGATCAGTGGTTGCATTGGATAGAGTGAAATTGGTGGAAGCACTCTTCACTTGATTTAAAGAGGTAGTTGTGTTGTGGCCCAATTTATTATAGACAACATTGTTGCCTATACTATTGCTGGAACATTGTTAATGCAATAGCATCCTATTTTGTTCTAGAGACCATGTGCAAACCATTGTCTTGATATAATCTTAGAAGGTGTCAGAAAAATTGAATAGATTAAATCTGTATCGCAAAAAGCCAAAGCATCACAAGACTTATCTACAATCATAGAAGGGTTTTATATATGATGTGCAAATTCACCAATGTGAAGAAACTTCTTTGGCAAGGTGTTGTGAGATTTGCCACACACTTTTAAGCATTATGAACTTTGTGTGGCCAAAAGATTAATGTTATAAGTGGTTAAAGTCTAACATTATTGATGAATCATGATCCAAATGGTCAAAATATTGCAGAACGTGGTTTTTCTATGAGTTTTTGGATAGAGAAAAAAGAAATTATGATATTTTATCAGCCGTTACAACTAGTTGATAGGAGAAAATCCCCAATGGGATAATTGTACAAAGACTTGGATAGGGCCAAAGAGACTATTAGAGTGAGGATGGACCCTGAGACAAGCAAGTACATGCCGATATGGGAGGCTATTGAAGAAATATGGGATCAATAGTTACATTGTCCTCTTCATGCCACTAGATACTTCCTCAATCTACTGTTGTTTTATACTGACTCCTTTAGTAAAGCTAAAGAGGTGAATAGGGGCCTATTATAATGCATCATCATATTTTCTATAAATCACAAGATTGGTGGGCATCTTGGGTAAGTTGCCCACATACCAACAAGAAAAACGATTTCTTCACCACTCTTTGTGGTGTAGAAGGAAAGACCACTTTGAAACGAAGTACTTGGGAAACTATAATATTGTTATTTTGTTTTGAAGATTTGAAGTTCTTTCACTAATTATGATTAAGATTGAAAGTTATTTTATCGTAGTTAAATGGTGGACATCTTTTTTGCAACGATGCCAAAAAGTAGGATGACAATGTGTATTTTGTGCTGACTGTGTAGTTCAGCTTGTGAGGATTATTGGAGTGTGTTTCAACACATACACCCCAAGAAATAGAATAATTTGACTCAAACGAAATGAATGATTTGATTTTTCTCAATCATAACCTTTGCCTCCGGATGAAAAATTGTCAAGGAAAATTAGCATTTCTATTTTGTAAATTATAATTATTGTAAAAAACATCACATTTCTGGAAAAAGGTAATTGGAACAAAAATCAAACAACTCGGGGAGGGAAAATAAACAGGCTTCAAAACCTTACCACATGCAGTGACCTTGAATGACTAGGACTTTGGTCATTGTTAACAGAAACATGCTTGCCATGTAAAGTCACCACAAGATAGTACAAGTAGCGTACAACAGTACCCCTGAATGATGGTGGAATAACATTTGGTAGTGCCGCACGTATCAAATCTGAACAAATCACAAATATATATTAATTTAAAATCCAAAAAGTTGCAATCAACTCATTTTTCAGTTAAAAAATTTACACATCAAAATGATTAAAAACTTAAGGGAAAGATCTCCAACATACATCCAAGGTGCTATGTTTATAAACTTTGACAAACACATTCATCTTTAGTTGCAAAATCACAAATGCATTTTGGAAATCTCATGGTAGATAATTTCAAGAATGCATTTACAAATTCATTGCGACTGGGGTTTCGATTAAGTCATTATGTTGGTTTTTTGGCCTACCATATTTCCATTGGAGTAACTGTCTCCGGACTATCTTTGCACACAGATTAGCATCAATATTATCTTGAACCTTTATATCTGAGTATCACTAGATGCAAAACTTGCATAGAAATGCATCAAATCAACAATTTTAACAATGGTTTTAAAGAAATAATTTTTTGTAGGCTTTATTTTGCAGTGACGTTTACAAAATCTTGAGAATAAGATCAATTTGAACAACACAGAATGTAATACGGTGCATCTTTAGAACCAACCAGAAACTTCTCAACAGATTATCATGCATGTATTCAAAACATTAAGCACAAAACAAAGTCACCAAGGTTAACTGATCCATCTCTAGACTAATTAATTGAGATTAACATGTCACACCCTACAAAACTAGTGATTAAAATACTATTCCAATTATGTTAAGGTATCAAATCTAATTCCTCAAAAATAGTATAGAAAACAAAAGTCCATAGCCAATTCACCCTAAAGTTGAACCACCACAACTAATCAGTTTCACAACAACCAAAATACTTCCAGGACATGTAACAACTGCTATCTGTGCTATCCACTAAAGAAAGATGTCAAATACACACAGGACAAATATTGGTTTCAGAGATCTACTAAATTTGTGTTGATAATTTTTATCATTGTCCTTGTTTGGATTGCCATCTTCAACTTGCTGCTTCACAAGTGCTGTCTAATATTGGCCAGAGCTGTCACTAAGCCATATGACTCATGATGATGAAGAAAGTCTACCAACCCACACAGGTTTTATTTTTACTGGAGGATGTTCTGACCGTTAAACAGCCTCCTCTCTTACCCCCCTTCCGTCGTGCCACATGCCAGCCTGATCTCACCCAGCTAGGTTCTGATAGCATGTTTAAAAGCATGGACCAGCTAGAAGCCTAGTCCTCAAACCTATAACCTAGCATCAGCATGCAAGGATGCTCTACCACTAAGCTATCAATTAAGATTCTAACAAGATTGTGGACAGCAGATTGAAGTGACATGAATATATTGCCAATATATGTCCACTCTGAAACCAATCCTCTGGAAACATTCACACCTGGCACATTTTTCTTCATCATTACTTCTAAACAATTTCTCTAGGAGTTAGATTTTAAAGTTAATTTTGATGAATATTTTAGATTAAAAATTGAAATAAATTTGTAGAAAAACTCAACAAATGAATACAAAAGCTACAATTTTGTGGATAAACAGAAAACCATGATATTTGAAAATTGAAGAGGAAAAACAAGCTAAATAAGAAACTGTAGATATTCAAAAATACAAATACAATATATAAATCATTATCAAATAGATACCTTAGGAGGTTATCATGGTCTCTATACTGAATCTCTGCATCACTGATGTTGTAATATTGATATAAATCTTATTCCACAATTAGATGATTTGTCAGACATATATAAGTATATCCATTGGTTGAAACTTTAGATGACTCGTTACAGTTTAGTTTTTTGTGTGATTTGACCCATGTATGTATGTAGTCATCTCAAGATGACCTCCATGAGTATTATTTACATTGACAACATTTTTTCTCATGTATGCTGGTTATAATACAAGACAAATATCCCATTCAAGGGATAAGTGGTAATAATTTAATAGGAACCATATCCGAAACCATGCAGCAGACGCTCAAGAAGAGAGGTGATCACCTCCCCTGGTACACTTCTATGCAATAATATTCAAGGACTGCCCAAAACAATTTATTTACAGTGGATCCCTCTTTCGTACTCATACTATCAATTATGAAGCATGGGAAGTTTTCATTGCAAGTCTTAGGGCTGCAACTTCACAAATCATTCTAAGCTGATAGTTGAAGCCTGAACAAGACTCTAGGGTAGTCATCAATGCAATAAATAAAGACACAAGTCCAAATTGGAAATTAAATTGTTATATTGAAGAGGTTCAGCATATAAAGAAGAAAACTAGGGCTCAGTTTCAGGTAATGTAAGAAAATATTAAATGCAGTGGCAGATTTTCAGCCAATGAATGTGTTGATCAAGAGCCAATTACAACTATATTCAGCCATTGTGTGAGCACTCGGGAAAATTTAGAATTTCTTGTCTCCTCAAATCTTTCTACATTGTAAACAATAAAGAAAACATTCAATTTGCTATGGGGCATTTATTGATATAAAAACAATAGATCATGTTTAGATTGCTATTAAATTAATGTGCAAGCCTCAAGGATGTCCACATTTGTTGGCACAAAAAGATTTGTAGAGATTGGCGACCAAGAGGCTGTTATGTAATAAGGAAATCTATTGGACAGGGTACACTGCATCATTTCCATTAAGGGTTACCACTATGTAGTGTGGTGATGATAATAAATAAGAATCTTTGGACGTTTGAATTACAATGTTGACATGGCATACAAAATGAAGTGCAAGCAACAGAGGCAGTGCTGCAAAGAAAGATATCGGACAAATGCCTACAAAACATATTTCCATGTGATGCACTGGCAACCTGAGGGTTCATAAGGGGATTCTCAGCAAGAAGGGTATGGCAGCAGGCAGGTGATTGAAGACTGCTATCCATTGGGATTTTATTGCAAATCTGACTTACATCTTATAGGATGCAAAGCTGAGATTCTGGTTTACTAAAACTATTTCTGCAAAACAGTTCAAAAAGATGAAACTGGAAAATGAGTATGTGGAAGCAGAATTGACACAGAAGGCAGCAACAAAAGGTATAGCAGGTGAGGGCTCGACATCCACATAAGTTCAAAATATGGAAACTCGTGATGAGATAGTGAAGCTAAGGCGAGAAATAGGTGCACTTTGAACATTCAGGGGTGATTTTGGCAAAGCACCAATGGTCTTCAATGTTCACCACTGGGCAGGCTTGAAATAGGAAACAATTGTACAATTATGTATTATGTCGACCCTCCATGTGCAAGTTTTGTTGACACAGAGATTGCTATGGTGTGAGGTTTCCATCTCTAACAAGCCATCATAGAGGCAAACACACAGCAAGTGAAGAGCAATGGGTGGAAGAAATAGTGGATGCGACAAATGCTTCTCCTATCTTTTAAGAATGTTGGGGGTTGTTTAGTTTTGTCAAATGTTCAGTTAGTTTTATGTTATGCTTTAGGTCTAGTTTTGGGATATTGTGGTTTGTCTAGGTTTGAGTTGTTGGGTAGTGGTTGCATAGCTTATCACAGCATTTTTGTACTCAATTATAGTAGTTTGGTTTGCTTTTATGAATTCGTTGTATTGCTATCATTCTTAAGGATGGGGATTATATAGAACCTCCATAATCTATCTTAAAAAGGATGAATAATTACAAGACAAGTGGCATCTTGTTTTTAAATTATTTCTACAAGCTTTGACTGTCTAGATCTAAGATTTCATACAGCATGTTATCAATGTTATGAATGCAAATAGTCCAGGTGAAGGTAAATTTTTAGGTCAGTAGCATGCAAAACACTAGTTTGGTGTACAAGGTCATCCTTATGTAAGCATTCTAGAAGGAGATTGATGATTGAACAATTAGAATCTTAACTACACATTGAAATACTGGACAGTAAACTTTTTATTATGCATTTGTTCAGTGTGTTTAATACAAAAGCATTTTTTCTTTAGGTTTTAAATGGGAAGGAAATTGCTGTTTTTCTTCTTCTGCACTTACCCTATATATTTTGTTTTACTTTTGGCACATCAGTGAAAAAATGTAATTTTTTTTCATCAGAATTTTAATGTGTCCTTTTCAGGACAATGTAAAATGGAACATGCAAGCTAAAATATTTCTTAGAATTAGGAGTTCCCTTTTAAAATAAAAATTGAAATTATGGATAATCGTATACATAGTATCTTTTGTGGGTTTAAACGTGTGGTAGAAAATAAACTAATCTAGGACATCCATTTTTGTTTCTCACGTATGCACACAATTATCTAAATTTTAGGGCTCTACAAACAAGCTAACCTATTTGTAAATGCAAATCAGACTTATATCAGATCTAAAATTAATATAAGTATTCTTTCTATATTACAGAATATGGAGTAATGATGATTAACAATGTCTTTGTTTTGCAGATGTATGAGAGGACTGAGCATTAATAAATTTTGATGCTTTCATATTCCTCATCGAATGGCATTATATACGGGAGAATCAGTCACGTCTTGAATAGACATGACTCCACAAAGTGGAGGCATGCCTATTCAAGGCATGACCTCTCTTAACAAATCGTGCCCTTTCACATAACCAATGCCAATACATACCAATTCATTATCGTCTGTTAGCACTTAATGATATTATTAATACCATGAACAAATATGATAATGCTGATAATTATCAGGGAAGTATATATGATGCCCGATCAACCATATGCAAATCTGAATGTGATCGTACAGATCGTGATACTATTTATCATCTTGGTTGATAATATAAAATGCTTTGAATGATAATAGACAATAAATATATATATATATATATATATATATATATATATATATATATATATATATATATATATATATATATATATATATATATAGTTTTATCTGATTGAAGCTATTCATATATTCAACACTCCCTCTTAGCTAGGGAAGATAACGAGTATGAACACTCACAATAATCTCTACGAGTATGGATATCATCTGACTCATGATAAGAGTTCGTCACATAACTTATTACAGGAATTATCACATAACTTGTGATAAAAGATATATATCATCTATCTCATGATATGATATACCACCCAACTCATGATATAAGTAATCACATATCACATAACTCATGATATGAAGTATCACCTATCTTGTGATACTAAAGGATATAATATACTCGAGAACATTACATTCTCCTTATATATCCTAGTTATGGTATGTGCACTGACATTAAGTCACACAATGTCTACCATAACAAATCAAGGCAAATCCATGAATCATAATGATATCAAGTCACATGATATCAATCAAATGATCCACTGAACATTACAAGATCATCACCTTACAATGTTAAATACAAGTGTTCATTATCTAAAAAGTTGTCACCTTTCAAAAATGTACATAGGATGGGGGGGCATAAAGTCATAGAGTCACACATATGACAAAAGAAGTTTACACACTAAACATATTTAATGCATTAGTACAAATCAAATTTGAAAATTTACATTTCAATCATACCAAGATTCTTCTTGAAGTGTTTAACTTTCACTCTGGAGAGAGGTTTGCTAAGAATATATGTTGTTTGATCTCCTATACTGATGTACTCCAACTAAATCACATTCCTTTCTACCATGTCTCTCACATAGTGATAAGGAATCTCTATATGCTTAGATCTATCATAAAATACAAGATTCACTGAAAGCTTAATACAACTCTGATTATCACAGTGGATAATAGTAGGTTTCAAAGGCTCACCAAATAATCCCATAAGTAGTTTTCTGAGCCATACTGCTTCTCTTGCAGCCATAGAAGCTGCAATGTATTCGGCTTTTGTAGAACTCTGAGCCACTGAAGATTGTTTTTTGCTTATCCACGATATCATAGCCGACCCTAAACTGAAGCAACATCCTAAGGTGCTCTTCTGATTGGTTACGCTTCTAGCCCAATCTAAATTTGTGAATTCGTGAAGATCTAAATCAACCTTTCCATATTTGAGACCATAATTAAGAGTACCTTGAAGGTACCTCATTATGTGCTTCATAGCAACAAGATGTATCTCCTTGGGCTCACACATAAACTGACTCAAGGCATTCACTGCATAATAGATATCTGGTCTGGTGTTGACCAGGTACATCAAAGGTTCAACCATCTGCCTGTAGAGGGTCGGATCTGCTAACTGAGAATCTGTTGCTATTTCCTTCAATTTATGAAGATTTGTTTCCATGGGAGATGACATAGATCTACAGTTCATCATTCCAAATCTCTTCAATATATCAATGGTGTACTTCCCTTGATTTAGAACAATGCCATCTGATTTCTGCCAGACATCTAATCCAAGGAAGTAGTGTAATAGACCTAAGTCCTTCATATCAAATTTTGAGGCTAGATCCTTCTTACACTAATCAATAAGGTGATCCTCTCCTGTCATCAACAGATCATCAACATATAATATCAATATTAACATATCACCTTTGCTTTCCTTGAAGTAGAGATTTGGGTCTGCATCATTCTTTGAGAAGTCTAATCCCATGAGGTAACTACTAGTTCTCTCATACCAGGCTCTGGAAGCTTGTTTAAGTCCATACAGGGCTTTCTTTAATTTACACACATGTGATTCTGCATTGTGGATCTCAAATCCTTCAAGTTGCTCTAAGTAGACCTCTTATTCAATAGTCCCATTTAAGAATGTAGTTTTTACATCCAGTTGATGGACTTTCCATCCTTTGGTTGTTGCAATGGCTAGGACTACTCTGACTGAGGTATATCGTGCAACTAGTGCAAAGGTTTCTTCATAGTCAATTCCCTCCTTCTGTGAAAAACCTCTGGCTACAAATTTTGCTTTGTGTTTTTCTATACTGCCATCTGCAGCATGCTTGATTTTGAATAGCCACTTGGAAGAAACAACAGATTTCTCTTTTGGCCTAGGTACCATCTCCCACACATCATTCTTCAAAATAGATCGATACTCATCTGTCATGGCATCCTTCCATACTTGGTGCTGGAGAGCTTTTGTAACATTAGCAGGTTCTGATTTCATGAATTCACTCATCAAAGCTACACAAATAGAGAATCTCTTAGGTTTTTTACTCTCTCTAAAAGTCCCTAATGGAGCCGCATAAGTCTTTACTTCTTCCATTGTCTTAGTAGCCCAGAGTTGTCTCTTCTTAGGATTTTCCAATGATGTGATTTGTTCTTCATTTCTATCTTCCTCAGGATACTCCCTCTGAATCTCAGGAGCAGGATCCTCTTCTAGGTCTGTGGAGGAAGTTTGAATTTTTTACTCAATAGAATTTCTAGCTCTTTTAAAAGCTATGTCTTCCTCAAAAATCACATCTCTACTTAGTTCAATTTGTCTCTGACCAGGCACATATATTCTATAAGCTTTTGAGATTTCACTATAGCCTACAAAAATACCTTTTCTCCTAGAAGGTTCTAGCTTAGTTCGTTTCTCTTTGGGCACATGAATGTAGACAAGACAACCAAATATCCTCAAGTGACTGATGTCTAGTTTTACACCAGTGAAAGCTTCTTCAAGAGTTTTGTCATCAATATGGGAGTGAGGACATTTGTTCTGTATGTAGGCAGCAGCACTAGAGGCTTCTGCCCAAAGTGATGTTTCTATGTTTTGATCAAGTAACATTGCCCTAGCAGCTTCTACAATGGTTCTATTTTTCCTTTCAGCAACCCCATTTTGTTGAGGGTTGTAGGGTACAGTGAACTCCCTCTTAATCCTAGCATTTTTACAAAATTCTTTAAAAATATATAATGTGTATTCTCTCCCATTATCTGTCCTTAATGTTTTAACTTTCCTCCCAGAAGAGTTTTCTGTAAGGGATTTGAATTCCTTAAACCTTCTAAGGATCTCCTCAGATTCTTTACATTTGAGGAAATAGATCTAGGTCTATCTGGAGAAGTCGTCAACAAAAATTATATAATATAGGAAACCCCCTAAAGAAGGTACAGACATGGGTCCACATAAATCTGAGTGGACTAATTCTAATACATCATTTGTTTTACTAGAACTACTTTGGAAAGACCCTTTTGTGTTTTTCCCTAAGGCACACCCCTTGCATGCCCCTGAATGATATTGTTTGAGTTTGGGTAAACCTGTGACTATTTTTTCCATAGAAGATAGGGCATGGAAATAGAGGTGTCCTAATCTCCTATGTCATATTTCATTAGAGTTTGCAACTTCATGAATTAGAGCAAGATTTGGCTCAGTACATAATTCATATAGATATCCTTGTCTATAACCTATGGTTTGAGCCTTCTTAATAGTAGAGTTTTTTGGCCATGCCAACACTTTACTATCCATGAAGGTAACCCTATATCCATTGTCTTCAAGTGCAGATATGGAAACCAAGTTCCTCTCGATACCTGGTACAAATAATACTCCGGTGAGTTGAATAGAGATACCGGACTTCAATTTGATGGTACATGTTCCAACACCTCTGACTGGATGTGCAAAGTCATCTCCAATTGTCACTTCCTCATCAATTTCTTCTACCATGGAGTCTAAGGGTTCCCTGAACCCAGTGATGTGTCTAGATGAGCCACTATCTATAACCCAAGTGTTGGATTTATCTGATACTTGGTTTGAAAGTGTAGAGTAGAATATATATTTCTCGGATTCATGTTGTCTTAGACTTTCCTACTGTGGCAAATGATGCTTGTTGCTTTGTTCTATCAGGACATCTGACTGCATAGTGCCCATACTGATCGCATCTAAAACATTGGATTTGTGAAACATCTTTCTTGGATGAACCCTTCCCACGATAGCTTTTCCTCTTCTTGAAGTGCTTCTTTCCTTTCTTGTGAGAATTTGCATTCAAGACATGGAGATCTTCATCTACATTCTTCTGATTGAATCATTTCTTTGTCTATCTTGATTCCTCTTGAAGGCAGTCTAATCTTAGGCGGTCAAATTTTGGAAATTTAGACCTTGCACTAATTCCTTGAACAAATGTGTCCCAAGAATTTGGTAGACCATCTAAGGCAATAAGTGTTAGCTCCTTACTTTCAATTTGGTATCCAAGTGTTGATAGTTGATCCCTTAGTGCAGATATTCTCATAAAGTATGCGTTGATAGATTCTCCTTTGTTCACACTTATATGATCGATTTCTCTCTTTAGAGCCAAGGTCCTCCTAGAATTATTTATTTTGTATGTGTTTTCAAGTGACTTAAACATATGATATGCGGTCTCATGTTTTGTCAAGATTGGCACAATATGATCTCTAACTCCATCAATTATGATTTTCATGGCCTTTTCATTTCCTTCAATCCATGTCGTCCTCTCGGGATCATTCTCCAGTTCTACTTTATTTTCTTTCACAAATGACTCAACTTTATTCTCTTTTAATATCATCATAATCCTGGACTTCCATGATGAGAAGTTATTTCCTCCTTCTAGCCTATCTTCGAATTTGATTACACTCGCCATAGAGGAATGTGATGTTCTTTGATTTAAATCTGAATATCTCAAGTTCAATCGTTGCTTGGATCCTCCTTAACTTGGCTCTGATACCATGTAAATGCAAATTGGACTTATATCAGATCTAAAATTAATATAAATATTGTTTCTATATTACAAAATATGGAATAATGATGATTAAGAATGTCTTTGTTTTGCAGATGTATGAGAGGACTGAGCATTAAAAAAATTCGATGCTTTCATATTCCTCATCAAATGGCATTATATATGGGAGAATTAATCACGTCTTGAATAGACATGACTCCACAAAGTGGAGGCATGCCTATTCAAGGCGTGACCTCTCTCTTAACAAATCGTGCCCATTCACATAACCGATGCCAATACATACCGATTCATTATCGGCTGTTAGCACTTAATGATATCATTAATGCCATGAACAAATACGATAATGCTGAGAATTATCGGGGAAGTATATATGATGCCCGATCAATCATATACAAATCTGAATGTGATTGTACACATTGTGATACTATTTATCATCTTGGTTGATAATATAAAATGCTTTGAATGATATATATATATGTTTTATCTGATCGAAGCTATTTATGTATTCAACACTATTACCACAAAGAAACACGTAATTCCTAACTAAAACACAGACAACAAAAAGTATGTGCACACGAGAGATGAATTGAAATTTTCATTATATGCAAAAGAGAAACTTCTTCAATCGAAACACTGTGTGTTGTAACAATCTTACAAATATGCAAATTAACAACACCCACAATACAAAGCCTGCAATTATGGTGGAAGATGGATAGAATTTGGAATCATGTTTTCAACTGAATTTTACATGTGTTCCGGTGTGTGTTGGAATCAAGAATCCAACCAATGTTTCTAGGTGCATAAGTGGTAATCAAAGCACGACCTTTCCTTTGAGATAGAAGATTTTTCCTCATGTTTGGTAGAAGATGAACTTGATGAAGAAGGGACTGAAATGTTATGCAGCTTGAGTAATTGCTCAACTTATGATTCTCCATCTTGAAGCAACTTTGTTCATCATGTCCAACTTCCTTGCAAAAACCACATGGGGGTTTGTCCTTATTACAATTCTCATCATTATGCCCATATTTATTACAAAAAAAGCACTTGGGTCTCTCCTTTGAATTGGCTCTTTGAAAGTGGTTTTGGAAGTGTCACTAGATTTTGTCTTTGCTTTGTTCGTGTTCTTTCCCTTGCCTTTAAGGATTGATCCACCAAGGCATGACTCTTAGAAATAGAATCCATTTGAACCAGCTTCGCCTGCTCCCTTGTCAATCAATCACTAAACTCCTCCAATGACAACATTTATCATCATCCCCCATAGCATCCAAAGTAGAATAGAAGGTAGAAAAAAATATCAGATATGGACCTCAAAGCCTAGACAGGATTAAGAAAATGCACTCCTTATCTTCTTTTTCATGGCCACACCCTTTCAATTGTGATAATATCAACTTGAACTAGGCAAGGAAATCTTGAATTGTGGGAAATGCATATGGAATGACAAAAGTAAGATCAGCTTGAAGTTGTAAGATCCTAAACTGATTGACCTTTCCATATAACTCTACAATCTTATCCCACACTTCTCTAGGTTTGTCACGCTCAACAATATGAAACAAGTCACTTGACACATGAAGGCCTACGAGTCATTTTTGCCTCATCTAAATTATTTTTATAAATTATCTTGTCTATTTCATTAGTGAACTTGGCTTGGTCGATTTTCAACATTTGCCAAAGACCGTGAGATTGGAATAATTGTGCCATCTTGAGCTTCCATGTGTGATAATTGTGTGGAGTAAGCAATTCAATCCTATGGTCTACCATGATATGCTAGAACACAAAAAGACGAATTGCAAGAACAAACCCCCCCCTCCCCGACAAGATGATTTGCAATTCCCAAGTGCCAAATTTGCTAAGTGAATAGATTAACAACTATGACAAATTGGAAAACAAGCTTATGAAGCTGAAACAAGAACACTTGAATAATTGGTAGATAGGGTGCAATAAAAATCGATGATGATTGACCGGCATTCAAAGTTGTTGGTGTTGATAACAGTCACCAACTAGCACTCCTCGGAATAATGTACTCGCAGCCTTCAGGAAAATGTAGCAATCCAAAAATTGTCGCAGTCAAATGAAAAGATTGGTCACAGCACAAACTTAAGAATATTGTTATGTTTCTTTAATGGTCATCTTAATTAGTCTTTAGTTTATTAGGTAGTTTCTATTTTCATCTTTAGTTCACGATTGTTTCATAATACAAACATTGGGTTCGTAAATCTATATAAGGAGCTTTCATCTCCTCTATTTAATACAACATCGATTTACCATAACATGGTACCAGAGCGGGCCAATGGAATTTCATAAAATTTGGTGAATTTTTTAAGAAATCCGAGCCTCTTCTGATCTGAATTTTTTTCCAAAAATTTGTTTTTCAAATTTTTTAAATAAAAATCGTTGGAGGTATTTTATGAAAATTTTGTGGCTCTTCTTCGAAGAATTTTTCTGAAAATCACAAGCTTGATTGAGGGTTTTGATCGCGCAATTTTCTTGTTTGAGCAAAAGTCTCTAATTTTCGAAGGTTGCATGTACTTGCATTTTTGTTGCACGTGAGTTGCATGTTGGCATTAACTGGTAAGGATGCAACTGGTATATGGCAAAGTGGTGTTGTCATTGATGTCTAAAGCTAACATTGTTCAAATAAGGAACAGGTGACAATAATAGTAAACAGTTGCAGTTAACAAGAGAAACTGGTTAGGAAACCGGTGACACATATTGAGCAGAAATACACTTATTGCTCGAATTAGGGACCTGTGTAGTGAGGTACTGTGACCGGAGAACCAGAGCAATGACCAGTAAGTATATGACCGGAACCGAACCGGTATAGACAAAGAAAAGAAGAGTGACAGGTGAAGACAAAGACATGTACACTACCTAAGGGTGTCAACCATCATGTAAACCGATCATCTTTGATCGGTGAGATATTATTAAGACCGGTGAACCGGTGAAAGTCACAGTTGACAAACACTTAAGTGACTCTTCTACCAAGATTTGTTGCACAAATCACAGAGGACTTTACGTTACGAAAAAGATCGGTGCAAGGCACAGTTGAAGGATTTAATGCCGAACTTTAAGGCATTAAAACATGGTGGAATCTCATGGAAAGTAAAGTATGCGACACGCATTTGATGTTTTCTTTACAAAACAGAAAGTGTATGGCATGCATTTGATGTTTCCTCTCAGAACTGAGACTCAACTAGATGAAGGATCCAAAGGAGATCTTTAAGAAGGATGCAACATGCAAAAAGCAGGAAGGGCGGGAAGTCTATTTTTTCTTCAGCCAGTGAAGAATATCGTTTGCCTTCATTCTGCCAAAGAAAAAGAGTGAACCTGTACGCTGAGCAAAGCTACGGTAAGGGAAAAGGAGAAGAAAAGGTGAAGAGAAGAGTGTGCAAGGAAGTGCAACAACTTGAAGAGAGCATACCTATGGTGCCTGGTGAGGACTCTCAATGCATAAAATAGCGATCTTATCGGGCTTAGCAAAGCCATCTCAAAAAGATCAAACCCTCTATTGCTCTCTGACAATTGCAATAGCAAAAATCTCAGTATTTGGGTGGACATTAATAGGTCCCTTGTATTAAATCCCTTAACCGGGTGACATCGAGTAGATGTTCTAAAGTCCTCCAACAAGGTAGGCTTTAACAGGCCTTATTTCTTAAATCCCTTAACCAGGTCACCTCTAACAATGCGTTTGTAATCCTTTAGCAAGGAAGGCTCTTAACAGAGCACACTTCAGAAGAGTGCAAAATTTGTGAGTTTTACTCACACCGTGGTTTTCTCCCGCTTTGGGTTTCCACGTGATACATATGGTTTTCTCTACTGCTTTGATCTTGTGATAGTTGTTTCTTTGATAGGATCTATTCTGCATGCAGTTATAGTTAGATTATATCAGATTCTTTTCAAGTTTTAGTGGGTGTTGATTCACCCCTCCTCTCTTAGCACCGGTTGGGACCATCATTGCATGTTCTTGCATGTTGCTTGCATGTGCTTGTTGTGAGTTGCATGTTGCTTGCATATGCTGTTTACCATGCAAAGTCTCATGTTTTGCCACATGAAGGTATCTCTAATGGGTTTTCATAATTTTTTCCCTTAAAAAATTTTGATGGGTTTTCAAAAAAAAATCCCTTTAAAATATTTCAAGTGGGTTTTCATAATTGTCTCTTGAAAAAAAAATTATTTTGGGTTTACATTTTTTCCTAAAAAAATAAGGGTTTGCTTCTGTCAGGGAGGGCTCTCTAGTTTCGATAAAGGTGGTTTTACTGTTTTTTCCTTAAAAATGATGTTTTGTATACTAATCCATGTCTCAGATTTTGTGCCAGCTATCTATTTGGTTTTTCAATTTTTTCATCAAAAATCATTTTTCGATTCTATAATTTGAAAAGTTGTATGGGAATCTTTTGTGGGATTTAACCATTTTTTAGAAAAAAAATGATGATTTGTAATCTTGGGTATGGCAATTTTTCCCTCAAAAATCGTGATTTTTTGCAATTTGTTCTAGGGCATCCTACTCTTCTACAAAAGTTTGGAGGTTTTGTCGATTTTTCCTCAATATTGTCGTAATTATTCTCGGTAAGTGTCTGTGGCTACAAGGAGGGACAACACTATTATCCAACATCAGGTTGGACATTTTGCGACAATTTTTTGCAATCTGTTCTAGGGCGTTGTGCTCTTCTACAAAAGTTTGGAGGGTTTGCGATTTTTCCTCAATATTGTGGCAGTTATTCTCGGTGTCTCTGGCTACAAGGAGGAACAACTCTGTTATCTAACATCAAATTGGACGTTTTGTGATGATTTTTGGTTAGAAGTTTTGTAGATTCTGGGAGGGTTAGTGGCAGACTCATCTTAGTGGTAGAGTCAATGGCAAGCTCTTGTCTCTTGTTGTAGAGCATTCTGAAGAAGGGGGCAGACTTCTTTATTTTTTCTGGACGGATTTTGGCTACTCTTGGTCATTAACATTCTGCAAATCCAGGGAGGGTCTCAGCAGTAGCAGAAGTTCTGAAGAATTTATGACCACAAGACATGTACAGTCTTTTGTGTTAGGAATTAAGATCTTTAATAGAGAGAATTTGATGCTCTTTATTGTGTTGTTCACAATATATTATCTAAGTATGTATTTATTTACTGAATTATGAATGCACAATTATGTATTCGATATGTTGCTAAGGAGAAGAAATGCACACTGTAATTGATTATCTTTCCTCAGCACATACGATCGTGATTATATATTGTACAGGGTCATGTCTATGTAGAGACATGACCGTACGTGGCTTAAGCCACATAGGGTCATGTCCTACATATCGTACCCTTTCGTATTGTTGTTTATGCATATTAAAAATCGCATTAGTATACTGTAACAACACAGTGTTACGTATAACTATCATCTGATAGTTATCGTAACACATCATATATTATATGTATGTGTTACAATAACTATCAGATAATAGTTACCGTAACACTGCTATCACCAACAGCCGATATCGACTAAGTCGATTCCATTAATAGTTACGTAGAACGTATATGTGGTAAGGCCCGAATCAATATGCAATATATTCTATGCAATCGGCTATGATAAATATTGATAACCATAATATATATATATATATATTAGCATATCAAATCTGATAAATATAATTCATTCGATTATATAAGTCAGTCGGATTGAAGCTATAATTTAACACTCCCTCTTAGCAAGAGAGGATTGATTAGAATCATGATCTCATGATGTGAGTGTTATTGAAATACCCGACTCAATTCCGAACTGGATTTTAGTAATAACACTTAATTACTTTATATTAGGGTAGACAGCATGGTCCGGAATACAAGTTAATGTACTTAACCTGATAGAAGAATTTATCACAATCCCCGACTAATTCGGAACTGGATTAAATGATAACTTAAATGGGTCAAACTATTGTAGGTCGTCGCCTCACAATAGTGACCCCACACATATGAAAGATCATCACTTTTCCAAAAATACACAATATTGCAATATTTTATTTTATTTTATTCATGAATACATCAATTTACATATTTAAGAGATTGAATCTCAGAAGTTTAATCACAACTTAATCATACCAAGTTTCTTTCTGAAGTACTCGATTTTCGACTTTGCAAGAGGCTTGGTAAAAATATCAGCATTTTGTTCTTTGGTACTGATGTAGACCAATTTGATGATATCTCTGTTAATGTCAATAGATTTTTGTCCTGGTATGTATACCCTGTATCCTTTAGTAGTTTCACTGTAACCAACAAATATTCATTTCTTTCCAGAGGGTTCTAGTTTGGTTCTTTTGTCTTTAGGAATGTGAACATATACAGGACATTTGAAGATTCTTAGGTGACTTAGATCGATTTCTTCCCTGTAAAGGCTTCTTCAGGTGTGATGTTTTCTAGAATTGAGTGAAGACACCTGTTTTGAATATATACGGCAATATTAGATGCTTCGGCCCAAAAAGAGGTATGAAGATTTTGATCATGCATCATGGCCTTGGCAGCTTCAATAATGGTTCTATTTTTCCTTTCTGCTACTCCGTTTTGTTGAGGATTATAAAGTACAGTATACTCCCTCTTAATCCCAATAGAAATGCAAAATTCTTTAAAGTTTTCAGAGATACATTTACCTTCGTTGTCTGATCTTAGGGTTTTTATTTTCTTGCAAATTTGGTTTTCAACTAATGCTTTGAATTCTTTGAATTTTAGCAATACTTCATTTGATTCTTTTAGTTTAAGAAAATAAATCCAAGTTTTTCTAGAAATTGTCAATGAAAATCACATAATATGAAAAACCTCCTAGTGAGAGGGTTGACATAGGTCCACACAAATCTATGTGAATGAGTTCTAACACAACTTTGGTTTTATGGTCACTAGTAGGAAAGGATCTTTTGATATTTTTTCCTAGGGCACACCCTTTACAAGTACTAATATGATTTGATTTTAAATTAGGTCTCCCTGTAGTGATTTTCTTAATGGAAGGAAGGGTACTAAATCCAAAATGTCCTAATCTTCTCTGCCAGAGTTCATTAGAGTTTGATACTTCATGACATAGAGCCAATTTGTGACTATTGCCTAATTTGTATAGGCATCCATCCCTATACCCTATAGAAATAACATTTTTAATATTGGTGCTCTTAGTCCATATTAATACTTTGTCTTCTTGGAATGTGACTCGATAGCCTTGATCGGCTAAGCCTGAAATAGAGACCAAGTTCCTTTTTATGCTTGGTACAAAGAGAACATCTTTCAATAGTAGAGTTACTCCTGTTTTTAATTTGATTGAGTAGGTCCCAATTTCTTTTGCTGGATAAGTGGAGTTGTCTGCAATTGTAACTTCTTCAGAGGAATCTTCCTCTAGGGTTTCAAATTGATCTTTGAATCCAGTTATGTGCCGAGATGCTCCGCTATCGGTTATCCAAGTGTTTTTGCTTATATTGACTTCACTTGATAAGGCCAAGAAAAATAGAGATATTTCAGCCCCTTTGACTTTGGCTAATGCTGCTTGAATTTTCTTCCTCTCTGGACAGAACCTATGCGTATGTCCAAGCTTATCACATTTATAACACTATACTTTGGATAAGTCTCGGTTTTTGTGAATTTTGTTATGGTTTCCCTTCTTATGTTTAAAATTCCGTTTGTTGCCTTTAAAGTTTGAATGAGTATTTAGAGTTTGAATTTCATCTCCTTTGGTAGGCCCGATCCCTCTTGATATTAACCGGGATTCCTCTTGAGTGTAGTCATTCTTGAGTTGATCAAACTTAGGTAGAGAAGAACGTCCAGTTATACATTGAATAGAAGATTCCCATGTAATGGTTAATCCTCTAAGAGCTATTAATGTTAACTCCATGTCATCAATATTATTTCCAATGCTGGATAGTTGATCTCTTAATTCGGAAATTCTAAGAATGTAAGATGTGATGGTTTCCCTTTTGTTCATTTTTAAATTCAAAAGTTGTTTGAGAGTAAGTAATCTAATTGTATTATTAATCTCAATTGTCTCTTGAATAGTTTTGAATACTTCATAGGCGGTTTTAAGCCTTGCTATGGAGGGAAGGATATGATCTTTAACAGAATCAATTATTATCTTCTTTACTTTGTTGTTACGCCTTTTCCAAGTTGATTTATCCGGTTCATCTTCAGGCATCTTTTTATCTTCCTCAACATAGGAATCTAATTCGAGTTCTTGGAGCAATGTAAGAATTCGTATTTTCCATGAAAAAAAGTTTGAAGCACCTTCAAGTCTGTCTTCTACTTTAATACTGTTGGCCATTATAATTTCCCTTTTTTTTATAATGGATCCAATAGAATTCAGAATTTGTTTATATTAATTCTTCTCTAGTGAGGCTCTGATACCATGTTAGGAATTAAGATCTTTAATAGAGAGAATTTGATGCTCTTTATTGTGCTGTTCACAATATATTATCTAAGTAAGTATGTATTTATTTACTGAATTATGAATGCAGAATTATGTATTCAATATGTTGCTGAGGAGAAGAAATGCACACTGTAATTGATTATCTTTCCTCAACACATACGATCGTGATTATATATATTGTATAGGGTCATGTCTGTGTAGAGACATGACCATATGTGGCTTAAGCCACATAGGTTCATGTCCTACATATCGTACCCTTTCGTATTGCTGTTTATGCATATTACAAATCGCATTAGTATACTGTAACAACACAGTGTCACGTATAACTATCATCCGATAGTTATCGTAACACATCGCATATTATATGTATGTGTTACGATAACTATCGGATAATAGTTACCGTAACACTGCTATCACTAACAGCCGATATCGACTAAGTCGATTCCATTAATAGTTACGTAGAACATATATGTGGTAAGGCCTGAATCAATATGGAATATATTCTATGCAATCGGCTATGATATATTCTAGCATATCGAAACTGATAAATATAATTCATTCAATTATATAAGTCAATCAGATCGAAGCTATAATTTAACATTTTGAAGGGCAGTTAGAGGATGACCATTAAGGGAGGGTATTAGACTATTGTAATGTTTCTTTAATGGTCATCTTACTTAGTCTTTAGTTTATTAGGTAGTTTCTATTTTCATCTTTAGTTCACGATTGTTTCATAATAGAAATATCATCTTTGTAAATCTATATGAGCTTTCATCTCCTCTGTTTAATACAACATCGATTTACCATAACAAAACTATCACTATCACAGTCAAAGCAATAAATGATGCAAATGCTAAAGAAATCTGCTTTCACACAACATAGTAGATATTGCAGAAGATATATATCTGCGATAAGTAGTTGAACGATCAGTCTACCACCTTATATTGCTGTAATAGTATGATGCCAATAGCAAATATATCACTGTTAACTATTGACTATATCCTTGTCACTAGTCAAATGTGTATGCGCTGCTCTCAATGATGAAAAAGGATCTTCACAAAGGATAAACAACGCCCCTATAAATCGTACTTTGCTTCCTTGGATCGCTGCAGCTTGTTAGAATGATCCTCCATTACTACCAAAAGCACCCTTATATAGTATCACTGTAGTCACCAAGGTTAATAAATTAAGCAACTTTTAATAAATATGGGCTCCTCTTTATTAAATGTTTTCTCCTTTGCCCAACCTGGATGATCCACCAAGAGAATTTCGCTTCTAGTAATAAAATGATACCTTGTATTAAATAATTTCACCACCTTTATATAATAATCGATGCCTACTACTTGCCCATGTGGAAAAACATCACATATAGCTGCTGGTGAATGGAGAGAATCGATGCCTCTTAAAGCATATATCGCAACTCTTGGGTATATCGATATCACTGTTTTTAATTAATAACAGCCTCGCGGCATTAAAAATATTCACCAATATTAATATTGGTGAATATTTCAATGTGTGCGAAAACATATATCACTTCCTGTTTATGTATAACTCAGCCAATCTATATGTCTGCTGCCAATGGAGGATGCCAATGTGTAAAGGAATCAGAAAATATATCGCAACTCCTATGCAGTCAACTGGCATTTCTTCCTCAACCCTACGTGTATGTATCACTGCCTTTCTGGAATTCTTGACATGGCTGAAGACTGCCACCTCCTTGGTATATCACAGCACCAAATATGGATATCTTTGTCTAGTATATTTTGCAGGTTTGAGATCAATATGTACCACAGGTAATGGTTGAAGGAGGAAATGAAATCACAGCATTCAAATAGGAAATATCACCTAGAAAAAGAGATTATATCACTGCCTTGGACAGAGAGATATATCGCTCTCTTCCTTAGTTGTTGTGTATATATTTCACAACCGCGAACAAACAGAGCGAGGAGAAAGAGTGATATCTCCACAGGTGAAGTCACAGATTGAACAGAGGCAACTTCTAACCATTACAAGAATTTTCTACGCCGGAATGATGTCAAATCTGCAATGTCAGATCTCTTGTCGAATGCTCGATACTCTGATCAAGAAGATAATTTTCCTGGATGAAACTATGATACCATGTTGGAAACATTAGGAGCCCGTCATGAAGCTGCAGACTTAAAGGGATTGAACCAAGAAACTATCAACCACAATAGAGCAATGACGGTCAAATACTTGACAAGGACTTGCAATACAATGATATGAATTGCTATTGAATTGATGATACAAATGTACAAGAGAGCTTGCTTATATAGGCAAGTGAGGGAGTAGTTACAACTACCCTGCAAAAACAATTTAGGGAAAGATCATAAAAGAATAAGAAAATATTATAAATACAATTGATACTCTTCGAGGAAGATATGAGAAAGAAAATAAATCATTTACAATGCTGTAACATATCTATGAGTTAGATACTTATTTACAGAGATTATATCTGAATTCTAATAGGGATAATGACCCATTATGTAGTTTATTTTATTATTATTTTATATATATATATAAGATAGTAGCATGTACTTAGTCTATTCCTTATTCACTCACTAATTAAACCGTTAAGAGGATAGGTTAGTTTGTATAGGGAGAGGCAGAGTAATTCGGTCACATGATGGGGGGGTCCCAAGATGGGTAAGAACCTTGAGGGAATCCGCTTGTAGAGAGTTTCACACGCCCAAGCAAGGTAATTCCACCATCCTTCTTAATGTTATTGATTAGGAGAGAAGTAAGGAATTAGAGCTTAAGTATGTATTATGGATCAGTGATTATTTCTTAATTTAAATGCATAGTGACATATGTTAATCATTGGAAATTGGTAGCCTCTCAACCAGGGACATTACAAAGACAAAGTTAAATTTCCATTTCCAAGCACAATCCAAACCCCAATTGGGAAAATCAGAGTAAATTAAGTAAAGTCCTAGTTGGAGACATTACAATTCGTATCAAACCTATGATCCTGCAATCCTTTGGGGCAAAGATAAAAACAAAGGATCTAACAATATGTGTATTGTGTGAATACTTTGTGTATGCTCCATGTTTCGTTCTATATTTTTAGTTAATCTAGAATATGAGAACTTGAGTGAATCAAAAGATGTGAATCTATATTTAAGATCATTATGGAGACATGCTATTGTGCAAACGTTGGGTCAATCCAAATAAATTTGATGCTATGACCTTGTTCCTTCTCTCAGGGTGAAGAGGGAAAACTCGTCGAGATGATATCAGACTTGCGCAGGAGAAGCTACTCACATTGAAAGATTTGTATTGAAAATTAACAATAAAACAATAATAAATTATAATACAATAGAATCTCAATTTCATGAAGACTCTAAAGAGACAAAATTGAGATAATACATCAAAGATTTTACATGGAGAATAAACGGTGATTCATCAAGAGAAGGATAACACATACAAAGCATTAATTAGTAATATCAACTAAAGATAAACCATCGATAGCCAAGCATTATCTCTATTGCCAAAAAGTATATGCCTTTGTTGACAGTGTCAAGAAACCAAGAGTTGATAAGAATCTTCCATGCTGACTCAGCAATCAAGTGCTTAAGTTCCAAACAACATGTAAGAAGGTTGTAGAAAACAACTTGAATAAAGTCTTACATTGGAAGAAGTATTAACATTAACCAAGGCAAATAAGATGAATAATTAAGTTAGAGACATGGATGGAAACTATCGACATTGATAGAAGTCCACACATAATTCGTAAGAATACGATATCGATCAAGGCAAGCGTAATATAAAGTCAATAACTAATTACCACTGATTGGCAGTAATTACAATTATCGAATGGAGTTGGCAAGGTTTGAAAGGCACAATAATTATTAAGTCACCAGCACTTACAATAATCAACACCTGTTATATATAAGTGGCGATTAACATAAGAATAATTATACAACGGATAGTATTGGAATGGTGCAATTCAAGGAAGAAGTTAACATAGTTAATGAATTGCAGTAAATAAGAAAGGATGCAATTTACAAGTCTAATCAATGAACATAAGGTCAGGAAATGTTACGATTAGTTGTTGTTATGAAGGGAGGTGATTTCCAAGAGACAAGAGATATGTCTCATCCTACGTGACTGCTCATCCTTAGTGTGTGGTATAAGAGGACATTCATAATCATTCTTTCAGGGGGATTTAGGGAAGATCTTAAAAGAATAAGAAAATATTATAAATATAATTGATACTCTTCAAGGAAGATATGAGAAAGAAAATAAATCATTTATAATGTTGCAAGCATTGTGTGACAACAAATGACGTTGTAACCTATCTATGAGTTAGATACTTATTTACAAAGATTATATCTGAATTCAATTAGGGATAATGACCCATTATGCAGTCTAATATTTATATATATATATATGAAATCAGAATTGTATATCACTTATGTTATATATGTATATATACATATATTTTTAATAGATAAGATAGTAGTATGTACTTAATCTATTCCTTGTTCACTCACTAATTACCGTTAAGAGGATAGGCTGGTTTTTGTAGAGAGAGTTAGAATAATTCAGTCACATGATGGGAGGGTCCCAAGATGGGAAAGAACCTTGAGGAAGCCCACTTGTAGACTGTTTCACGCCCCCTAGCACAGTAATTCCACCATCCTTCTTAAGGTTATTGATTAGGAGAGAAGTAAGGAACTAGAGCTTAAGTATGTATTATGAATCAGTGATTATTTCTTAATTTAAATCCATCCTGAGATATGTTAATCATCGAAAATTGGTAGCCTCCTAGTGAGGGACATTACAAAGTCTAAGTTAAATTTCCATTTCCAAGCATGATCCAAACCCTAGTTGGGAAAATTAGGGTAAAATAAGTAAAGTCCTAGTTGGGGACATTACACAACAGGTATAGAAATAATCAAAAGAAAGGAGGTAGATGAGTGTGATGGTAGTGAATGCAAAGACAAATGAGAATAAGGCAAAGGACTTAGTGAAACCCCAAATCTTGGTTTGTATTTCGCATACAAACACATAATTCTTACATCCTTAGTTTCCAACTTTGTTGTGCACACCAATGTGGGAGACAAGCTCCAATAAGCCAAGATAAATAAATCTTGATTGCAGGATGAGAGTAAAAGCTGAGCAAGTCATAAGGGACAACACAAACGCACAAGTAACTAAGCAATCACGTCGTACAAAGTCATCAAACTTGGACCAAATCATCAATTTCTATAGTTCCTTTATAATTGAAGTGTTCTTAATAAATTATGAAATATTGTAGAACTAAGGAATTCTTAAATTTATTTATGAGATCTTCTTCACATTATCCTTCTTTATGGGTAGATGAATTATTAATTGGCAGTTGTTTTACATGGCTTTATATGGACAAACAAAATAGTACCTTGTGGAATTCATGCTGTCTGAATTTCAAGAAAGCCATTTGTGAGAATTCTTTTGCATATATTTATCTTTTTCCATTTCAAAGTAGGTCCTCCTGATAATATTGATTTTTAAATGTTTTAAGTCTTTTGTTCCTTTAATAAAATGATCCTTCACAGGCTTCAAATGAATTATTCTTCTTAACAGTATTCATTTTATTAATGAAGTAGACACTTCATTACACCTTATAATTCTTTTGCTTTAATTTTCACGAAAATTTTAATTAACCTAAACAGCATTCAACAGCTGTAAATATTTTTTATTAATGAAGTAGACATCTTCATTACACCTTATAATTCTTTTGCTTTAATTTTCATGAAATTTTTAATTTGTCCAAACTGGTTCAACAGCTGGGAATACTTTTTACAACTTAATTTTTAAATATAATAAAATCTATTTTTATTTTTTTATAAAGAAACCCTCATAAGCTTCGTACAAATTATTGTTCTTGATGACTTCCACATTATCTATAATGTGGGCCCTTCGATAACTTTCATGAAAGTTTAGTTAGTTCAAATTGTACTCAATGGCTATGAACCTTTTGACAACATTTACCATAACACTTCAGCCTTTTAATTCATGTCAGTTGCTACAAAGCCTTTGATATTGAAAGATTAAAACATCATACACTCCTCTAAACCCCAAAGGGTCAAAACCTTTCATGATCATGCTCGACACTTTGTAATTACATATGTGATACCTCAATCTATATTACAAATCTGTTGATTTTGTGAGGATCACTGCAAATGTAATAGCACTCGTAATTGTATGTGTTTTTCAAAGGCAGCAATCTCTCTCTTATTTATATTGTGGATGAGACATGGATAGACATGTCCCTTCATGGGACATGTCTATTCATTAAGGCATACTCTTTTAATTAATATAATGACATATATATATATGTAGTATTTCTCTAGTCTTATTTTATTAATTTCTCTAACACAATAATACTTTAGATATATATAAATTTATATCTCATATATAATGAATATATATATAAATTATATCTCATATATAATAAATTATTGTCTCATAGGTTTATCAGACTAAAGCTACCAAACATCAACACTCCCTCTTAGCTAGGGAGGATAAACACATGGTTAGATATTACCTTAATGTAATATCAAGTTTATAAAAATATCATCTCATGATATTAGGAGTAATGGCCACAGAATATCAAGTCACATGATATTCACCATGTACTCAGAATACTGGCCTACCAACATCAAGTCTCATGATGTCCACCAAGTACTCAAAATTTTATAAAGATATCATCTCACGATATCGGGAGCATTGGCCTGCAGAATATCAAGTCGCATGATATTCAACAAGTGCTCAAAGTAATGGCCTACCAACATCAAGTCTCATGATGTCCACCAAATACTCAACAAATGTCCATAGGTAATGTGCACTTACCATAGGAACATTCCTACATCTATCATGATTTGTTTCAGCAATCATAAGATGTCTATCACAATAGAAGATCATGGCCTGTTTAAGGAACTCAATCCACCATGCAAGATATCATCTATCATGATTTGTTTCAGCCAGCATAAGATGTCTATCATGGTAGAAGATCAAGCTATTGTAAGATCATCACCTTTCAATAACTTTAACAAACACAAGTGATAATCATTTGGAAGTCATCACTTCCTCATGATGTACATAGGGGGCAGGCCCATTAAAACATGATATCCACCATGATAGCCACCATGCCTCAACGCAGAGGGTGGAAACAAGGGATTTCACCTCGAACTTCTCTCCCAAAGAAGAACTCGTTGAGCAGATATCAATCCATTGATCTTTTCATCCAAGACTATTTAAGATAACCTTGTTAGACTCCCTTTGAATCTGATATCAATCTTTTTTTTCCTGCAAGAGCATCCCCGGAAAAGATCGAGGCAAATAGCTCTTATAGTACATATAGAAATACAAATAGATAAAGTAATACTCAAGGATAATAAATACTTGTCTGCGCACCAACATCCTTGACACAAGTTACTTCAATGAAGGTCTATCTACATCAAATCAGAAAACACCTTCTCAGATTATTTGAAAGACATCTCCCCTTTGAATCATCTCCCCACTAAGTATGGTTCAAATGGGAATGTAATATTGATTATTATTCTCCCCACAATGTAAAATTCTCACTCTTATATTGTTGAACAATGCTTATGTCTTCTTGTGAAATGACTTGATTGCTCCAAGAGAGGTGACACTCTATAATTAAAGCTTGCTTTCTAGGAAGAGACACCCTTCTTTGAATACGTGCTTCTTTGCTAATGCTTGACCACGATCATAACAAATTAATGTCTCTTTAATGAAAGCCGCTACAAGGTCTAACTAATCATTATGGAAATCGTTGTGTATACTTTGCAAATCCATCATCCTCAACCTCTTACTAAACAACGCTTTTTTTTTTCTTTAATCAAGTCAAAGTTTCCAATATACAATCGCTGAAGTTTGCTTCTTAACAAATCTTCTACAATTCACTTGACCTTATTCTTTGCACTTGGTGTGGACAAAAGTTTGCAACACAACTTCACTCACTGGATTTCACATAGACCCATACACAGTCGGTCATAACTTTTGAACCCAACACTTTCTCGCCAATCGCTCTAGTGAGATTCTTCAAAATTTGTTTATCACCAACATATCCAAAATGCAGCAAAATCCAACGGTGTATTTGTGAGGTATGGTTCCTGTACTAAGACTGTATTTTCTAAGACAGACACACATTCACCATCAACAAACTACTCTCTTACATTTGCAGCCTGGCTCCGATACCATGTTGATTTTGTGAGGATCACTGCAAATGTAATAGCACTCCTAATTGTATGTGTTTTTCAAAGGCAGCAATCTCTCTCTTATTTATATTGTGGATGAGACATGGATAGACATGTCCCTTCATGGGACATGTCTATTCATTCAGACATACTCTTTTAATTAATATAATGACATATATATATATATAGATATATATATAGTATTTCTAGTCTTATTATATTAATTTCTCCAACACAATAATACTTTAGATATATATAAATTTATATCTCATATATAAAGAATATATATATAAATTATATCTCATATATATATATATATTGTCTCATAGGTTTATCCGACTAAAGCTACCAAACATCAACAAAATCTTTTTATTTCCTTCAATTAACAGTTTAGATTGTACATTCTATATCAACCTTTAACTTTTATAGAACTGGTTGAATCATGACCTCATTTGACCATAACTTTAACATATAACATAGTTTCTCAAATATATACATAGCCATCTAATATATCACAACAACAATATTTGTTCTTTGACAATAGTATCGAAGTGTTGATGGATTTTATGGTGAGATTTGACAAATTTTCACATTAACTTCATTCCATGCTGTCTGAACAATATAAATTAATTATTTTGAAAATTGTCTGGTGCAGACAGGAAACGCGAGACATACTGCAGAAGATTATCACATGATTCTCACATCATGGTCAAAGGAAAATAAAATATTATCAACCATCCAAATGAATATATAGTTTGGAAATCTAGAGATATCTCTGTAGAAGTACTAGAGTGTGACTAATGTGAAAATGGAGAAGTTATAATATGTAAAAGTTGTACAGAGAGAGAGGGAAGAAGAGAGGTACAAAGCTAATTTCTTCTTTAGGTATCATAATAAATTTAATCATAAATTGAGAGATCAACATTAAAATGAGATAATAAAAAAATGTCCACATAGCCATAGAAATCATGTTTTTGAGATTGTAAGTCAACATTGACTCACTCACCCACTAATCTTAATAAACTTCAGTTTTCAACTTCTACTTTCCTAAACTCAAAATTCTACAATGAAGGAAGCTACTTATAGACTACATGATTTAAGATATTTTCTTCAAAGGAAATCAGTATGACAATTTTTTTATTCTTTTGCTCAAACATATCTTCTAATTTTTTTTACCTCTCAATCTTTGCACTTTTGCAAGCATGACTACAGTGCATGTTATAAACATTTCAAGAGTCATTTTTTCACAATAACATAACAAGTTTTATATTTTCAAAGACATATTTACAATAACAACAGAAAATTTTCTCATTTTTAAATTTAATTATGCAATGATTGATATAATAATAAGTCATAACGGGAACACAGGAAAAAGTTAACTTACATGTTTTAGTACATCCAGAACCAAGTGTCATGTTAGAGACAATGGAAGTTGGAGTCGAAGCAAAGATTGTATGTTCCCCTATATAGGTATTCACCAATAAATAACATAGGATTAAGAGATTTAAAAAAGATGTTAAGGCAATGTGAATCAAATATATATGAATTTCTCGAATACTTCCATGGCATTTATTTGTATCATGTGTGCTGCATTCTAAACTAGCTTTATTTAAACAGCAAAAATTATAGTGGCCCAAAATCGCAATGTTTAAGAAGCAGACTAACAAAAATCATATGAACATGACATTTTATTGTTCCAAAATAAAATGAAAGGATTGTCACCATTGTCACTCTGTATAGCATTATTTAGCAATTGCAAATTCAAATAAACAGAAAATGAAAAAGCTTACATCAGCATTCCATCAACAATCATAAGACATTTTCTTAGGATTATTCCTTTCTTTATATACTTCATTACATTAGAGTCTATGGCTTCATCTTATATACACTAAAACCATTTTCATTACAAACTATGTTTTATGTATATTGTGCCATACAAAAGATGAGTATCTATAAATGCAAGAATGGGTTTATTTTGGACATTAACAATGACTCCTATATGAGACTCACTCAAACTATTAAAACATACAGCAACCAATAAATCATTTTACTTCTATATTTAAATTTTATAAAAAATTTAACATAAAGCTTAGCTATCTTTGTTGCTGATTTATTTTTAACTTTTAATCAATGGTCTGCCAGTTCAATGTACTATCTTGCATTGCTACGAGCTAAACATGCCCTTGCGGTTTCAGGGTCATATTGGACAGCTGGGACATCCGAAAAACTTGAGACAAGGACACAACGCTTCACTATCCCCAAAAATAAATTGAAATAAAGGAAAGCACCACCATTTTATTACAAAGGTAATTGGTAAAATATTGAATAAATAAATGAATGAGCAAGACGCTCATTTATAGTTTACAAACACAATGTTTCTATTATGAAACAATCATTGTTATTAGAAACATTCTAATGACAAAAGAATAAAAACAATATTAGAAGCATTCTAATATTTACAAGATTTACAATATTGACCATTAAAATAATAATAAGCAAAATATTCAGAGATATTATTCTAATACTCTCCCTTAATGGTCAATCTGTCAACTACACCAAGGAGCCCCTTGAACTTAAAAAACTTATCTAGAGGGAGGGACTTGGTCAGAATGTCTACAGTCTAGTCCGCTATAGGAACATACTGTAAATCAACGGATCCATCTTCTACTAGCTAACGGATGAAGTGACAATGAATGTCAATATGTTTGCTTCGGTCATGGACGACTGGATTTTTGGCAAGTTTGAGCACCCCTTGATTGTCGCAGAAGAGGGGTAAAGGGCCTGCATGATACATATGGATGTCGGAAAGCATACTTCGAAGTCAAACTGCCTCACAACCTACTTTGACTATTCCCCGATATTCAATTTCTGTCGAGGAAAGAGACACGGTTGTTGCTTCTTACTAGTCTAAGTGATAGCACCTGTGCCCAAACTGAAGACATACCTGGAAGTGGACTTCTTGTCATAAACAAAGCCTCCCCAATCCAAATCTGTGTAACCGATGAGTCTGAGATTTTTGGTTCACCCATAGCGGATACCAAAGTCTGAAGTGCCCTTGACATAATGCAAGATGCGCTTTGCTATAGCCCAATGATATGAAGTAGGAGCTGTCATGAAGCGAGATATGTAACTCACTGCAAAGTTGAGATCAAGTCTAGTGGCAGTGAGATAGATCAAACTGCCCACTAGTTGCCCAAATGCGGATTCATTCTCAATAGAAGAACCAAACTTGGCTGACAATTTCAAACCAAACTCCATATGTGTAGATACAAGTTTGCAGTCCTACATTCTAAATTTGTCGAGCAGAGCCCTTGTATACTTAGACTGAGAGATGAAGATGCAGTGAGACTGCTACCAAACTTCAACACCTAGGCAGTAGTGGAGAAGCCCAAGGTCAATCGTGTCAAAACACTAACATAGATTCTGTTTAATTCCCTAAATCAAAGATGTCAAACTGTCACTGATTATCAAATCATCAACATATATAACCAAAATGATGATATCACTACTAGTAGTCTTGACATAAAAATTTGAGTCAGAAGGACTCCTCTAGAAATCTTGATCTATGAGGTACTTATCAATTTTCATGTACCATGCTCGAGGAGCCTATTTGAGGCCATAGAGTGCTTTCAATAGTTTGAGTACCTGGTGTTCTTTACCGACAACCTTGAATCCAGGAGGTTGAGTCTTGTACACCTCTTCATGTAACTCACCATTCAGGAAGGCACTCTTTACGTTTGTTTGATAAACCTTCCAACTACACTGAGCTGCCATAGTGAGGACTAATCTAATGGTGCTCATCTTTGTTGTCAGAGCAAATATCTCATCATAATCAATTCCTTCACGCTGAGAGAAGCCTTTGGCAACGAGACAAGCCTTGTACTTATTTAAAGTCCCATCAACCTTGTATTTGACTTTGTAAACCCATTTACATCCGATAGGTTTCTTCCTTGTAGGAAGATCTGACAAAACCCAAGTGTTATTTTTCAACAAACTATGATGCCTAATTTTCATAGCTTCTTCCTACTCAGGTATCCCTTTCGCCTCGGTGTATGTTTGAGGCTCATAGACACTGTGAATGTTGGCCATGAGAGCAAAATTGACAAAATCAGAAGGTTTTCTCTTCTTCCGAGCAGTTCTACTTTCGATGAGCTCATCATCATGAAGATCGCGAATCGTCTTAGCCCACCATTTAGGCTAGAGAGTAGAAGTGCCAACATCAGTAGCAAGAGATGCAACAAGATCATGTTCATCAAACAGAAGATCGGATGAATCCTAAAAAATCAGATGGTGTAGTTGT
This sequence comes from Chamaecyparis obtusa, assembly GCA_027943335.1. Classification (NCBI taxonomy): domain Eukaryota; kingdom Viridiplantae; phylum Streptophyta; class Pinopsida; order Cupressales; family Cupressaceae; genus Chamaecyparis; species Chamaecyparis obtusa. The sequence continues at coordinate 382,570 of BSBK01007088.1, read as the reverse complement.
ATGTCTGGGTGAGCCTGTAGGAGAAGGAACTATGGAGATGCAAGAATAGGAATAGCTGGAGCCCTCCCATCAAGTGGACCTAATGGAAGACGGACACCCAAGTCTTGAGCCTTAAGAGGCAGATCCTCTGAATTCATAACTGGAGGAGAGAGTTGAAATAGCCCTTGTTCCTCGTCAAAGACCACATCACAACTGAAGATGAGATGATTTGTCTCCACGTCAACTAAACGGTAGGCTTTGTGATTATTATTGTAGTCGGCTAGCATGAGTTTCTAGCTTTTGGCATCCAAATTGGTGCGCTTAGCATCAGGGATCCTAACAAAAGCAGCGGAGCCAAAAAATTTGAGATGACTGATTTTGGGCTTACGACCTAACCAGGCCTCTCCTGGAGTCTATTTCTTGACAGGTAATGTAGGAGAGTGGTTACGAAGATAAACGACAATGTTGACTGCTTCAGCCCAAAATTGCTTTGGAACACTCATGTGTTGACCATGCCATTTCGGTGATTGTGCAGCTTCTCCACTCAATGACATTGTTTTGTTGAGGCGTGTAGGGTATTGTTAATTGGCACTTTATGCCATGTTCACAAAAATGGGAGAAGGCAGAGGAACAAAATTCTCCCCCATTGTCAGTTCGAAGAGTAACAATATATTGGCCAGACTCTTTCTACAAATGTTTTGAATTTTTGAAACAAAACAAACACCTTTGATTTCTAATGAAGAAAATATACCCACATTTTACGACTGAAATCATCAACAAAAAATAAAAAATACTTGGACCCAGTAACAAGAGTAGCCATAGGTCCATAGATATCAACATGGACCAATTGTAATACCTTAGAGGCTCTCTAGGAGTCGCCATCTAAAAAATGGAGTGCAATGTTGCTTCCCAACCTAACATGCTCCACAAACTTCAAGGTTCTGGGTCTGAATCTTTGGCAATCCAATGACAAGATCTTCCCGAACAAGCTGAGAAAGATAGTGCACATTTAAGTGCCCCTACTGCTGATGTCGGAGTGCACTAACAAAAGAGTGTTGGGTTTCCATAACAAGCTCCTAAGAATCACTAGAGTCAACAAGTCTGAAAAGGCCTTGATCCTCAAGACCCACGACAACAATGGACTGAGTCTCCCAATCAATGATACTGCATTGATGTAAACTGAAGGTTGCGTCTAGTCGAGAAGAATGTCTCAAAATTTGACTGACAGAGAGAAGGTTGAGTTCCATTCCTAGAACATAGTACACGTCAACAAAAGTCAGTTTCCTCCCTCCAAACTGAATTTGTATATTGCCTTTTCCAAAACCGGTGTAGTCTTTCCCTCCAAAAATAATTGAATTTGAGAATGGCTCAAAATTTGTGAACTTATCCCAACGATGAGTGAAGTGGTTGGAGGCACCTAAATCAATATACTAGGCAGAAGATTTTACATGATCTGCAGGTCTTTTAGCCATGAAGGCATAAAAGACAAACTCACCCTACTCAGTGTGGTCCGCAACATGTACTTTAGGTTGTGAACCAAATTGCTTGGCTTGAGAAGCTAAGCATTTACAGCACTCTAACTTCATATGACCAAACTTAAGGCAGTAATTGCACTAAATATTTTTCTTCGTCGGACCTTCGAATGACTAAGCAAAGGGGTTTTGCTAAGAAGACTGAGAAAGCTTGTTTATTGGAAAATGAACTAGTACCATTGCAGAATTGTTTTTCCAGTGATCTTGTTGTAAAAGCATTATGCAGAGATCAGAAAACGACACATTAGCATGAGTGGAAGTGATGTTGAGAGTTTCAAAAAAGTGCTCATCGGTAGACGGAAGACTGTTTTAGGGTGATCACCACCATGTCTTCTCCCATTTTGTGTCCAATTGCTTCCAACTAATCTCGAATGTCCTTGATTTTATTGAGATGATCTTGCAAGAACACCCGCTCATCCATCATGATCGTGAAGAGCATGCTCTTTGAGAACAACATGCAGCTCTTATCAGAGGTTTCATACAAACCTTTTAGATGGCTCCAAATTTCAGCAACTGTTTCCCCTTAAGGAACCTGTGGCAGTTGATCATCAATGACTAAGAGTTTGATGAGCATGACAACTTCCAGATCTTGCTCATCAAATTTGTCCTGCTCTTTGTCTTCATTTGTAGGACGATCAGTCTTGCCCAAAACAATTTTGTCAAGACATTTGTATTCAAAGATCGTCAACATACGTTGCTTCTAGGTATTGTAGTTTCTGCCATTGAATTTCTGACTCCCTTCAAGCAAAATATGTGTCAAAGATGCCATTGCAGAATACTAAGGTCAAAGGTGGTTGACCGAATTGTAAATATCAAAGTATAAAGAGATCAACACATGAGATCATGGAATGAACAAAATTGAGAGAGAAAATAGGTACAAATTTTAAGGCTAAACAGTTGAATTCTAGGCATATATCCCAATGCACAAATTTTGGAAGACCCAAAAAATATTGACAAAACCCCATAAGACTTTATGAAAAACCCACAAAGAATTTGCTCTCAAAATTTGAATCCGACCAAAATACAAAGGGTTGGACAAAAAAACGCTAGTTGACTAGAGATAATAACTAGAAGTCTCTAAATATTGGAGAAAAAATGCAGGAACAATTATAAGATTGCAGAGAAAACCCTAGTCGTGCCAAGAAATGTTGATACAATCTGTTGCAAGTCATAACCAAAAAATAGAGGGCTGTCACAAAAGAAAAAACCCACATAATACTCGTAGTTATAGAAAAATTGGCACAAAAAGGGGTTTGAAGATCTTCCAAGCACCTGTAACAGCAAAAAGAATCCTTGTCGTTGCCAAGCAACTAGAGAAAAAGACCATCATAGAAAGAAAAACCAATTTTCAAGAAGAAAAAAGTGACTGTTGTAAACAAAACACATTTTCAAAAACAGCGACTACAATTGAAAAACATGGGTCTAGGGTTTTTTGTGCAAAACAAATGTGGTTCAAAACCACATAAAATGAAAAATCACGACCTCTTGAAGTCGCATTTTTTTGCAAGCAAGAAGTTCTTCAGGTTGCAGAGGTTTTTCATAGTCACCTCAAGGAGAAAAAAATGCATGAAAGATAGACGAAAACGAAGCACAAACCAGATGAGGTTTAAAACCGCAAAGAGGTGCCACGATCAAGAACAAACAAAAAAATCAATGAAAAAACTTTTGGATGCAAAAAAATTTTGAAAAATTTTAAAACTAATAATTAAATAAAGAAATTATAAATTTTTCAAAAGAAATATTAACTTAGCTCTGATACCATATTACAAGGGTAATTGGTAAAATATTGAATGAATAAATGAATGAGCAAGACGTTCATTTATAGTTTTTCGCAAACAATGTTTATATTATAAAACAATCGTTATTGGAAACATTCTAATAACAAAAGAATAAAAACAATATTAGAAACATTCTAATATTTACAAGATTTACAATAATGACCATTAAAACAATAATAAACAAGATATTCGGAGATATTATTCTAATACATTTGTGTACATCTAAGGAAACATCTACACACAAAGAAAACCTCAAGAAAACATCCTACCATTTCCCTTAAGTTGTCTAAACTCTAAGCCCATTACATTTTGTCTTTGCAAAAAATAAAGAGCAAGATGAAAAGACTGGCAAAAGAGTATTTGCAAGTCAACCCATCATCCCTCTAGATACATCCACTTGTCACTCTGCAGCTTTTGTATAAAAGTGCTTATAACAAAATTGGTTGTTAAATAATAAACCCATGTAGTAACACATTGTGATTGAACTTTAGTGAATCATAGTTTGTTGATCATTTTTTTATATTTGCCTCTTAGCAAAACAAAATTGAGAACCAAAATCTTGAAAAGGAAATCTAAGGTTAGCTTACTAATGAAGGAGATGAATAACATGTCGATGGCATATGGATGCAACATCATAACGAACAAGAGAATGGATGTTTCAAATTAGACAAAGCTCACTCACCAACTTGGATGCATCCAAAGTGTGATTAACAAACTTCCCAATGTCTTTAACATTATATCAATACAATGTGCAGCACAAACGCTCCTAAAAATGGTAGGATGCTTGACATGAAAAAGTCTCCTCATAGCTATATATGATGTTATGTTGTTGGTGGCAATTTGAACAGAATTCTCCTCCCCAACCTCCTAGTCCACTACTTCCAACAAATTGCACAAAATATACATTATGAACTTCACAAAAGACAACGACAAACCTCAAGAACATGAATTGCCACTCAAATCCACTAAGAACTTAAACAAGATCCCATTCCTTTGAGCCCATCAGCTAAAATGTCACAAGCCATTTTCCACCATCTTCTCTTTCGATCTTCTAGTATTAGCCATGTATTTTTATGGCTTCCTTTGTTATTATAAATCGATACGTACAATAGAGATGAAAGTCTCTTTATAAGAGATTACATAACAATGTTTCTAAATGAAACAATCCTAAACTGAAGGTAGAATTAGAAACGAACCAAACTAACTAAGATGAAAATTAAAGAAACATTACATTATTTAATACCCTCTCTTAATGGTCATCATTCTTACTACCCTACAAAAGACACGATTGGCAGGTCTTTTGGTCACAAATGCATATAAGGTTGCCCTCTTCTAGTCACAAATCCATAGAAGGTTGCACCCTTCTCTTCAGAATCCTCTACAAAATGAGCTTGTTGTTGAGACCCTCGTTGATTCTACAGAACTTTTGGTTATGACCAAGATAACCACAACCTTTCCAATCTGATGTTGGGAGAAAAAAAATTGTTCCTCCCTCTAGCCAGAGACATTGAGTTTAGCTTATGAAACTGAAACCACAATTTTGAGGAGAAAATCATTAAACCCTCTAATGCTTTAGAAAAACAACCACGATTGGCAAAAACTTTTGCAGATAAGCACTACAACCCAAAACAAACTGCAAGAAACGACGACTTTTGTGGAAAAAATTGTCAAACCCTCTAATGGTTTTTTTCAGAAAAAATCAAATAACCTTGAGACTAGCAAACCACCAATCATGACTTTTTTTAGGAAAATTTCAGGAAACCTAGACACAATTTTTTAGGAGGAAATCAGAAAAAACAAACACGATTTTGGCGGAGAAAAATCGATCAAAACCTAGAAATTATTTCAAGGAGAAAATCAAGAAAACCCAGAAACAATTTTTAAGGAAAAAAATCGAAAAAACCCAAATACAATTTTTAACTTATGTATCCAAGCACGAGCAATTGTCAAACCGCTACCATCAAATGTAAGAAGAGTCATCTTGTTCATAGCATGCTTCAAATCTTTGTTTTGAGTTTTAGGCCTTCTTTCTTGCCTTGTCCTCATGATTTCTCTTCGCTGCCCCATATACTGTGTGAAGCTTACATCTTCTTTGCATGATCTAGCAATAAATCCCATTCATCATGCATTGTCATAATGCTATCAGGTATAGGCATTACTACTTCAGCATTATTCACTTCCTCTTCATCACTACTATCAACAAAAGTAGGCATCAAAGGTATATTCGAAGAGCGTGTATGAACTCTTCTACCTCGTGGGGAACCAACTGTCCTACCACCAACACTATGACTACGATAAGATCTTGTTGCACTCAAATGTTGTATAGCTACTGTAAGCTATTGAAGAACATTGGCCACTTATTCTTGTCCTATTTGAATTCCTCTTAGAGTATCTATTACTTCTCTATCTTCATCCTATGGTGGACTGTTATTCCTTTTCTCACCCATGCCTTCAACCTGTTCTAAACTAGAAGAAGAACCAATCAAACCAAATATAAATGTACCTTCAAGTACTTGTAGTAGTTGCCAAATCTTGCGTAGTTTCCTCTAATAATACCTTAAGTCTCTGTCACTCGGTTGCATCAATCTGAAATATACCCAGACGCTGGTAGGTTTGATGCTTTGATACCAATGTAAGATCTCCCCTATAGGAATCTTGGCCAAATTACCCTTTTTTTTGCCTTTTGAAGTTCTGTCAAACTGTTGAAATGAAAACCGGAATATAGAAATTTCTAATTTTGGACTTGCTTGACCACAATAACCCCTGGATAATATAGCTTTAATATTCCTAGACTCCTTATTGTTGTTGTATCGACCATAGATGGAAAACTCGTCAAAACCAAAAACTCACCAAGGCCTAAAAAAAACTCAGGAAAAACTCGGCCAGTTCTTGGCAAAAACTTGGGAACTTAAAAAATTGCTTAAATTTAATTATAAATGCACTTTTTTTTACAAAATTCAATGAGAAGATGCATCCAATGAGTCAATAAATAAGAACACAAAAGAAACAAGCTGAGTATAGATATATTTAAATGCAAAATGAGTACAAAATCACATTCTCATGAGGAATGTTGATGGTTGGAAGCAAAATAGTACATAGTTTTTGTAAAACTAAAAGTAAATATATCATTACAATTACATCTTCCTCTTCCCAGCTCTAGTAAAAACTACGAAAGAGGTAGAACTAGAGGGTCTAGTCCTAGAAGTTTGCGCTAGGCATGACTATGCCTCTTTGCTCAATATGTCTGACTCAGGTTGTGGCTTGTCCTACATCTTGGATGTCGCTAGCACTAGCACTGGCAATAACTCCTTATCCTCCTCAATGTCATCCAATGTGAAACCAAATCCACCCCCCTCCTCCACCATAGCCTGATTTTTAAAAAAACTAGAGATTCTTCACAAAAATAGTGAAAGATTCAACAAAACTTGTCAAAAATAGTGTTAGATCTTGTTCCAATAACTCAATCATTTTTAACTACTTAGAAATGATTATTTATTCATCTATAGATGCAACAAAAAATAAATAAAATGTTTTTTTTGTATTAACATAGTTTAATAGCTGGGTTACATCATAATCTTCTATAGTATTCGGATTACATCAGATCTTTACATATATGATCACATAATTTGTTATGATAGCACATTACATATCATCTCTTTTACTTGTTAATACAAAAAAAAGAATTGAATCCCTTTACAAGTCTGCAACATTGTTATCAGAGCCTCTTCTAGACAAAAAAGGTATTATCAAAAAAGAACAATTCCTTTGTTAACTGTGTATTTGGTCCTAGCAGCCTTTTATTTTCAAGGTGTAAATCTCTGATGAACTGATTAAGATTGTCAAGTTCCCTCTGTCGGAGCATATCTTTGTGCACGGAGAAGTATTGACATGATATAATGTCTTCTTTGTGGATCAGTAGTTGACCCTCCCTCATGAGAGTCATAAATTTGTCCCTGGATATCTCTAAAGCAAGAGCAACTTGTGACATGATATGAAAATGAGTGAGTTTACATCCAAACTCAGTAAGTTGTCTCCTTCTCTTCTGAAAGATCTCTTCATTCCGTTCTTTCCACAAAAACCAAAGAATCTCACATGTAAGGACAGACCAGAAAGTATTCATTTTCAGATCAAAAGACTCAACATAACCAGCTAAGATTTCAGACCAAGACAGGCCAGGCTTACAATTCCAATCAACAGGAGACCCAAAGAAAATAGACCAAATACTCCAGGCAAAAGCACAATTAAAGAACAAATGCTCAAAAGTCTCAGGAACAGAACAAAAATCACACCAAATAGGTTCTCCTAGATTATGTGGCAGAGTGTTACCAACAACTAGTTTCTTTAAGAACAAAAGCCATCTAAAACAGGTTTTCTTTGGTTCACACGGGGAGTGCCAGAAAAAGTTAAAAAAGATTTGCCATTTGGAGATTGGGATATCCAACCCCCAGCCAAGGTTCACCCTCTCAAAAATATCAGTCTTATCTTTCAACATATTGTAAATCTATTTTGTAGATATCTTGTTAAATTCACTACCATCCTTCCATTTAATCCATTGCATGAATTGTGTGGTGTTCATACTTCTACCAGGAAAGAAAGGACCCACAACTATCTGATATTTAGCAGATAGTTCATCCCAATACCCTAGCCAATTGTCAATCATAACATCTTGCACAAGAGAAATGCCATATTTTGACCAGTTTTTTGCAGAGCAACTTTGAGTTAAATGCCAAGGGCTTGTTATTGGCCTCCACCCCCCACCAAACTGACCTGTCAAACACGGAGTATGTAGGAGGACCACCACTGGCTCCCCTGAATAGGAGAGGATCCCTCACCTGGATCCATGCTTTCCATATGGACTGAAACACCTTGGAGCCAGAAACTGAAAGATTCATGTTCCCCATCATCTTATCACAAAGAGGTACATTTATCCACCCTTTACCTTTCTTGATACCTGATCTATTGATATTGTTCCTGACCAACACCTTCCATGGTTCATCACCTGTCACTGCTTGTGTAATCCACTTGGAGGCAAGCGCCATTCCTTGATCTTTTATATCTTTTAGTCCCAGACCCCCTTTATTTTTGGGCATGCAACACCATTCCCAGTTTACACAGTGTCTCTTTTTATTCCCGAGCCCATTTGACCACAAAAAGTCCCTCATAATTTTCTCTAGCTTCCCAGTCTGATAATTGGAGAATAGCCATGCCGAAGAAAGATATATGTGCTGAGCTGACAAGACTTTCTGTACAATTTGCACTCTCCCAGCCAAAGATAACATATGTGTTTGCCATTTAATGTATTTCTTTTCAATCTTGGAGTATAACCAATTCCACATGTCTTTGAGAGATGGGTCAATAGAGAAGGGAATGCCCAAATACCGAACAAAATGTAATGATCCCAAACTGGTCCTCTAAGTTTTGGGCATTGACATACTCGATTCAATCATAAAGACTTCTTTTTTAATCTTTAACTTGCACTCAATTGTTTAGTTTGTCACAAATGAGAATGGCTTAGTTGAATGATGTAGATTTGCATGGGTCCAACTCTTGATCTCTGTTCTATGGTTCAATATGAATACCTTATTGCTTCTTGACAGTGAATAAGAAGAAAATGTTTGAGGAGTTCCACTGCTAAATGTCTAAGGGAAATGTTGATTGGATTCCCTCTAGTACATCTCTGATTTATTCTTCTCCAATACGTATCAGTCCACCTTCTATCTACGGGTGTGATTGTGAATGGACTACGCTAGGAATAAGTTCGTCTACTAATGTGTTATTTCTTTGGTTATTTCCTATTCATGGTGCGACTGCTGATTGTACTACCAATATTATTGACGGAGGTTCCTTACGTCCTGTTCGAAGCTTTTTCCCCCAAGGCGATGAGGTTGTGATGATTCTACTACCGAGTTGATGCTGATTAGCATATCTGTGTTCCCTCCTATGTTGAGTATTTATGTTCGTGTATCCTTTTCCACACATTCCATTCAGGCCTCCTTTATTATTATCTTCGTTTCTTCCTCTTACTCCCGCGAATGGTATAGCCAGCTGAAGAATCCCGATATATTCTCCCATGTCTTTGGCTAGTGCGGTCTATATTAGATAAGGTGTGTTGATTGGCTATTTCTCCTGCTTCCCACACTAGGGCCAATATCACTTTGTTGACTTCGTATGTTTCTCAAAAAGACCCATATCGATTATGAATTGATCAATCTCCTGTGAGGATTCTTGTGAATTGCGACTGTTGTTGTTATCAATACCATCATTCTCCAATTCCCCTAATAATGTTCTTATATTTTTTTCTTCTTATCTTTTCACCCCCTTTTGTAGATCTCTGTTATCTCTCTATTTATGCCCGAGATAATGACTTATGTATAGTCGCGACTATTCATAGTCGCTTCATTTCATTTGTAGTTTATATTATATTAATATATGTTTGTATTATATTGATTTATATTATGATAATATATTTATAAGATAATTTATATATTTATATTATTGATTATATTATTATATTATATATATTTTATTTATTATTAATTATTAATTTATTATTCTTTTATTAATTATTATTATTATTTTATCATATTCATTAATATAATATCATATTCATTGATATTACATTAATATTAATTTAACAATATATCATTATTAATTTATTTAATATTATTATTAATTTCTTAACTTTATTATCATTCTTTATTTATTGTTATTTAATTATTATTAGAATTCTATTTGGAACGGGGACATGACAGTCCACCCTTCCTCAAATTGCTTGTCCTCAAGCAATGCCTAATTGATGTGAGTGGCTTCTGTTTGATATTGATCAACAAATTCATACAAGGTTCACTCTAATTATACTCTTCTTCTAGTATTCCTGCACATGGACGTACATTTGGAAATACAAAGCATGCACATGAGTGTATGATAAAATATACTAGAAGCATATACTCGAATGCAAGAAGACACGAAGCATACACGAAGTATACAGATTAATGCATGAAGACACAAAGCATACACGATGTAGACACATAAAACACACATTCTTGATTAAATCCTACAATTTTCAATTTTCAATGAGCTAGGGTTAGGGAAATACTTTACAAAATTTACTTCTTCATTATGTTTTTGATTATGAACCCTGCAACAACAAAAAGAGCATAAGTACGTACATATGTATATATAAGCTTCAAAGAAAACTTGAGTCATGATAAGTAAGTTCAAACCAATCCCATACAAAGCCCAAGAGTGGAACTTTGGCCCCCTTGGCCTTGGTGGCAGGTGTTAGGCATCCACACGAGGTGGTCTACTTAGCGGATTGTTTGTTTTTCTTATCTCTTTATACTTCATCTCCTCTGTCTAAAAAATCAGAGAGGTTCTTGTGAAAGGAGGCCCTTACTATCTTTCCCTTAACTAGTACTGCAATAGGGTGTCCTAACCGTTCTCCCTCGATTGCAGACTCCATAGGAAAGCTGGTAGGGTGCCCTTACTATCTTTCCCTTAACTAGTATTGCAATAGGGTGTCCTAGCAGTTCTCCCTTGATTGCAGACTCCATAGGAAAGCTACTTATAGTGAAGTACCCTTACTATCTTTCCCTTAACTAGTACTGCAATAGGGTGTCCTAACAGTTCTCCCTTGATTGTAGACTCCATAGGAAAGATAGATGCCCTTATAGCCTTTCCCTTAACTAGTACTGCAATAGAGTGTCCTAGCAATTCTCCCTTCATTGCAGACTCCATAGGAAAGTTACTTATGATAAGATGTCTTTTATAGCCTTTCCCTTAACTAGTACTGCAATAGGGTGTCTTAATAGTTCTCCCTTGATTGCAGACTCCATAGGAAAGTTACTTATGATAAGATGTCTTTATAGCCTTTCCCTTAACTAGTACTGCAATAAGGTGTCCTAGAAGTTCTCCCTTGATTGCAGACTCCATAGGAAAGTTAAAAAAATGTCTTTATAGACTTTCCCTTAACTAGTACTACAATAGGGTGTCTTAGCAGTTCTCCCTTGATTGCAGACTCCATAGGAAAGCTACAATGGTGGAATTATTGTGTTGAGGGCGCATGAAACAGTCTACAAGAGGCTCCCTCATGGTTCATACCCGTTTTGGGATTCTCCACCTCAATGTGACCGAATTACTCCGCCTTTCCCTCCACAAACTCCCAATGATCTTCAACATGTTACTCATCAAGTTAATCTCTGACCCTAAGTAATGCCTACATCATCATACATATAAATTTATCTAAAACAATGAAATTTATATTAATATTCAACATAATAATACTATGCATGATTTGAAATGAAAACTTATCTTTGTTTATTGTTGCAATATTTGTTTTTTATGACGTTACTGATCGTGGATCTCCTTATACAATATAACAGTGCCTTCTCTTTCATAGATGCAATGCTAGGTGGTACGACTGTGACAAGTTGTTCACTGCTCCATAGTTTCTATCTTCTTTCATGGCGAATGATTTTGTCATTCATTTTTTTATTTTGTATACCTTCTACTATTCTACCCTGCAGAATGGCAGGATCATGCTCTGATACCACTTGTAATGATCCCAAATTGGTCCTCTAAGTTTTGGGCATTGATATACTCGATTCAATCATAAAGACTTCTTTTTTAATCTTTAACTTGCACTCAATTGTTTAGTTTGTCACAAATGAGAATGGCTTAGTTGAATGATGTAGATTTGCATGGGTCCAACTCTTGATCTCTGTTCTATGGTTCAATATGAATACCTTATTGCTTCTTGACAGTGAATAAGAAGAAAATGTTTGAGGAGTTCCACTGCTAAATGTCTAAGGGAAATGTTGATTGGATTCCCTCTAGTACATCTCTGATTTATTCTTCTCCAATACGTATTAGTCCACCTTCTATCTGCGGGTGTGATTGTGAATGGACTATGCTAGGAATAAGTTCGTCTACTAATGTGTTATTTCTTTGGTTATTTCCTATTCATGGTGCGACTGCTGATTGTACTACCAATATTATTGACGGAGGTTCCTTATGTCTTGTTCAAAGCTTTTTCCCCCAAGGCGATGAGGTTGTGATGATTCTATTACCGAGTTGATGCTGACTAGCATATCTGTGTTCCCTCCTATGTTGAGTATTTATGTTCGTGTATCCTTTTCCACACATTCCATTCAGGCCTCCTTTATTATTATCTTCGTTTCTTCCTCTTACTCCCGCGAATGGTATAGCCAGCTGAAGAATCCTGATATATTCTCCCATGTCTTTGGCTAGTGCGGTCTATATTAGATAAGGTGTGTTGATTCGCTATTTCTCCTGCTTCCCACACTAGGGCCAATATCACTTTGTTGACTTTGTATGTTTCTCAAAAAGACCCATATCGATTATGAATTGATCAATCTCCTGTGAGGATTCTTGTGAAATGCGATTGTTGTTGTTATCAATACCATCATTCTCCAATTCCCCTAATAATGTTCTTATATTTTTTTCTTCTTATCTTTTCACCCCCTTTTGTAGATCTCTGTTATCTCTCTATTTATGCCCGAGATAATGACTTATGTATAGTCACGACTATTCATAGTCACTTCATTTCATTTGTAGTTTATATTATATTAATATATGTTTGTATTATATTGATTTATATTATGATAATATATTTATAAGATAATTTATATATTTATATTATTGATTATATTATTATATTATATATATTTTATTTATTATTAATTATTAATTTATTATTCTTTTATTAATTATTATTATTATTTTATCATATTCATTGATATTACATTAATATTAATTTAATAATATATCATTATTAATTTATTTAATATTATTATTAATTTCTTAACTTTATTATCATTCTTTATTTACTGTTATTTAATTATTATTAGAATTCTATTTGGAACGGGGACATGACACAATATCATTAGGTCCAACCCACTTCCATCCTTTTCTTTCTAGCCATTCTGGGGGAGAGGGAGACCATCCAATGACTAAGGATTTGTGAGGAGCCACTTTGGCCCCCGAGACATCACAAAAGAACTGAAGACTGTTAAGCATGTTATCAAAATTATCTTCATCCATGATAATAAACAGTGTCGTATCATCTGCAAATTGAGCATTAAGCAATGGCTCCTTATTTGGGAGAGTAATACCTCTAACAGGGGGACCTAGCTAGGGAGCTCTAAGAATATAGAATAGGGCATCAACAGCGATTACAAACAAGGCTGGGGCAATTGGGCACCCCTGCCCAATGGATCTTTGGAGAATGATACTTTCAAAGAGCTCACCATTCACATCAATAACTATAGAGGAGTCCTTGAGTAGAATATCAATCCATTTACAGAAGTATGGAGGAAAACCAAATGCTTTCAGCATTCCCATAACAAATGGCCACTCAATCCTGTCATATGCTTTCTCAAAGCCTAGCAAAACCATAACTGCATTCTGATCTTCACTCCTGGCCCAGTGCATTGCTTCCCAACTAGTAATCAGATTCTCAAGGATGAATCTCCCTCGAATGAATCTTGTCTGGGTTGGGGATATAAACTCATTCAATAGACCCCCAATTCTCCTAGCAAGAACCTTAGCTATCACCTTATATGACAGATTAAGAAGTGTGATGGGTCTCCAATTTTTAACTAGGGATTTGTCACCATCCTTAGGAAGCAGTTTAATAACACCCCTATTAATGTCAACACCAAGTGATCCTTGCCTGAAGGCTTCCTCATATAGCTCTAGTAATTCTTGCCCAATCCAATCCAAGTTGTGTTTGTAAAACTTAGTAGGGAGGTCGTCTAGCCCGGGTGCTTTATCATTGGCCAGAGACTTAATTGCACATTCTATTTCCTCCAGAGATATCAGCAGATCGAGCCTCCCAGCCTCCATATCCTGGATCTTCTTTGGGATCAGCTTAAGACTGTTGAAGCTTATAGCTGCGAGAAAGATCTTTGTACCTGAAAGTGTTTGATTGATCTACTCAGAAATCTATAGCTCAATCTTATTCTATATTGCCTCCATGCATGCCTCTTTATTTTTGCATACTTTTCGCTATGTAATTGCTGACATGGACCCAGACGTTTATCTTCATCCTTGGTGGCAGTCTTGAGTTGGCAGTTCTTCATATTAATGTTTGGCATCATGCATATGTTTGAGGAAGTCGACGGTTTCCTCATGAGTGCGTCAACTCATTTATCATCGGTTCATATTCCTTGTTTGAATCGGTTCTCTTATTAATAGTGTCGGTTGATTTTGTAACCGCTACCTTTCTTGTATTGCCTCCATGATGTATCGGCAATTGAGGCACCTATTTGTATTGTGTAATGCGACGACTTTTGAGTATCATCGGGAGCTGAGTGCTAGAGTGTATGTTTTATTTTCAGGAGCTGCCTGATTGCCTGTGTGCCGTGAGTAGCTTGTCATTATATTCTCATATTGGTTGTGTGCAAGAGCAGTGTGCCTGCTTGTCTATCGGGAGCTGCCTGCCTGGGTGTGTATCGAGAGCTGACTGTGTGTATGTATGTCGGGAGCTGTCTGTGTATATGTGTGTCGAGTTCTAATGTTATTATATGTATATGAGTAAGGCACTGGTTCAATAACAGTCAATGGTCAGTTAATATGATTGGGCTGTTATCCTTTCTTGAAAGATATTGTAAGAGACCCGTACATGTATTATTCCGTGTATTGTAAGAGAGCAATCTGAGTATTGTCAGAAGTGTATTCTTCTCAGGGGTGTGATACATACTTTAGATCTGAATGATTATTATTTATTTGATCAGTGTATGATCAAGCTTGTTTTGTTAGACATACTCATTGTGAGAAGTATCTGTGAGATACTTATAGTCTCATATATTCAGTATACTGTGAGAAGGGCTTATTGATTGACTATTGAGAGTCATCAATTATAAGCATAAAGATCACTGTATTTGTTTTGAGCATACAATAAAGGAATCTCTTTTGCGTGGCTGGGTTTTTCCCTCGAGTGGAAGGGTTTTCCCAAGATAAGTTTTGGTGTCATCTGTTGATTGATTTATCTGATTATATGTTTACTGTTCTGGTTCGAAAACATTAACAAAGACAGTCCTCCATTTTCCTCATGTTGTGTTCAATAAATTCTGAAGAAAAAAGGTCTTTATAGAAGCTATAAAAGGCTTCTTTAATGCTGTTTGGGTCCATAGATACTTCCCCTTTGATCTGAATACCCTCAATACGTTCTCTCTTCTACTTACTTCTAATGATATTGAAGAAATATTTAGAACCCTTATCGCCACCTTTCATCCAATTCATCCTGGCTCTTGTCTTCTAGCCATTAATCTTATACTGTTCAATGTTCCTTAATTGACATTTGACTTCCTTAATCTTTTCCTCCAATTGGAGATCAGATCCTTTGTTCTGCAATTCTTTTTCAGTATAATTAAGAGTGCATTGAAGGGCATGTTCTTCCTGATTTCTGACAATCGCCTTTTGCTTCCCCACAATTTGATACATCTTCCTCCATGAATCCACTAAGTGACTCCACATATCCACTTGATTCAATCCCTGATTACAAAATTTACACAAACTAGTAACCATTCTAATGGCATCATCAGTGTCTTCATCTTTAAGAAGCGAGGTGTTGAGTTTAAAGCTAGTTTTCTTCTTAACGGGATAGACTCCATCTTCACTATCCAGGGAAATTATAGCATAGATTGGGTGATGGTCTGACATAGATGAGGGGGAGACACTCACAGCGGCCCGGCCATTCTGCTTCTCAAAGGAGAAAATAGATTCTTCTGCATACATCCTGTCCAACCTATATTATACTCTCCGTTGCCCAGCTTGATTGTTACACCATTTTGCTTTTTAAACTTACTCCAAATTGCTTCTCGTCTCAAAAACTCATGTGCTTATGCCTCGTATTTCTCAACATGCAATGTGAGAAATGAAATTCTACACTCCATTATATAGAGAATTCACCCTCTTTGTTGCTAAGTTGGCATTCGACTAATTTTAGTAAATAATTTAATACCTACCAAATATTCCTCTGATTTCCATTTTGGAAGAGAATCTAACTTGCCTTCTCAGTGGCCCCCACACAGCTAAAAAATTACCCACTCTTTGATTTCCATGTGTTACGCCCCTTTTGTTTCTAAAAAATATCATTTTGGGCACTTAAATTCATTCTTTACCATTTTATTCTTGGGTGCATTTTAGACATGGAGAAGGATTTTCCCCGCACTTGGCCAAATTTCAACATTTCACGTCATCTCAACCTTGGACGCATTTGAGACATGGAGAAGGATTTTTGGTTCGGAGGAAAAATCCTTGGCCAAGGAGAATTAGCACTCCTAGGCACACTTTAGACATAGTAAAGGATTTTCGGCTTGAGAGAGAATTCCTTGTACAAGGTGAATTAGCGCCCATGAGCGCACCTAGAGCTTGAAGAAGGATTTTGGGATTTTGGGAAGAATCCTCCGTCATGGTGGATTCCAACTTCTAGACACACTTTTGGGGTGGAGGATTTTGTGACTTGAGGAGGAATCCTTCGTCATTGTGAATTTCCTCTCCTGGGCACATCTAACACGCAGTGAAGGAATTTGGATTGTTACCGTGCCTTGGGCCAAATTTCCTCATTTTAGATTTTTAGTTCAACTAACCTCAATCAAGATATTCTTTATTTTCTTCGCAATGAATGCTCACTTGTTGCCATAAAAAGACTTACTAAAAATAGAAACTGCTAAAAATAGCAAGTTTGTCAAAGCACTTAAAACTTCATGGGAAGGCCTTTTGAAAGATTTATTTCCTTTTCCATACTTAGCCAATTTCCATTATTCTCTTAGTCACAAAACTACTTTTCTCAGAGCCAAAGGCAAATGACACTTGATTCTAGACTTAGCACAAATCATTGCCCATCCAAAGTTCCAAACACTAGGAGCTTTGAGAAACTACACCAAACTACCAAGAACTCAAAAGCAAACGACCAAGTGGGCTAAAATGTGGGGGGTCCCCATTTGCAATGGGATGATGTGTGAAAAGGTCACAACTATTAGAAAAGGGGATTATATCATGACTATGCCAATAGACCTTTCAAATGATGAGTCTAAAACCTTTTTTCCTTAGTTTGTGACGATTAACATAAATCAACAACCTCGAACTTAAAAATATTGGGCAAATACAAAAAGTACTTCAAATCAAGGAAAAGCCAATATGCCATCTTGAGTTGAAGTTGCATTAATATTGATTCTTGTTCCAACCTCATTTCCAAGTTCCACCATTCCTAGCTCATCTTGTTCTCTATCCTAAATTATCCCCCATCATTGACATTTCCTCTTCCATTAAAGATCTTCACAAAATGAAGGAAAGAGGAAAAGATGCTCTGAAGTGAGTGAAATCCATGGATAATAGAAAAAGAAAAATCCCATCACCAAATCAACTTTTCTACACTTTCTACCATCATTGAAGAAACAAGCAAATAGAAGCAAAATCCAGAATCAAGGGAACTTCAGGTTGTAATTTGATTGTGGAGAATGCTGTTACTCCACAAGATTCATAAGATGTTAATCCAGCTGACTTTTAGATAGCCATGACTGATTTAGGGATCAGTACATGTTAAAAATATGTAAACATGTTCAATGAGAGCAATCAAAGAAAATGTCCTCAGGGACAATGAAAACAAGGCAGCCTTTAAAGCTGAAATTAAGCAACTCTCAAGACTCATAGATTGCCCCTTGCAGCCCATCCCTAGTCATACAAGGTTTGTACCTCGAAATCTAAACTCTCTAATGAGAAAAGGTGATTACATCAGCTAGCCACAAACGGGAAGAATATGGAGCAGTGGATGGATGATATATGCCAGCATGGTACCAAGGTGTTGGGTAAGTTATTTGCTTTGATATCCAAAGCAATGGAGGTAAGATGAAATAACAGAGATGGAAAAACTGATATTTACAAAAAAGGAGCAATAAAAATTTCTTATGAGGATGCCAGATGAAGCCGTATCTACTTTATATAAACAGAAAAACAAATTGAATGGAGTAGAAAAGCTTGTTTCCAATTTTTTGGTTACTCTTGCATGTAAGTATGTTGATAAGAATTGTGCAGCGGTTGATCTGGATGAAGTTCAAGAATTTTTGCAGTTTATAAAAGACGAATATGGGAATGCTCAACATGCAAGCAATATGTATGAGCTAGCCAAAATTGTGATACACATTGAGAGGAGGAAAAAACCAATAGAATTAGAGGCACCAATTTTAGGGAATAGATAGGCAATTCAGTCACAAATTCTTCAAATGGATTGAGTAGTTGTACATGGTGAATTCAAGGTTGATGAATTTCTTCAAAGTTTCAAACCATCCAGAATGTCGCTTCAGTACTAGGGCAGTACTAGGGCCATCCAGTGGGGTTGCTAAGTATATATTTTTAGCTGCCTTTATTTTTAGCTAAATGTGCTTTTTGAGGATTTTCTATTTTTAAGAGTCTTATTTCTGAATCTCTTATCCTAAGAGATATGAAATGGAACATTATAAAAGTGGATCTGTTCTAGTAATAGTTATCTTATTAGAAAGTTATTTCTAATTTATATTATAATTTTTCGGACAAAGTGCTATTCTAGGCTTCCTTTGTCCACAATCAAACTATTATTCCCTTAGAAGTTCTAGCTAGCTTTTATATTTATTTCTCATTTAAAGTTTTGTAATCATTTTAAAATAGTGTCATTTGCATTTAGTTTTTCAATTTTAATATTCCAGCCTACTTGTTTCTAAAATTGTGGTTCACAAAGATCTTTATGTTATCCACAATTCTCTTGCGAGTTAAATATACCTCCATGCACGTCCATACCATAAAATGCAAGGTTTTAAGCAAAAAGAAGCCAAAAAGATCAAATGTAGATCAAGACACAATAATCATACACCAGTAATTTGAGGAGAGCATTTGTTGGAATTGTTTGAGGCAATTAACACAAAAACTGCCAAGGATAATAAGAGTGAAAAGGAGGGTCTGGTATTCGCTGAGATAACATGACAAAATAGAGACAGATCATGAAATTTTGCACAAATTGAAGGAGGCGGGTCTAAAGGAAGTCATCACAATGCTAGTACTAAATGTAGACCCTCAAAGCATTACAAATTTGGTGGCTGATTTTGATTCATCGTGGTATGGGGTATGTTTCAACAACCCACAATAAATAAATAAGGTGTTTTCACTTTCCAAATGACAAAAATAAAGTAAACCATCAAATATTAAGAAACAACTAAAGGAGAAATTTTTGCAAGATATAGCATAGCTGTAATGGAGATCATGAAGATATTAGCAGTGGGCATTGATACCATCATAAACCCAATGTTAGCTTTCTCTATATATAGAAAATTCAGACAAAATAGAAAATAATGAACAGCGGGGACAATAAACTTGAATATATTATGTTATTTTTCAATATTCTTCTTCTCTTTCTTCCAATAACAAATTTTAATGTCGCACAGAATAGCAATCCATTAGAATTTCTAAGAAGAAATAAGATCAGAAGAAACATGGATGTAAAACTTACCACGTCTTTGTTTTGATCCTGGTGATGGTTTTTGTGTGATGATCCATTGTGTATCAAACTTTTGAATCCCTTTTACTTCAACAATTATCTTTTCAATTTGAATTGCATCTCTGACATCTACACCAATCTCTGTCTGTCCACCACTTTCAACCAAACACTTTGCATTGTGTACTTCTACTGTGGCAATGATCAAGTCTCCAGGTCTGTAAGCTTCCCGATCTGTGCTGACTTTCAATGTGGGAGCAGATACACTGTCATTTTCCAAACTGCTACTTGTAGAGAACGTACTTTGAAGAGGTCCTTTTTTGAAGAAGGGGAAGACTTGTGGAATGCTAGATAACATTGTCTCAGTTCTGTATATCCATTCACTTTTTCTTCTCAATAAAGAAAAGCTACCTTTTTCAGTAACTCAATACTTGTAAAATTTAGAATAACTTCCAGTATAGCAGGTTATGTTCTGTTCTACCAAATTATAGATAAATGAATAAGCATGTGCAATGCTCGTGAACATTTTCAGCAACGTTTGTCAACAGCATTAACTGAATACCGTAGAAAATATAAACAATGGTACCAGAGGCTCAGCAATATTCCACAGGCAGCTGCTGAGAACTAATCTCCAACTGTAGTCACCTTTCAAGTGGCAGCTCAAGTTGTCATTGACATCTCTAAACATATGTTGTCTAAATTAAAAACTAAACAAAGCAGTTACAACTTTCCAAGAGCTTACACAAAGGCAACATTCCATTCTTGATGCACAAGGCCTGCAATACAATTGGTTTGATCTAAGGTCATATTTTCCACTCCAATAAACTCTTTGGAAGCTGAAATTACCAGTGGTTGAGAATTATAGATAAAAACTGCCTCCCAAATGCCTAAACCTCCAATTACTTTATGGACCGAACTCTCCTTCTATCTCTTAAAGCTCATTCCTACATCTAGTATCACCATATCTTAATGTAAATGCTTGTCAGCATGCCCATATTGCAGCTAAGTAGATCAAGGACCAAATTGATTTCCAAATTACACAGATCTGCCCCAGAAATTTTCAACAGGCCTGCAAGACACAATAAACAATTAATAAATGTCATTAACCTTAACCATAAACATAATTGTAACTCTAATTTTAATTCTAACCTTAATTATAACTTTCATTGTATGGTCACAGAGGGAAGAGAAGTTGATGGGAAAATAAATGCTTTGTGTGTAAGAGAATACTCTCAATTAGGTGGGGGAGGTCTGGGACTATATCTCTTAGACTTCGCATGGGTTTCATGTTACTCTATTTTTTTAATTTCCTATTATGTTGTCTCCAAAGTTGTCTGGAACAAATCAAATTACAAGACAAAACACCCCCCAAATCAGGATAATAAAGATGGCAAGATGCATTGGAAAGGTGTGGCAGTTCAACTACCGTAGCAGGGTGTGTGGCATTTTGCATGATTGTTCACATGCCCCCTCTAAATTTCCTTTGTTATTTGCCAACTATGTGTCTCATATGCATCTGTTATTATTCCTCCATGTACCTGCTAGCCTTGTTCCAAAGTTGTCAAGTTTGAACATGTATGAAGAACATTAGAAAAGATAATTGGTTTTAGCTTTAAACCAGTCTAGTCTAGTCTAGTTTCAAACACTTCATGCGCTGCAACTTGCATTTTCATATATTGAAATGCCCTTTTTTGTGTGATTAATTTGGACATTGCTAGCACCGCAGAATTTGGCCTTATATTTTTTGTGTAGAGATCTTCTTTCAAGGATTGTATCAATAACTCATTTTCCGTGCTCTTTCTCAGTGCATTAAAATTCTAGATAATGACTAGATTCTCCATTCTATCTCGGTTCAATTCAGTCTCTTACAAACACTTTTTTCTAGGCTTTTAAGGATCTCAATCCTTCCTTTGCTTTACACTCAAAGGCACCTCATCATATGAGACAAGAGTAATCAATGAGCATCCCATCCAGATGCAAGAGTAACTGCATGCCTATGATTAGGGGCATTTAAAGGAACTCCTAAATTTATATTTGCATTAATGGTATCCTTTTAGCCTATGGAGTAATTTTTAAATGTCTGGCCTTCTATTATGTAGACTTCAAACTTGCTATGATTTTCTTAGAATTTGTCTGTGTATCCATTACTTTTCGTACAATATAACATAGCATCTTAAACTTCTTAAATTGTTCGACTTTTAGGGAAATTCTGAAGCTTAATATCACTGATAAAACTAAGACCAAAATTTAAAGCCAGTGCAATAATTGGCTATCTGATTAGTTATAGAATCATCAATATTGAGAATAGGTTTATGATTTAGATGTTTGCAGGCACTTAAGTGACAGATAAATTTTGTTCAATTCAGTTGCTTACTAATTCATTATTTCACATCTTTACATGGAGGTGTATTAAAGATTTCTGCTTAGGGCAAACAAATTTTACTTAAGTGAAGTGTTGAGGATTTGTGCTTAGGTCAAAAAAAAAAAAACTAGATTGCAGTTCAAACATTGCTAGATCCTTATAAAATACTTGGAAAAATCAGATTTTTAAATTGCCAAAATGGCATTAGAAGCATCCAAAAAAAAATCCAACAAAGGGAATACATAAATAAATAACGTTTTGGTCAAACAATTTCATTTTTCAAATTTTTGTCCTAGATTTGTATGTTTCAAAATGACCTAGATTTACTTATGCGTGTAATGATTAAGAAAATAAGTCCTGACTTAAACAATCGAAACATTTACCAGATTTAATGGAAAATAGAAAGAAGCGAAGGTTTCATCAATTTTTTAATTTATTACTCGTCTGCTCATTCTCTGTTCGTTGATTGAAATAGATGTACATACAGATTTATGCTAGATTTGATGAAGTTTTGAGAGCTACATTAATTATTATGATATCTGCAAGGCACCTGCTGAAAACAAGTCTTAAAATTAAAAAAGTAAACGAATTGAAATGAAGAAATCTTACAGGCGCTGCTGATCTTGAGCGGCCTGGTAGAGAGTCACGTTTAGTGCAGACGGCGGTGACTGCCTATAATTTGCAGGTTCTGCTGGTGTCTCCTCGCTGCTTCTCAAGAAAAACCACACGATGTTGTGTGCGGAAATATATTCGCCACATCTGTATTAGCCTGCAAAATGTTATTCGATTTGGAAAATAACACCAATGTCATCGAGCCTGAAAAATAAAAGAGCAAAATAAATGCTGTGTGTAATACCCTCAATTAGGTGGGGGAGGTCTGGGACTATATCTCATAGAGTTCGCATGTTACTCTATTTTTTTTAGTCCTAATGTTTTCGATGCAACTTTTACAATTAATTTGTATATTGAAAACCGTGCTAAAAAAAATTAAAAGACATAAGTTATGGTTTGTAGCTATTTTATTTTAAAAATTTATTTCTTATCATTTTTGTCTTTTTATTGATTGGCTGTTGCTATTTTTGCCCATGGTATTTTACCCTTTCTTGTTACTAGTGAATGATAGGTAAACTATTCAGAGCACTTCGTCCTTGAGGTGTACTTCTATAATATTATAAGAACTGAATCAATTAAATATTATATGTTTAAATAATATTTTTAATTAACCAATATGTGATTTAGAAAATGTGCATAATTCTTTATCATATGCTCTCACTCTACGGTGATATATTTATTAAAATGTTTTGTTTTGTTTTTTTTTTTTTTAATTGACTTGTTTTAATTTTTAATATAAATTTATTAATAATTTATGTTTAGTAATAATTGTTTTCTTATGATAAGTAAATGATTATTATAATAAAAAAATTATATGTAATAAATAGAATTAATTAATTAAAATCAATTTTAAATACTAATTTTAATTAAGATTATTAAATATCAATTAATAAAAATATTGATAATTATTTATTTGAAATTCAAATTTATTAATTACAAATAATTTAAAATCATTTGACAAGATCTATAATTTTATTCAAAATTGATTATTTGAAATTGTCAAATTTGACACAAATGAAAATTTGACGATGAAATTAATATATCACAATTAAATTTCAAAACTGCGTACAAACAAAAGACACTAAAACACCTTCTATAAAGGTTATTTTGTAGTATATTTTACAATAATTATGTGTATATCTTACAATCGTTATAGTTCATTATTTCATTTTTATTTGGCTTTGCACCTACCAATTGTATTTGCTTGAGTTTCCCTACAATTTTTTCAATGTAGTTTTATTTTGTGTATATCTAGTAATCCTTGTACAATGACCCTTTTTCTCTTATATAACTATGTACTCTTCATGTTGATCTCTTTGTAGTGCATGTGTTTGAATCTTTGTAGTACATGCGTTTGAATTTGTTACAGTCATTGTTATGTCATCCCATAAGAACTCTAGTCAAGTAACTCATGGTAAAAATTATTTACATTCCCTTTTTGCAAGGAAAGTGTTCTCCATCTATTCAATTCTCTCTATGTCGCTCTGACATTAGCTTTATGTTAATACTTCCTATTGAACCCTTTCCCTTGGTCCACCTTACTGAGCATACTTTCAATGTTTGCAAGTCTTATGTTTTTGCATAAGGTAGGGACTCTAGTTGTAACACAGCTCTTGTTAATTTTGTTTTTCCTATTATGTTGTCTCCAATGTTGTGTGGAACAAAACTAGGAGCTTGCTAACTATTTGGGAAATGGAAAAATGAGAAATGAATAAAGTGAGAGAATTCCACTTGTATGAAAAGTGATGATATTCTATTTGGTCCTATGGCTCTAATATGACAAGGCACATGGGAAATCGATGTAATATGTGATGATAATATGTTTGGTTATGGCTATAATATGACAAGGCACATGGAAAATCGGTGTAATATGTGATCATAATATGTTTGGTTGTGTTGATAAGTTTATGTAGTACTAGTCACTATCTGAAATCCCAATATAAGAGTGTTAGTGACAATGTATGCTCTTTCAATTGGTTGTACCCATTGGAGATAAGGAATTAAAGGATGTGGAGAAATAGTAAAAGAAAATGTAAATGTAATCTAAAGGTAAATTCATAATCATGAAAATTATGTAAATATAATCACTATACAACTGTATTACATAATAGTCAAGTGGAACATGTAAAATGATATGTATTCTAGTTGTTATGTGTGGCTTAAAAATGTATATATAAGGGCCTGTTTGTTTGTTGGAATTAGACTGGAATTGGGATTGTCAAATCCTGGAATTGACATTTTCGATGTTTGTGTTCAAAACATGAAACTAGGATAGGGATTTATTAATTCTCATTTACCCCCAAAACCAGCATTTGAATCTTCCATCAGATAAGTAGGTGGAATTGGAAAATCAATTCCAATCCCACTTAAATGGGAATTGGGGGTAAAGTAAAATTTATAATATTTTGAAATCCATATGCAAACAACATTTTCCATCTTATTATTGTGATGCATAAGAGTGTGATTATAGAGGACTAATATTAGAATCTTGAGTAGAATTTGTGTGCGAGGAAATGTGATCTCATAGAAACTAAAATAGAAATTAAAATTATTCAAAATCACTAATCAAAACAACAATCAAGACAATGTGAAAAGGAGCTCAAACCACAATTGAATCCATTAAAAAAATAGAGTGTATGTTGAGTCCCTCATTGTATAGATTTGCCCAATTTATTTGAATGCAATGTGTACTCACAAAATTTTGGAACTTCGTAGTTAAGTGCACATGAATTGGAGTAATACTAGGATGGGTGACCTCCCGGGAAGTCCTGGTGCTTCACCCCTGTGAGCATCACCTAGATCCAATAAGTTCTAATATTCCATTCATTCTCATTAGAGATGGGTTCATGTGAGCCACTACTCATGAAACATGGGTTAATGAGTTTGACTCAAAAAACTACATAGTTGAATCTTGATAGCAATATCACAATTTGACTTGTTGTAGAAAGTATCTCCTCCTTATCAATTGATGAGCTCAAAGGGATTTCTAATGAATGGTTCATAAGGCACAACAGTTGGTGAAGGTTTTACAAATGGGGTTGCAAGAAGAGTGTGTTTAACCATGGAGTAAACTTTGTAGTTAAGCACACTCGAGATGGAGTAGTACTGGGATGGGTGACCTCTCGAGAAATCTTCATGCTTCACCCCTGTGAGCATCACCCAGATCCAATGAGTGCTAAGTGTTCCATTCATTATCATGAGAGATGGGTTCATGTGTGACACTACTCATGATACATGGGTCAATGATTTTGAATCAAAAAACTACACAATTGAATCTTGATAGCAATATCACAAATTGACTTGTTGTGGAAAGTATCTCCTACTTATTAATTGATGAGATCAAGGGGCTTTTTAATGAATGATTCATAAGGCACAATAGTTGGTGAAAGTTTTCAAAATGGGATTGCAAGCAAAGTGGTTTTAACCATGGAGGAAACTCTGTAGTTAAGCACACTTGAGCAAGAGTAGTATTGGGATGGGTGACCTCCTAGGAAGTCTTGGTGTTTCATCCCTATGAGAATCACCTAGATCCAATGAGTGTTAAGTGTTTCATTCATTCTCATGAGATATGGGTTCGTGTGAGCCAGTACAAATGACTCAAAAAACTACAAAGTTGAATCCTGATAGCAATATCACAATTTGACTTGCTATGGAAAATATCTCCTACTTATCAATTGATGAGCTCAAGGGGATTTCTAATGAATGTTTCATAAGGCACAACACTTGGTGAAGGTTTTACAAATGGGTTTGTAAGAAGAGTGGTTTTAGCCATGGAGGAAACTCCATAGTTAAGCGTACTCAAGTTGGAGTAGTACTTGGATGGGTGACCTCCCGGGAAGTCTGGGTTCTTCACCCCAGTGAGCATCACCTAGACCCAATGAGTGTTAAGTGATCCATTCATTCTCTTGATAAGTGGGCTCAGGTGAGCCACTACTCATGAAACATGGGTCAATGAGTTTGACTCAAAAAACTACACAATTGAATCCTGATAGCAATATCACAATTTGACTTGCTATGGAAAATATATCCTACTTATCAATTGATGAGCTCAAGGGGAATTCTAATGAATGGTTCATAAGGCATAACACTTGGTGAGGGTTTTAGAAATGGGGTTACAAGCAGAGTGGGTTTAACCATGGAGGAAATTCTATAGTTAAACACACTCCAGTTGGAGTATTACTAGGATGGGTGACCTTCCGAGAAGTCTCGGTGCTTCACCCTTGTGAGAATCACCTTGATCCAATGAATGATAAGTGTTCCATTCATTATCATGATAGATGGGTTCATGTGAGCCACTACTAATGAAACATGGGTCAATGAGTTTGACTCAAAAAAATACACAGTTGAATCTTGATAGCAATATCACAATTTGAATTTATGTGGAAAATATCTCCTACTTATCAATTGATAAGCTCAAGGAGCTTTCTAATGAATGGTTCATAAGGCACAACACTTGGTGAAGCTTTTGCGAATGGGGTTGCAAGCATAGTGGGTTTAACCATGGAGAAAACTTTGTAGTTAAGCACACTTGAGTTGGAGTAGTATTGGGATGGTTGCCCTCTCGAGAAGTCCTGGTGCTTCACCCCTATGAGAATCACCTAGATCTAGTGAGTGCTAAGTTTTCCATTCATTATCATAGGAGATGGGTTTGTGTGAGCCACTACTCATAAAACATGGGTCAATGATTTTGACTTAAAAAACTACACAGTCGAATCCTAGTAGCAATATAACAATTTTACTTGATGTGGGAAATATCTCCTACTTATCAATTGATGAGCTCAAGGGGATTTCTAGTGAATGTTTCATAAGGCACAACACTTGTTGAATGTTTTTCGAATGGAGTTGAAAGTAGAGTGGTTTTAACCATGGAGGAAACTCTATAGTTAAGCCTGCTCAAGCTGGAGTAGTACTAGGATGGGTGACCTCCAAAGAAGTCTCAATGCTTCACCCCTGTGAGATATTGAAAATCTAAATAGCCAAGGGATCCGTTTGGAGATTTTCTAAGACAACATCATTTTGGATGTTTTTCCTTTCTTCATGCTCAATTTTCTCAATGTTTTTATCCTTTTGTGCTTTTCAAATGTTTTTGGGGTTTTCAAGATCTCTTTTGAACTATGTACAATAAAATAGGATGCTCTCTCATCTGATACTCTTTATACTCTTTCATCTACCTCATGTATAGAACCTTTTAAGATGAATACTATTAATAGGTTCTTGAAGTTCCTCTCTGTCACAATTTGATAATTTATAGGTTCCTGTGCCAAATGAAGATATTATGATAAATGGGCCTAGCCAATTAGCCTCCCATTTGCCTTTCTTTTCCCTCTCAACCTGATTCTTTGGATTCTCTCTCAACACCAAGTCTCCTACCTGAAAAACTCTCGGTTTGATATGTTTATTATAGTTCCTTGAGATTCTATTTTGGTATACTTTCAGGTGCTCATAAGCTTGTGTTTGATGTTCTTCAAGTAACTCCAATTGTTGAAGTCTAGCAACCCTATAGTCTTCATCTGTGATCAATCCTTGTAACGACACTCGTAAAGACAGGATTTCAACCTCTAATGGTAGAACTGCTTCGGTCCCATAGACTAGTGAGAATGGTGTGGCTCCGGTGGGTGTTCTTATGCTGGTTCTATAGGCCCATAATGCTGGATTAATTTGCATATGCCAATCCCTTCCTGATTTGTTGACCGACCTTTTCAAGATCTTCAATATATTCTTATTTGTGGCTTCGGCTTGCCCATTTCCTTGAGGGTAATAAATTGATGATGAATGGTGAGTGATATGAAATGTAGCACATAGTTCATCAACATCTTTATTCTTGAATTGTTTTCCATTATCTGTTATTATGGCATGAGGAATACCATATCGGCAAATGATATGATTCAAGATAAACATGGAAATTTGCTTTCCTATCGCCATTATCAATGGAACCGCTTCAACCCACTTGGTGAAATATTCTGTTGCGGTTATGATATGTTTGTACCCATTTGAAGAAGGTGGATTTATGACGCCAATTAAATCAAACCCCCATTGATAGAAAGGCCATGGTGTGACAAATGGATGTAATGCTTGTGCCGGTGCATGTATCATATCGCCATGATATTGGCATTTGCTGCATATCTTCACAAAGTGGCAAGCATCCTTTTCCAATGTCTTCCAAAAATACACTAAGCGAAGGATTTTCTTAGCTAGATTTAACCCGCTTGAATGCGACCCGCAAATGCCTTCGCGACCCTCTCGTAAAGCTAACTTATAATCTTCTTCCTCTAAACACCTAAGTAACATCCCGTCTAGACCCTTACGATACAATGTTTCAGAAAGGATTAAGTAACGGGAGGCTTGGCGTATGAAATTGCATTTTTGAGCTCGGGTTTGGTCTAAGGGTAGCACTTGGTCTTTAAGGTAGGTATATATAGGTCCATACCAAGGGGAGTCATGTCCATGTAAGAGGGCAACAATTTGGGTTTCAGGGAGGTCAAATGTCAGTTTTACCAACTCTTCCACCAAGAACTCATACTTCTCATTTTGATCTAGTTTTTGTAACAAAGAAGCCAAGGTAGCCATGGCATCAGCTGCTTTGTTTTTCTCTCTAGGAATCTGTTCAAAGGTGATCAATGCAAAGTATTTCTTCCATCCATCAATCATAGTCTTATAAGGCATCAACTTTTCATCCTTAGTGTTATATTCATTGTTGACTTGATTAATGATGAGTTGAGAATCTCCATAAATTTGTAGCTCTTTTATATTCCATTCTAAGGCCATTTTGATGCCTATGACTAGTGCTTCATATTCTGCTATAATATTTGTACATGGAAACATAAGCTTGTAGGATTTGGGAATGGTGTAACCTTGAGGAGTTACCAATAGTATGCCGGCCCCGGAACCTCCTTGAGTATAGGATCCATCAAAGTATAACTTCCATGTTTTCTCCTCTATGTTGATAATGGCAGAATCCAGAAATTCCACTTGAATAGTTTGTGTAGAAGTCATGGGATTTTTAGCTAAATGATCTGCTATCACTTGTCCTTTGATTGCCTTTCTATCGACATATTCGATGTCAAATTCACTCAATATCATCACCTATTTAGCTATTCTACCTGTTAAGGCTGTTTTACTTAACAAATATTTGAGAGGGTCTATCTTGGCAATCAACTTGACCTTATGCATCAACATATAATGTCTCAACTTTTGAGATGAAAACACCACTGCTAGACAAGCTCTTTCCATAAATGTGTAATTAAGCTCATATTTTATCAATGTTCTACTCAAATAGTAGATAGCTCTTTCCTTTCCTCGTTCATCCTCTTGCGCCAAAAGTACCCCTAAGGATCTTTCTGTAGCAGATATGTAGAGAAGTAATGCTTTGCCCTTTATTGGTGACATGAGAATGGGCAGATTTATCAAATAAGTCTTCAGCAATGTGAAAGCTTGATTACATTCAGCATCCCATATAAATATAGTATCCTTATGTAGCAACCTGGTGAAAGAATGACATTTTTCAGCCAATTGGGAGATAAATCTTCAAATGGATTGGATTTTTCCCTACAAGGATCTCATTTGGTTGATATTCTTAGGTATTTCCATGTCTATTATAGCTTGTACTTTCTTGGGATCCACTTCAATCCCTTTGGCAGAAACTATGTAACCTAGTAACTTGCCAGATTGTACTCTGAAGGCACATTTCTTTGGGTTTAATCTGACCTTGAATTGCTCCAACCTAACAAATATCTTTTTTAAAATGTGGAGGTGTTCTTCTCTTTTGTGGGATTTTGCCAATATATCATCCACATAGTCTTCTAAAAATGTGTGCATCATGTCATGGAAGATAGTTGTCATGGCCCTTTGATATGTGGCTCCAGCATTTTTAAGACCGAAGGGCATGACATTCCAACAAAAAGTACCCCAAGGGCAAGTAAATGTTGTCTTTTCTTGGTCTTCGGGTGCAATTTTGATCTGATTATACCCGCTAAAGCCATCCATTAATGAGTACATTAAGTGTCCTGTTGTCAAATCCACTATGGCATCTATGCTCAGAAGTGGGAAATCATCTTTGGGGCAAGCAAGATTTAAATCTCTAAAATCCGTACACACACGAATGGATTTATCATGCTTTGTGACTGGTACAATGTTGGAGATCCATTTGGCATATGCTATTGCTCTTATGAACCCTACTTTCAACAATTTTTCCAATTCTGCCTTGACCAAAAGAGCTATGTGGGGGTGCATTTTTCTCAACTTTTGCTTAACGGGTTTAACCCCTGGTTGAACATTCAGATGATGCATTATAAAGTCAGGATCTAATCTGGGCATGTCAGCATATGACCATGCAAAGTTTACTTGTTGTTCTTGGAAGAATTTTATGAAGTCTTCTCTTTCTAGAGGTGTGAGTGATGCTACCAAGTGTATGAACTTTGGATCTAATTTTGTCCCAATATTGACCTTTTCCATTGGCTCTATGAGTATAGGTGACCTTTCCTCTTCATGTTCAAGCAAAGTGTCCAATCTCTCTTCTTTTGGTGCCACAATTGGGTTTTCACCAAAAGAAACGTCTTTTAATTTTATTTTTTCTTGTTCTAATGGTGCCACAGTTGGGTTTTCACCAATAGAACTTTTCATTTTTTTACTATTTTTTTACTATTTTTTTACTATTTTTTTCTTTTGACTAAGAGATTGAACCCCTGCTGCTGTCATTATGTCCATATTGAATTCGTTGGTGAAAGAGGGTTCAACCGCATTAAGGTAGTGATTCATTGCTTGGTCATTGGAAAAGTAAAGTAGGTCATTTGGTTTGGTTTGGTCCCAATCAATGAGGTGCGGATTTATCAAAAGTAAGGGTTCATTGGGTAAAATGTCATCAATAGGCATTATGGACATGACTTTGTTTGAGGGTTCGTACATTGTATCGTTTAGATCTATGACGTGCACTTCCTCAAGATGATCCATGGAAGAAGGGTCAAAGTCCCCTTCACTCGAGTCCTCGTCAACCTCTACGGGAAACAACATGGGAAAAGCCACAAGTGGGTTAAAACTAACATTTGAATCTCCCTCCTCTAAAGGTATCCAAAATGTTTCTATCCATGCTCCATTGGTAGGTACTTTCTCAATATTAGGCCTTTGAATAGGAGGTTCTTCACTAATTTGAGCTTCTTGCCTTGGAATTTTTGCATAAGTATGTATAGCAATCACTTCCTTGTCATGACATGATTCATCTGATAAAGTATCCCATTCATAATCCCGAGAATCATCACTATCTCCTTCGAATTCTAAGGCATTTATGTGAGGATAAAAATCTTGCATTGGGCTTGAACTTTCTCCTTTGAATTGAAAACCTACTCCAGATTTTTCATGACTTGCCCTCCAAATAGGTTTTATAGGTTCCAATAATCCCCTATTTGTTTGGCCTAAGGGTCCTCTTCCCTTGTATCCCATCTTTTGCATTATATCAAAGCGTTTTCCATATTGCTCAGTTTGTATCTTTACATGCTGAATTCTTTCCATGGGAGTGTTGGAAGTATCTTCCTCATCATGGTAAAGCCATTGAAGGACGTCATCTTCTTCCTTATCCCATGCTGCTTTGTTATCTTCCCTTAAAAAATAGGAATTATACTTATGTTCTTATGATGGTTTACCATGTGATTTTGGAGATGTGGGCATGTCAAATAGAGAAACAGAATATTCCCCTATCCCTTTTGAACTAATCTTGCATTGTTTTTCAAAGTTGTTCATCATTTCACTCATGTGTTGGTAACGATCTTTCTTGGCTTTTTCCTTTTCTTCTTTGGTAGGTTTATAGATCGTTGTTTCCAATTTAGGTGCTATGTATGAACTTTCCATTGCATTTGGGCCCTCGTAGCTCACTTTTTCCTTTCCCTTAGTTGATGTCGCTAGGCTAGCTTGAGGAGGGTGTGGAGTAACATTTATTGTTAGTTCCTTCATTTTAACATCTTCAACTATGGTTTCTTGAATAATTCCTTCCCGGTTATGTGGAATGTATAACTCATGAGGAGGTTTGAATGTATTGCAATATTGGAATGGGTTAGAGTCTCCTCCAACTGTGATTTCTTCACCCATGTATGAAAATTTTATGCATTGGTGGTACGTGGATGGGACTGCTTGCATCTCGTGAATCCACGGTCTACCCAACAAAATATTATAAGTTAATTTCATGTCCAGCACTTGGCAATTGGTGTCCTTCTTGACAGGTCCCACTTGGATGGGCAATACAATCATGCCCTTAGAAGCTTTTTCAGCTTCATCATAAGCTTTAATGGTGATTTTCTTTGTAAGGTCAATGCAAGACTTAGATAGACCTAAGGATTTGACAAGACTTAATGTGCAAATGTTGAGACCAGCCCCTCCATCAATGAGAGCTCTTTTGACTCTATGCCTTTCGATTAAGACCTCTATATGCAATGGTAGATTTTGAGGATGGGTTATAGACATGTCATCTTGATCAGAAAATGAAAGACAATGAGGTGCTACAAGATGACCTACCATATGTTGAAACCTTTATGTCTCTAAGTTAGTAGGAACATGTGTCTCTCCTAGAGCTTTTTCCAAAATCTCCTTATGGTTTGGTGACAACTTCAATAATTCTAAGATAGAGATTTGTGCTGGAGTACGTTGCAATTGATCAACCAAACTATAAGGCCTTGCTATTGTAGAAGACTGTTTGACTGCAATATTGGATGGTGGGATGTTAGTGCTTTTAGGAGCTATCCCTTGTAAGGTTATTCTAGAATTCTACCCTCTTGTAATGACATTTGATGCTTCCTTTCGAGGTTGTTCATTAACTATTATAGCATTAATAATGTGATCATAAGGTGGTGCAAAGTTGAGATTATTGGCACTTTGCTTCTTGTTATTTGATGACTCTCCCTTATCATGTTTGTAAAAGGGTTGTTTGAATGCCATATGATCTTCATTATTGGGAGGTCCGTCAACGGTGATCATGTCGTTATCAATTAAATCTTGCACTACATTTTTTAATTTCAAACATTCATTTGTTGTGTGTCCTCGAATTCTATGATACTCACAATAGGTATTGGCACTCCACCAACCAGGTTTATCATTTGGCTCGTAAGGCTGAATTTTTGACCAGACTATAAGTTGGCTCAACGAAAACTCGAAAAAGGGTATTCAAATTGATATTCAAAAATTTTTGAATCTTCCTGTAAGTACTCTCTGTTTGACCTTTTATGTTTCTAGGTGACACCGAATCAAGCATAGGCGTGACTAAAACTCCTGTAGGCATGCACTGGTTTGTTGTTAGGTGGTCCTTTGTGGGTTCTTAGGTGATACTTTACTATTACTAGGCGTGTCTCAAATGTCTCTGAGCGTGACTTTAGTGTGTACACGCATGTTTGAATAAGTCATAGGCGTGACTAAAAGTCTGATAGGTGAGTGTATTTTGTGTACAGGCGAAACTTCTCTGACCAGGGTATGATTTTTTAGATTTTTTGAAACTTTTGATCAGATATTTTTGAAAATTTCTTGTTTTGAAAATTAAAAACAAACGCAACACACACATAAATGTCTCTAAACAACAATCTAATGTGTATATTCTTGAATGTTTTCACAAGTATAGCACAATAAAAACTTCCAAGCAGCCTACCTAAAGTCAATTTTGGCTTGTAAACATGGCTCTACAAGGTGGCTTTGCTACTTTAAACAAGATTTAGTAAATATTCCGTTCAAATGAATTAAAATCTCTCATCCCCCAAGTATGTTAAGGGGCTTCCCACACGCACCGAGGCACAATTTTGTGCAATCCGTAAAGACTACTAGAGGAAGTTCGAGAAGATTAAAATCCCTTTGTCATGTACCCCATTAAGGATGCATGCATTTCGTTTTATAGTGGGTTGGATTCTCGCAGAAAAAGCAAGTGTATCCCACTTTGGGCTGTCCCTCTCACTAGCCTCGCTAAGGCAAATTCAAGAGGTGAGCCCACTAAATCTCTAACATGTTCATTTTGCAAGTAAGGCAAATTTTGAATTTTAAGTAAAGTTTTTGGGAGTTTGTTTCACCAAGAAGGTGAAGAGCATATCCCTAACTTTCCTTTTAATTCTTAAACACTTCAAACACTTAGTTCTTTTTCAACCTCTTGACAAGGACGTTCTTAGAATTGAAATGTGTGGTTCAATTTCTTCCTTATTAAAGCTAGGTTTAAATGACAATGCCACAAGTTAAGGGAATGCAAGCTTGTTTGAGTAGAATACCTTTCCTTGTAGCTAGCAAAAGGCTAGGGGCATTTTTGAGTTGCTGATTTTCATTTTTCACTTACTCACCTTGGCAATTTGCTCCAGCTCCCTCCTCCAACAAGTTAGTCCAACACAACCAATTCACAATGAGTGGAAACCAAACTTGCATGTAATCAATCAAAAGATTTTAATGAAAGAAGCTTTAATCTCAAGGTTCATAAATCCAATTTAGAGACACAAATTTCTGCTTATAAGCTTCAATCATAGCTAAATATTTCTCATATACTTGGACATCCTCATCTAGTGTGGATTCAAGGACAGCCTTTGTATGCACTTGATTCTCCTTCTTTATTTTCTTTGCCAATGCTTTTCCCTCCTTGTTGAACCTATTTTATGGCTTTTTCACTCTCGGATGTCTGCTCATTTACTGGTTAACAACAAACACAGAGAATCAGATTTTCAAATTTTATCAAATTGAACGTGAAAATAGCAAATTAAATGCAGGCGACATCTTCCAGCTAATAGGCATGAATAAATCACTCAGAGGTGTGACTTTATTGATTACACGCAACACATTTCAGTGCATAAGCGACATTAATAATAGCACAAGCGGTAAATCTATTATGCAAAAGCGTAAACAAAATCCTAAATCCGCGGCAAATAATCAATGCAAAGCGACATCCAAAAGCTTTTAAAGTGATAAAAATATTATCATAAGCATAACATTAACTATCAAAGGCATGATAATCTATGTTACTACGCGATAGAAAATTCCTCTTTAAGCGTGATATTAAGTGTAAAGCACAATGCAAAGAGGAAATTAATGTGACAGAAGATAAGAGATACGCGATACTTCCCTGTGTTTAGGCATGATTTGAAGCCGTAAAGGCTGAATGCTTTGCCGTTTCGAGCGTGAGTTTCCAGCTAGCAGGTGTAAGATCAGGCTTCCGAAGCAACACTATAAGGATTCTAAGCGTGAATAGATCTCCTGTAGGCATGACTTTAGAAAATTCCTCCAGAAAACACACAAAAATAAGACAAAAACGTATGCAAAGATGATTTAAATCACAAATTTGTTAGTATTTGAGGCTCAAGGCCCCACGGTGGGTGCCATTTGTGTGATGATATTATTCACCTTCATGAAATTACAAGATTAACTAAGAACAACAAGAATTAGAGTGAGAACTAATCTAATCAATGCACAATTAATCTATCAACATCTCATGGATCTCTAAAATAAAGTGGTAAATGAGGCTCTTAGCTATGATCCTCACTAGTGACACTCTAAAGATGAGAATTAAGCTATATGATATGCAATTAAGATCTATTCAATCAAATTCTAGCTCTATTTGATGAACAATCTACTATGATCAAAGCAATTAAGCTATTAAAATTGACAAGTGAGTGGTGTGGATGCAAATTGCAAGAGCTTTGCTGCAATTCAAAGATATGGAATGGATCCTTAATGCCTTAAAATGCTTTCTACTTATAGGATTTTCCCAAGGGTAGGGGGTAGAGTGAGTTGATCATGGTTATGCTTGGGTAAGGTCAATTGGCTTTGCTTTGTCCATAAATGGGGGGACAAGGAGGGGAAAATCATTTAAATGGTTTCAAAAGGCTGGACCATTTCAACAAAAGTGAGTGATTTGTGTCCATTTTGTCTCCTTTTTGCTTTGTTGAGGGAAATTATGATTTATTAATTAATTAAAGTAATTAAATTTAGCCATGAAGGGTAAGAGGTTCATTTTGATTTTTGCTTTCAACAACTATGTCATTAATTAAATTTAATCAATTTCATAGTGTTTTTCCCCTTTTCAAGCTTTCATTTAATCATTTAATCCTTTTTCCTTTGATTTGAATTGCCTTTGTTCCATTTATTGATTTTTCGTGCTATTTTGATGATTTGATTGCACCTTTTGATTGATTTAAGCCTTTGACCAATTTTTCGTGTCTACAGTGAATGTTTTTCAAATGGAGTTGAAAGTAGAGTGGGTTTAACCATGGAGGAAACTCTATAGTTAAGCATGCTCAAGCTGGAGTAGTACTAGGATGGGTGACCTCCAAAGAAGTCTCAATGCTTCACCCCTATGAGCATCACCTAGATCCAATGAGTGATAAGTGTTTCATTCATTCTCATGTGAGATGGGTTCATGTGAACCACTACTCATGAAACATGGGTCAATGAGTTTGACTCAAACAACTACAAAGTTGAATCCTAATAGCAATATCACAATTTTACTTGTTGTGGAAAATATCTCCTACTTATCAATGGATGAGCTCAAGGGGCTTTCTAATGAATGGTTCATAAGGTACAAAATTTGGTGAAGGTTTTTCAAATGGGGTTGCAAGTAGAGTGGGTTTAACCATGGAGGAAACTATGTAGTTAAGCACACTCGAGCTAGAGTAGTATTGGGATGGATGACCTCTTGGGAAGTCTTGGTGCTTCACCCCTGTGAGCATCACTTATCTCCAATGAGTGCTAAGTGTTTCATTCATTCTCATGAGATATGGATTCATGTGAGCCAATACACATGAAACATGGTTCAATGAGTTTGACTCAAAAAAATACATAGTTGAATCTTGATAGCAATATCACAATTTGACTTGTGGAAAATATCTCCTACTTCTTAGTATAACAATGCTTAATTAAATTGGATGCAAGATCTTTGATTATCATTTTGTTTGATAATATGAGGAGAGGAGATATGAAAAGAGTATTAGGATGAAGATATGAAGATCAATGGGGAGAGGATTTTGGTCCTCTTGATCCATGAGATGGTGCTATTGGCAGGAAAAAGAGAAATCAAACATAATGTAGAAGAACCTACAACACTTAATGCATCAAGCCTATGAAGCCTGAGATTGATAATATGGCATGTAGATTAGTGATTTTATGTATGGGTCATGACACATTACTTAGATATAAATATATTGTAAAATGTAATCTCTAGTAGAGAGAGTGACAAAGTATACATATAGAGAGAAAGAGAGGAACATAATGAAATAGAACACAAAGATGAATAGATATGATGTAAATGTGTAGAATAATATAAGGAGATACAAGGATGTATATAATGTACTAAATTCATATTTATTATACAAATACTTTTGTTTCCATACATGATGTATTATGGTATGTTCTTGATAATTTTTTAAGTAGTTAATCTCATGTTCAAAACTAATTCCATGTTTCTTTAACATGACTAATTTGTGGAATAACTACAACACTGATAAATTTATTGGGGTTCAAAAATCTTGTCTAAGGCCCTAGATTTATCACTATCGATTTCATTTTTGGCACCCTGGTTGGGTCTTACTAAAGACAACAAGGAAATTTTTGAAAATCACAACTATAAACTGGACAAAGGAGAAAAAGAAAATATGAAGAGGATATGAAAACTTTCAACACCATACTCTCAACATCTACCTTCTGGGGGGTTAGGTGTCAAAGGGATGGGGAATGGAAAGGAGAAAGATTTCTAAAAGATATCCTTGAAGAGACGTGACTAATAAGTGTATCATCATAAATTGTAAGCACCTAAGTGGTCTACAATTTCATGATTGTTTAGCACCTACCTTCTTGTGCTTTCAATATAAATTGCATAATAGGACTTCGTAATTGCACTTAATGAACAACTAAATTCAAATGTGGCCCTTTATCCCTTCAACCTTGTTAAAATTGAGGTAATCCCTTATTTCTAAGTGTACTATGTTTCTTCTCCAACCAAATAATTCATTACATGTCCTAGGACCTATGTTACCATTTGTGGCCTCAATGTTCTATCCCAACCTCCAAATTGACTGTCAGATATAATCTTGCATCTCTTAACTTACTAGGACCCATAGTTCTAATTTGGGCCTAAAATGGGTGGTATAGTACATTTGAAACATTTTATATCTCGATATAGAACATTTCAAACATTATGTACCCTGAGTTTTGAGCCCAAATTTAAATTGGGTCCTCATCTCGGTGATTTAGGGGAGGATTAAGATTTACATTTGGCTCTCTTATTTCTATGTCCTGATTTTGTATAAAAGAAAGCCTCACACTCCATTTTGGTGAGATGAAAGCAATTTTAAGGTTGGAGCCCAAATTTTAATACATCCCATGAAGTGAGGACTCATTAATAGAGGCTATATCAATATTCTATCAAGAATTCAAAATATTTTTAACATCATGATGGAGCTACAAAAGGATTATGATGGTGGCTAGGAGATCACCAACTAATGATTGACTTGTACTCTTCCTCTTTGGATTTGGGTATGGTTTCTTGTTATCTTCATATCTACATACTCGTGCTTTAGATCTATACTTGTTACATGCTCTCAATCACACATTGATTGCATTTTCATATAGGGTTTACTCTATCACACTAGAGTAGATCTTTACATTGCATTTATGCACTTTAGCTCATAACAATTTAGACATACTCTAGATTCACGAGAACTACACACATTATCTTTGTTATATTGGCTATTTGTAGAGGTGGTAATCACCAAAATAGGGAGTTGATCAAGGTGAACCTCTATATAGCCACCCACATACATATTTCTCAAATTTGCAAGTGCAATAGACCCTAAAATCAATTGTCAAAACTTTTATGTCATCCCAACACTAAGACAAACAATTTCCAATGTGTCTTGATAGAAAATTATAGGTATAGAACATTTCAAACATTTTGTACATGTGTATATAATGTTTTAACTATTGTATACCCTACAAAAAATAGTGAAATTTGATTTGTAGGAAGGTACAAGTCTTAGGATCTCAAGTTATTAGTTATGACTATTTTTGGGATTCCGACAGTCAAGAATTCAAATTTGAGTCTTCATTTCTCCTATTTTAATTCTAGGTACGCTCAAATCCATTATAATCTATTTCCACATCTATTTTTCAATCTGATTAGATCATTTCTTGTCTTATTTAGTCATTTTCATATTATTCGTATTCATCCCTTTTCTGATTCTAAGAAGCAAAGTAATAGAAATCCCAAGAGCAAAAATATCACATTAGCATCCCTCTTACAGGGTGGTTCTGATCTAATTTTTCTTAAGGTGGTTTTGTATTCCAATATGTGTTTTGAATCAATGAAAATCGAGCTTTCAGGTGATACCCTTTTCATACTACACAATAATAAAGTTATCTTTTAAGATCATTAGTTTTCCACAATCCATCGTAGTTAGTAAATATAATCCATCTTTTAAGAAAATATCTTTGATAGATATCGTGGGGAAAAATGGAGGAGTAATGTAATCCCAAGACAAAAACTCTCATGAAAAAAGGAGATAAGAATAATACAATATGATCTGAGGAGAAAAATGCATTAGCAAGAAAAGTGACAATGGCCTACCCAAACATTGAGGAAAGAAAACAAAGACAAATTGTCAAGAGAGAGGAGAGACACTACAAAAGGACGGAAAGTGTAGAGAAGAAGAGAGTTGAGCATACCAATGAGGGTTCTATTGAGTGTACCAAGGTGGGTTCTTAAAGAAAAAGAGGAAAATGATTTAGAAATTGAGTGGAAGATACTAAAGAAAGAAAAATCACATTAGAGAAAGTATAACATTTACTTAAGTAGCATAAAATAGGGTATTGGTGACAACAAAAATTTAAGAAGGTTTTTGTTAGTGGATTTTAGTAGCAAGGAGGCTCCAACCCTACCACGACTTTCCAAAAACCTTAAGAGTAAAGTAAATTTTTCAAACACGATGATAAAATTAGATGAAGTATTTTTGGAATTTCTTAATAACTTCTAAGAAGGTCTTTTCCATACAGGAAGAATATTTAAAATAATTAGTTAATTAAAGTATAACAAAAATAGGAAGATAATAAATACAAAAGGAAATAAGAGTTATAATTAATTTGGGTGAAGGATTAAGAACATTAAATAATGAAATGTAACTTAATAATAAAAAGATGAAAAAATGTCTCAAAGAGTCACAACCCCCTAACCAAGATCCATTCCCTTAACTGTATAAAGGTAAAAGAATTTTGGTAGAAGAGATACTGCAATACAAAGAGGAGGAAATGAGAGAAGATCAAGAAGAGCAAGAGGTTGTTTGAGTTTTTTTTGGATGTGTATACTTTGACATCAAATTGAAGAGTGGTAAAGGTAGAGAACAAAATCCATGGACAATTCATAGTGTTAAAAAGAAGAAAGAAAAGAGTCAACAAATCTAGAAGTCAAAATAGAAAATTAAACCATATAAAATGGAAGGATCATTTAAGGTTCAAGTCTTTGAAAAGGATGTCGCTGATGCTAAAAAACATGTATTCTTATCAGAAGCACTTTGATAAAGGAAAGAAGCAGAAGAACATAGACAAAATCTGCTAGACTTTGTATCCTCATTAAGAAATGATGAATTAGATTGGTACAAAGAGACATGTTTTAAATATGGAAACAATTGGGATGAGGTTAAAAAAAAAATCTTGGTAGATTTTTCTACTACTGACATCACCATAGAAAGTGTGAGAAAAATGAAGGATCTAGTACATAACAATAATAAATCAGTAAAGGCATACAACCAAATATTTAAGTAGGTGTGTTACAAGCTCAAAGAACCACAGTTCAAGAGGCATAAAATTGAATGTTTTACATCTGAACTATAGAATGATATAATGGTATTTTGGATGGATGAATATTTGAATCCTATGTATATTTGATCATACTTGCATTACCAAATTCATACATGAACCTACCAGGGGCCGAAAAGAATAAAACTAAAGAATCTCTCAAAGAAATGTAATTATCAATTAAAAAAACCTGATAATTTTGAATAAAATATTATGCAAAGGATAAAAAAAATAATGCCAAAGGGATATGGTAGAAATAATTCTCCTGAGAATGACATATTCATAGTGGTTTCTTAAAGCTCGAGGAAAGGATAGCAACCACATTACATGTGGAGGTAAAAATAATAAAGATTAATTCAACATATTGTGTCATTTGTAGAGAATGGGACACCCACCTCACTAAGGATTGTATTGAGTATCAACCTCAAGAACATAATGGAGCAATCCATTGCAACCAAAAATATCATAACCAATATTAAAATGTATGTGTACATACAAAAATGAATGATGGAGGTTACTGTGTGATGTGAAAAGCACCTTCATAGGGTTAGTATTGCAAATAAATGAAAATAATAACTAAATTACCAC
Organism: Chamaecyparis obtusa; assembly: GCA_027943335.1. NCBI lineage: Eukaryota > Viridiplantae > Streptophyta > Pinopsida > Cupressales > Cupressaceae > Chamaecyparis > Chamaecyparis obtusa. The sequence continues at coordinate 340,456 of BSBK01007088.1, read as the reverse complement.
AAAGAGTAAGTTATTTAAGCAAATAAATGACAATTAAGCACTCTATGTAGCTCTATTTAGATTTGCTAATGCAAAGCTCTCAGCAAGCTTCCATTCGTGACGACTCTAAAATGAGAATTGAATGATAAACTAACTAAAAGTTCAATTCCAAAGTGAATTAAGCCTTAATTAGTACTAAATTTTCCTGTCTAACTCAAAATTGCAAGAGGTTTGATGCTATTCTCAGATTTTTGGATCATAATTAAGTGATTTATGCCTTGCTTTTATAGATTTTGGCAAGGGTAGGGGATAGAGTTGAGTTGATCATGGTTCGTTAGGGTTAAGTCCATGGTTCCACCTTTGGAGATAATTTAAATGGATTGTCCTCAAAGCTTGGACAAAGAGACAAAATGGGTGGCCAAGATGCTCGCACCTTATGTGCGATTGAGATTCATTTTGAGCTTGATCCTTAAATCCTATTGGTTGAGGCATTTTCCTCACATGTGGTGTTGAGGGAAAATTAGGATTTATTTATTAAAATTATTTAATTTGTTTAGCCATGTGTACCCCTTAAATGGGTTGATTTGGTTTAAATTGAACTATACAATTAATTAGATTAATTGCACAATTTATTGATTTATCATGATTTATTAGATTTAAATTAATTTATTGGCTTTTGATTTTCAATTAGATTTGGATTATGGCTTGATTGCAATTTTGCTTTGATTTTAGCTTGATTTTATTTTATTGCTTTGATTTTGCCTTAGTTGCTCACTCAAATTGATCTTGTCCATTTTTAGGTGATTACAAATGCCCCTCTTTGAATCGATGTGCAAAGTGTATCGGCTCAAAGAATGTCCTGATCATTTTGATGTGAAGTCCTGATTAGATTGATGCTTGATTCAATATTTTATAAAAGATGCAGATCTTGATGATAAAGCTTATGCAGTTCTGATTGATTTGAAGTCCTAGATGGTCTTTCTGATGATAGGTTACTAATACGATGTCTGATTTGATCTGATTTGATGTTTGATGCTCCACTTGATTGATAAGCGAAAAACAAATTTGATGAAAAATTTAGCCTTGATTTGATGTCATGCTCCTGATTCAATGATTATGATGCAGGTCCTGATTGTCCAAGTGTATGTCCCCTCGAAAATGAAATGAAATTTTATCATGGTGAAGGATATTGCATTTTTTATCAATTAGCATTTGAAAAATAGTTAATTATGAGTAAATTTTGATTTCATTTTTGATAAAGTATTTGCGATCCTATGATTATAAATGCCCCTGATTTGGTGGAATAGATGTTTAAATTGGGTTCCAAGTCATTTTCTACTAAATTGTGTCGCTTTTAGGTCAAAATGGGCTATATAAAGGGGTAAAAGGTCATTTTACTATTCATTTTTACCTTCTCTTTTGACTTTTTCACTCTGACCCTCTTTGAGCTATTTCACAATGGTGGTCCTGATTCGAGAGAATAGGTTTGAGTGATATCAACGTCCACCTAGCTATGAACCTTCGGTATGTACCCCAACAACCTCTTTTGTCTGAGTTTTGCATTTAAAATTGAAAATTTGGAATTTTCTATGAAAAACCCTATTTTTTTCATTTTTAATTTTAATAGCACATACAATCATTTTAACAGTGCACACACATTTCCTACTACACATCCACATTTTTTCACAGCGCATTTAAACTTTTGAGTAGCGCTTACAAACCCTAAAACTAGGGCACATTTCATTTTTGCCATTTTTTGTAGCTCTTTTACTTTTGATTGCACTTTAAAGATTTTTAGGAACATGTACAGGGGTTTCCTACAATGCATACTAAGTTTTGTAGTGTGTACACTTTGTTGTAGCGCGTATGATACTTTTTGCTGCACTTTTGATGTTTTAAGTGGTGCATTTGATTTTTAGCACTTTTAAGTATTGAAATAGTACGTATACCCTATTTGGTCAAATTTGTGAGCCTCTAAGTCAATTTTGCGATTTGTGTGTTATCATCAATGTATCGATTGAATTAGGTTTTGGAGTCCTATTGATAGCGAGTTGTGTGATGTCATTTTGATTCATGTTGATATTAAATGTTTGATGGTCAATCTTGATTTAGATGATGGATAATGATAAATTTTCCATCTTCTTTGAATAGGATCAGGAAAATTGATTGTGGTTTGATTATTTGATTGACTTAAGATGATCCAATATGTGATGATTTTGATATCTGATGTGTTTAAACTTTCTTTTGCAGGCTCAGCTTTAGAAGCTAGGTGTATGAGGCCTTTATCCTTTACCTTTCAATATGATTGATGATTTGAGTGGACTTGGGAATCAAACCATAGGCCAATGCGGGCTATCTTTCATTCTCTCTCTTCCTCAATTCCACATGAATCGAGGTCTTCTTACTACTATGATAGAGCATTGGCACTCTGACCATAATACTCTTCACTTGTCAATGGGAGAGATGACGATCACTCTTGAGGATATGTATTAGTTATTGCGCATCCCTACGCATGGGGAGCTTATATATTATAATCAGGTCTATGATGGGACCATACGAAGACACCTCTTTTAAGATCCTACTATCAGAGATGAGAGCATTCAGTGGGCTCAGTTTCCTTCTTTTCTCGTGCTTCCTATTGTTCTCAGTGCGCTTGTTGGTGGATTTTTGGTTCCTGATCAGTGAGGTCATGGTTTTGTCATTGGTTGGGGTAGATTCTTGAGGATACAATTGCACATCCTCACATGTTTGATTGGGGCTCCTGTATGATAGCTTAGTTGTATCATGAGCTACATGATGTGATATATCATTGCAGGGCTACTCTCTCTGCTATAGTAGTCTTACTTCAGTTATGGACATGGGAGCATATTCTTGTTACTCGTCCTATTTTTTTCATCATTGGGATGCGGGTTGGCCTTTTGCCTAGATGTATGAGGGGATGGTTGTGGAGGCCCACTTGGGAAAGTTAGATTATTGGTGACATATTGTTGACGATATTGATAAGGTGGTCTGGAGACCATACATCGATTGTGAGCCATGGTCGGAGGCTGCAACTGAGCTTCCATATATGTACATGCCTTGATGAATGATAGGGTAGACACCCTTGATTATAGAGCAATTCTTCTTTCTCAGAGTTTTACGCCAGTTTGGTCGGATATAAGGGATGCCTCAGGGGCTATCCTGTTATGCTTGGGTATAGGTTGAGAGGTCCCTTTGGGGTCCTTAGATTGATTATAGGAAAGCACAAGATGAGGTACTATAGCTACCCCATCTTGCATGAGATATGAGAGATCATATTGTTGATGCTGACATGACCAATGATTATGCTCAGTGGTTCATTCAAAACCCTTTTCCTAGATTCACAAATTCATCCAATCCAGTGCCCGGGATTGAGGATGAGTCATATGATGATGGTGGAGATGGTGGTGGTGGTAGGAGATGGGGTCGTCGAGGACAACAAGTGGGTTGAGCTAGATGAGGATGCAAGGTTTTCATTCATGTCATTATTGTTGCTCATGTTCATGTCAAAGGCAGTTTGCAGACGAGGGGTGGGCGGGTGAGGCTGAGGGGTGGTCCGTTCAGAGCACTCCATCAAGTTGGGGTTGACAGACTAGCCAGATGGGCTCACCATAGAGTGTGGGTGTATAGGTAGGTTGGTGCACAAGTTGTGGTTAATGTTAATGCATATGTGGCATAGATTCTTGTGGATCAGGCACTGGCACCTCCGGCACCTCCTCCTCCATAGGGTCCTCTTCCTTCACAGATTCCATCTTCTTCTTTTATGCCATCTTCTTCTATTCTTCCCTCTTCTTCAATTTCCTCTTCTTCTATGGCTCCACCATAGGCTCCTCCTAAAGAGGCTCCAGCATCAGCTTCTGATGTTCAAGTGTTATAGTTTGATGTTTCAGATATTAGGCAGCATTTTAGTCGGCTAGGCAGCATGATGCAAACTTTTATGGCTACGATGAGTCAACACGGCCTATAGGCGAGCTCAATTTGGGGGCCTGATACTGGCCCTGGTCCTCATGGTGATTGTGGTTCTGGTAGTTGATGATGTATGATTGATCCATTCTTTTGTATATTATGATGATTAGTTTTGATATCAAGACATTTGACTCATATTCTTTAGTAGATGATGTTTATTTATTATCGATACTTGTTATGTTTTGATGGACTTTGATTGACATATTCTGATGGACTGGGATGATACCATGGACTATGATATTCGTTGATAGATTTACTTTATATGGTGTCATTACGTGTTGGTCTTATTTTTCAGGTGCTTTACATGATATGCAGATCTATATGATTCTATCTCTACATGCTTTATTTTCATGCTTTTCAAATGTAATTTATGATATGAATGCACATGTTTATGCTTATAAGTGCAAATGATTATCTTATTTATGACATAGATTAGATGTATGCATTTATTAGATGGTGTAATATATGATGATGTATAATGATGAATATGTAATGGTCTAATGATTAATGTTATGTGATGATGTTATGGATGCAAATTAGATGACATTATGGATAATGCAAAGTAATGTGATAGATGTGAAATGAGATGTAAATGTAATGAATGCACTTATATGATGTATGGATTTTGATGATTTAATGATTAATGATGAATGTAATGATAGATGATATACATGATATATGGATGCAATGTTGATCTAGATGTAAATGCAATGACTTAATACACTTATTTTGAATATAATTCAATGTTTAAATGTAATGAACCTTTGATCAATGCACCTATATGAAAAATGCACCTATTTTGAAAAACTTTCATCGATTTGCTAGAAAGACATGACTTTATCAATCAAGTAATTACTTAACAATTTTGCACTATTTTTCAAATCCATAATTCAAGTATAGATTCATCCATTTCATATTTTTAATCCTAATAAAGGTAAGGTCTTTGTGAGATCTTGGATCAAAAATTTGCGTTCATTTGATTGATGTTAGGATTAGGATGTGATCATGTAAGTGTTTCACTTGTGTTTTGATGAGCTGATTTGGTGTCAAATTGATGCTTGCTTTGATGAATCCTTCCTCATTTAGAATAGATTTTGCCCACAGTTTGATGTGATTACATTTGTTGGACTTAGGACATTTTGCAGATTAGTGATGAAAGCTTTAGGTACTTGCAAATGCAACTATGGGGTTTTATTATGCAATATATATGAATGAAATATTTACAAGGATGACGACTAGGCATGAAATTGACTTAGACTTCCAATGGTGCATGTTTACTAGGTTTTCATCGATTGAATGGATTTTCTCTTTTTCTATTTTTCAAGCTTTTTCCCCTTTTTTGGCTACCAAGGTGCCTATTTGCTAGGTTTTTACCATGGCACTCTTTTCTCTTTTTCCATTTTTTTCCTATTTTCTCTTTTTCCATTTTTTTAGTTTACATATCATCAAGGTGCCTATTTGCTAGGTTTTCACCAAGACAATATCTTTTTGAGGATCATTTCTAAATGTTTTTGGCTTTCTTCATGCTCAATTTTCCATTGTTTTTTATCTTTTCTGCTTTTCTGATTTGTTTTCTATTTTCTATTTTTCAATGTTTTTGAATTTTTTACGATCTCTTTTGACTATGTACAATAAATAGGATGCTCTCTCATCTGATTTTTTGATACTCTTTTTCTTTATACCATTTCAGCTACCTCAAGTGTAGAACCTTTTCAGGTGTATATTATTGATAGGTTCTTGCAACTCTTCTCCTTCACAATCAACTAGTTTATAAGTGCCAGTTCCAAAAGAAGAGGTGATCACAAAAGGTCCTAACCAATTTTCTTCCCATTTCCCTTTCTTTTCTCTTTCCTCTTATCTTTTAGGGTTTTATCACAATGCTAAGTCACCTATTTGGAATGCTCTCAGTTTAATGTGTCTATTGTAGTTCCTTGACATTCGATTTTGATACACTTTTAATTGGTCAAAGGCTTGTTGTTGTCTTTCATCCAGTAGCTCCAATTTGTGAAACCTAGCAACCCTATAGTCTTCTTCACTTAGTAATCCATGTAATGAGACTCTTAAAGATGGAATTTCTACTTCCAAAGGTAAAATTGCTTCTGCTCCATAAACTAGTGAGAATAGTGTAGCTCCTGTTGGTGTTCTGATGATTGTCCTTAAGCCCATAGAGTAGGATTTATTTGAATGTGCCAATCTCTACCTAATTATCAATGGTCCTCTTCAATATTTTTAAGATGTTCTTGTTTGTATCTTCTACTTGTCCATTACCTTGTGGGTAATATATTGAAGATGAGTGATGTACCACTTGAAATTTTGTACATAGTTCTTTCAGGTCCTCGTTCTTGAAATGTTTTACATTATCCATTATAATGGTGTGAGGAACACCATATCTACAAATTATGTGATTTAATATGAACATGGATATTTTCTTTCCTGTGGCAGTGGATAAGGGTACAACTTCCACCCATTTGGTAAAAATATTTCGTTGTTGTAATGATGAATTTATGACCATTTGAAGATGGTGGATAAATCATACCTATCAAATCTAAACCCCATTTATAAAAAGGCCAAGGTGTGGTCATAGGATAAAGTTCTTGTGCTAGCACATGGATTAAGTTCACGTAGTACTGACATTTATGACAAGTTTTCACAAAGTGACAAGCATCTTTTTCCATAGAAGGCCAAAAATATCCTATCCTAAGAAGTTTCTTAGCTAGGGTTAAACCATTTGAATGTGACCCACAAATTCCTTCGTGGATTTCTTGTAAGGCTATGGTTGATTCCTCATTTTCTCTAGACACCTTAAAAGCATTCCATCTAGGCTCTTGCGATACAACATGTCAGATACCAGGGTATAGCAAGAGGCTTTTTGTATAAAACTTTTCTTTTGATTTTCGGTTTGGTCCATGGGTAAGATTTGGTCTTTTAAGTATGTGTAAATGTCTCCATACCAAGGTGAGTCATGTACCATTAGTAAGAAAATGTTGTGAGGATGAGAAGGGTCAAATGTGGGTTGTCCAACTTCTTCTACCAAGAATTCATATCTGGCACTTTAATCTGGTATTTGGAGAAGTGATGCCAATGTATCCATTGCATCTACCGCTTTATTCTTATCCCCTGGAACTTGCTCAAATGTGATTAGAGTGAAGTATTTATTGAGATTCTCAATCATGTTCTTGTAGGGTATCAACTTATCATCTTTAGTTTGATACTCATCATTGATTTGATTAATAACTAGTTGGGAATCTCCATAGATTTGTAGCTCTATTACTTTCATTCTAATGCCAACTTTAAGTCGATGACCAATGCTTCATACTCAGATATATTATTTGTGCATGGAAATAATAGCTTGTATGATTTTTGAATTTTGTACCCTTGAGGAGTAATTAATAGTATCCCTACTCCTAACCCATGTTGTGTATGGGAACCATCAAAATATAGTTTCCAGGTTTTTGTTTCGACATTAATTATTTTAGAATTTGGAAATTCTACTTGGATTGGATGTTCATCTTGTAAAGGTGACTCTTCTAGTTGATCAACTATTACTTGGCCTTTGATAGCTTTTTGATCCACATACTCTATGTCAAACTCACTTAGAACCATGACCCATTTGGCCAATCTTCCATTTAGGGTTGTTTTGCTGAGAAGGTATTTCAAAGGATCAAGTTTTGCTATGAATCAGATTTTGTGAGATAACATATAATGGCATATTTTTTGGGAAGCAAAAACTATGACCAAACATGCTCTTTCAATAAATGTATAGTTCAACTCATACTTCACCAAAGTTTTTCTTATGTAGTATATGGCCTTTTCCTTTCCAGCTTCATCCTCTTGAGCTAAGAGTGCCCCTAATGCATGTTCTGTCACTGAGATGTATAAAATTAAGGGATTGCCTCTTATTTGCGACATCAAATTAGGTGGATTCATTAGGTAATTTTTCAATAGTGAGAATGCTTCTTCACATTTTTCATTTCATTTGAATATTGTGTCCTTGTGAAGGAGTTGAGTAAAATTGTGGCACTTTTCTGCTAATTAGGAGATCCTACCTTGAAGTGATCTCATTTGACTGATGTTTTGAGGTGCCCCCATTTCCATGATTTCCTTTACTTTGGCCGGGTCTACCTCTATTCCTTTGGCTAAAACTATGTATCCTAATAGCTTTCCTGATTGTACACCAAATGCACATTTCTTTGGATTAGCCTTACTTTGAATTGTTCCAATCTTACAAATATCCTTTCTAAGATGGGTAGATGTTTCTCCCTTAAGTGGGATTTAGCAAGTATGTCATCTACATAGTCCTCTAGGAACTTGTGCATCATGTCGTGAAATATGGTCGTTATGGCTCTTTGATATGTCACTCCAGCATTCTTGAGACCAAAGGGGATAACATTCCAGCAGAATGTCCCCCATGCGCATGTAAATGCCATTTTGTCTTGATCCTTGGGTGTTATCTTAATTTGATTATAGCTACTAAACCCATCCATAAGTGAGAACATTGAATGTCCTATTGTTAGATCTACGATGGCGTCTATGCTTGGTAGAGGAAAATCATCTTTTGGACATGCAAGATTAAGATCTTTGAAGTCAGTGCAAATACTGATAGATTTTTCTGATTTGGAAACATGCACAATGTTTGAAAACCACTTAGCATAATCAATGGCTCTTATAAACCCCACTTTTAGTAATTTCTCTAACTCCACTTTCACAAGCAGTGCTATGTGAGGATGCATCTTTCTCAATTTCTGTTTGACTAGCCTTGCTCCCTCTTTGATATTCAAATGATGCATGATTAGATTTAGATCTAGTATGGGCATATCATCGTATGACCATGAAAAATTGATTTGTCTTGCTTTGAATTTTTTTATGAATTCCTCTTTTTCCTTACTTGATAGGGATTCTGCTAAATGGATGATCCTTGGTTCTGATTCTAACCCAATGTTTACTTTCTCCATTGGTTCAATTAGGATAGGTGATCTTTCTTCATAGTGTTTGGGTAAAGTATCCAACCCTTCTTCCTTATGTGCCTCTCTTGGGTTTTCACCTTTGGAAACACTCTATATTTATTTCTCTTTTTTATCTAGTGTTGCCACAATGTGGTTTTCAACATTAGATTCTTTCCATTTTTTAATTTTTCACTTTTAAATGAATTGAAAGGTTGGATACTTCCATTCGTCACTTCTTCTTGATATTCCATGGTAGAGGAAGGTTCAACCACATTGAGGTATTGAGACACCAAGTTATCATTCGATAATATGGGGAGGATGGTAGGTTCGATGGAGTCCCATTCAATGAGCTCTGGATAGATAAGGGACTAAGGATCAATGTTTTGGTTTGGCTCGATAGGGTTTAAGGACATGGCTTCATTGGATAGTTTGAACATTGTATCACTCAAATCTATGATATGTGCCTCTTTTAGGTGTTGTAGAGAACTAGGGTCAAAATCTTCCTCACTCGAATCCTCTTGGGTTTCTAATGGGTAAAAATCTCTTGGATTAAACCTAGGGTTAGATCCCTCTATAGTAGGTATCCATGATGGAACATAAGTCTCTCCTACCCATTGATTTTCTTCAACTTCTTGACTGGGCACATTATATAAGACCTCTCGGCTAGAACTTGAAGCTTGATTTTGATTTAATCCTGAAGTTTGTTCTTTTCCCTTGCTAGGAGTATAAGTATGGATGACTTTGACCTCTTTGTCTTGGCATGATTCACTTGACAATGAATCCCATTCCCAATTGTTTGAATCTTCATCACTTTGGGAACCTAGTTGCAAGATTTGATCATAGACCAAGGGGTGTTTCTTTTGAGTGTACCCTTATTCAAGGTACCCCAATCCAATTTTCTTCTTACTATCTCTCCATGACATTTCAATGGGTTCAATTAGTCCTCCATTTCTTGTGCCTAAAGGCCCTTGTCCTTTATATCCTATCTTCTGCATTATTTTAAATCCCTTGCCATATTGATGAGTGGGAATGCTTATGTTTTGAATGTGCTTTTCATGGGCACTTGATTCCTCATCCTTATATAGCCAGTTTAAGATTTCATTATCTTCTTCATCCATGGATGAAGAAGTAATTGCCCTTACAAAGTGGTCATTATATTTATGGGATACATGTAGGCTAGATGGTCTTCCATGGGATTTGGTAGATAATGGTAGATCCATCATAGATAAGGAGTATTCACCTACACCTTTCTGTTTGATTTGGCATTGCTTCTCAAAATTCATCATCATGTGATCCATCTTTTGATAATGGGAATCCTTGGTGTAGATTTGAATAGATCTTGCTTGGTCTTATTTTTGTTCACCATGGGTACTTTCCTCACTAACTTTCTCCTTTCCTTTAGTCGATGTAGTCAAGTTAATGGGAATTTGATTATTTTCCACAACAACACTTTCTTTTTCTACCTTTTATTTTCCTTTCAAAGATGGAAGATCTTTTGAGCTTTGTCCTTGTTCTATTCTTTGGGACATAGATCTTCTGCATTATGTGGGACTAAGGATTCATTTATGGGTTTCATGTTATTGCAATATTGGAAAGGATTTGAATCCCCACTTACCATGACTTCTTGTCCCATGCACAAAAATTTGAGACATTAATGATATGTTGAAGGCACTACCTCCATTTCGTGGATCCATGGCCTTCCTAATAAGATATTATAGGTCAATTTGAGCTCAAGGACTTGGAAAATGGTCTCTTTTTGCATTGGACCAACTCAAATGGGGAGTACTATGACACCTTTAGAGGCTCTTTCTTCATCATCGTAAGCCTTAATGGTTATTTTATTATTTGGGTCAATAGCTTCCTCAGAAAATCCTAAGGCTTTAACCAAGTTTAAGGTAAAATTATTTAGGCCGACTCCCCCATCAATGAGGACTCTCTTCACTCTATGCTTGTGGATCAAAACCTCTATATGCAAAGGTAGATTTTGCGGGTGGTTTAAGGACATATCATCTTGTTCTAAGAAGGATAGACAATGGGGTGCTACAAGATGACCTACCATATTTTGGAATTTATCCGCATCCAAATTCAAAGGCACATTAGTCTCCATAAGGGATTTTTCTAAAATTTCTTTATGAGTTGGTGAAAGTTCGAGTAATTCTAGGATAGAAATTTGAGCAGGGGTTCTTTGCAATTGGTCCACAAAATTATATTGTTTTGAAGATGAAGATGACATTTGATTAGGTAAGATAATTCTTGGGGCACCTCTTGATAGAGTGATATTTGATGCTTTCTCCCTAGTTACAACATTAGATGTTGCTTCCCTTGGCTTTTATTTTACCACAATCACATTAATTATGTTTTCATCACCACTCAAGGCATTAATAGTGTTATCATAAGTGTGGGCAAAGTTAACCTTTTCATTACCCCTTTTGTTGTTGTGATTGGTATTTGATGATTCCCCCTTTTCATGGTTTAAGAAAGGGTTTTTGAAAGCTGTATGGTCCTCATTATTTTGAGGCCCTTCCACTTTTATGATGCATAAACTTTCGGAGGTCATAACTTTTGACTCAGTTCTGGGTTTTCGCAGGATAGCAATGAGAGATATAAGGTTGTTGCAAATGTCAGTAGAAGGAGACAAATATTTAATACAGGTGATTTGGTGATGGTGTACTTGAGGTGTGAGAGATTTCCTACTGGCACATATCATAAGGTGAAATACAAAAAGATAGGTCCTTGCCAAATTCTGAAGAAGATCAATGATAATGCTTATGAGGTTTATTTACCAGATGATTTGGATATTCCTCCTGTGTTTAATGTTTCTGATTTGTATGCATTTCATGGAAATCTATCTGAGCCAGATAGTAGAGATGAGGTGAATTGGCATCACCACCTTCCAAGTAAAAAGTAGGAAAAGATTGCCCACATTCTAGATAAGTAGTCTACAGTCACACAGAATGGTCATTACAATAGGTACTTGATTTAGTGGGAGGGATTACCAGCGACAAATAGCACCTAGATCTCAAAGTGGGAAGTGATGAAGTTGGAACCCACAAAGTTGTAGCAGTTCATAGACAACCACTTATAGGAGTTGTGTTCCTTTAAAGAAGGGGAGAATGATGCAAAAACTTCCAGAGGTCATAACTTTTGACTTAGTTCTGGGTTTTTGCTCAAATTTTTCGGGTGCATGCTTAAGGAGGTGGCATATGTTTTGCCAATCATCTCAAATTGATTGGGGTCCATTTTGGCACATTTTTGGGAGCTGAAAGTTTCATTTAGGGCTCTAAAATCAGCTTTTTGTATTTTTTTCTAGTGTTTAGAAAGTTATGTTTTGTAATAGATCTGAAATTATGTTTCTAATCTCGAATATTAGTTGGCAATTCATTCTAACTTAGTCGAGGGCATGTTTAGGCAAAAGCTCAGCTTTTTAGGTGTTGTTTTGAAAATTACAAAAAATGGCAAAAATACAACTATGGGAAAAATTGCCAAAAATGGTAATTTTCAGATTTCTTGGTTTTTTGGTTATTCAGGAGTTTACAGAGAATTGTAGAAGTAGTCAGTGATGAATGGAAAATATTGAAGGTTCAAAATTTGTGTTTATTTGTCTTGTAATTGAGTTTTATTATTAACATAGAGTTGTGTGCTACATCATTTTATGGTTCCATCATCGATTAGATCTTGGACAAGGTGTTTTAATTTCATACATTCATTCATTTTATGTCCTTTGTTGCGATGATATTCGCAATGATGAGAATCATTCCACCATGTTGGCTTGACTTGTGGTTCGTATGGCCTTGATTCAAGTAGAATAATGATTTTGTTGGCCACTAAAGTCCTTAATGCATTTTCTAAAGGTTCACCTAGAAATGTGAATTTCCTTTTCTGATATGTGGAAAAGAATGGTTTAGGCTTATTAACATTGGAATTATTGAAGGGATTTTTGTTGTTGTTGTTAGCATTTTATTTAGTGTTGTTATTATAAGGATCTTTGGTCATTTGGTTGACATTATACATTGGAATTGACTCGCTTGATAAATTAAAGGGAGTAGCCTTCAAATTGTGTGCTTCCACAACTCCATCATTCACAAGATTTTTATTGGTGTTTTTCAACCATGGTCTTGGTTTATCATTGTGATTTTTGGCTCCTTTATTTTTGTTATAATTAGATAAGTTATGATTGTTATTGGTGTTGGTATAGGGTTTATTATCTTTGAATAACTTGATTTCCCCTCTTTTAACCAACACTTCTTGAATTTTGATCCCATTTTCAATGATCTTTTCAAATATAGGGGACATTGAAGTTGGAGCCTATAGTTCATCTCCATATTTATATTATTTGTAAATATTTCCATCTTTTCTTTTTTGGGTATGCTTCATGGATATCATGTGAAGACTATTCTCCACCTTTGGAGAAACCCTAGGAAAGACTCACCATCTTGTTGTTTAGTATTGCATAGATTAAGCATGGTGATTTCGTACTCGATGTTATAGGAATAATAAGTCATGAATTTTGAAGCTAATTCCTCAAATGTTTTAATCCCTTGTGGAAGTTTTGAGAACCATTCCATGGCTTGGCCTCCTAAACTTCTTGGAAAAAGCCTCATTAAATAGGTTGTGTCATGCATGAATTCGATACTTAGAGCACAAAATTCTCTAAGATAGTCTTGTGGGTCTAATTTGCCCATGTATTTGTCATATTTGGGGAAGACCACATTTAGCGGGAAAGGTGCCATAACCAAGTTCTTATCAAAGGGAAATGGGCACAAAGCCTCGATGGAAAATGGCTTAAGTTTGACTACTTTCTTCATTGTATCGATTTGTGCTTGAAACATTTTTAATTGTTTATTCATAGCACCTATAGGATTACCCTCTTCCTCATATTTCTTAAGTGTGGAAACATCATAGTCATGAGGAAGTTTCACCCCTGCTTGGGCTAAATTAACGAAATATCTTTCCCTGTTTCTCTCTATAAGTTTATCTATAACTTCAAGGAACTCTAGATCTTGAGCCACCCTATTGGCTTTATCTTCGATTGTTTCTTTAGGATCATGGTTTTATCGGTTAATGTTTTTATGATTGTTTGTTCTTTGTTCTTCATGGTATCCCCCATGAAGGTAATCATGATTTGTTGCATCTCTATCAATTTGGTCAACTCTCTTTTCAAAAAGGTTTGGGGGACTATCCCCTAGGTTGTGATTTATGAAAGAAGTTTGAGATTCAAATTTGGGGACCTCTCTTGCTATGCAAGTGTCATCTTCTTGTAAAGATAGTTTAAGTCTATGAGATCGTGTAGAAACCAACATCAACAAAGGTTTGATTTGAAACTGCTTTTCCCAAACTTGGTGATTGTTCTTTTTATGAAGATATTAAAAGTATAAGATGATTTTGCAAAAAGGATATCTCTCACTTGTTCTATGTGTCTTCAAACAAAGCAACCAAAAATACACTTGTTCTTTTTAAACCCTCTACACCAAAAAAGTGTTTGAATATGTAAGAACGTTATCACAGGTTTTTCACGAAAAGTAACTCCAAGCAATCTACCTAGTTGACAAATTGGTTCGTAAGCATGGCTTTATAAGGTAGGATTTTTAAGTTAACAAGGTATTTAATCAAGATTCCATTGAAAATGGACATTAAGTTTCATCCCCCCAAAATTAGGAGGCTTCCCACCACCGGTATATCAGAGTTTTTCACAATCCCAAAGGACTACTCGAGGAAGTTTGAAGCTTAATATCCTTTTGTCATCCACCCCATTAAGGATGAATGCATTTCTTTTTATAGTGGGTCAGATTATTGCGGCAAAGGCAATTGTGTCCCACTTTGGGTTGCCCCTCTCACTGGACTCATTAAGGCAAATCTTGGGACGCAAGCCCACTAAAGATCTAGCATGTTCATTTGTAAAGCAATAAAATGGATTTAAGAGATAGGTTTTAGGAGTTTGATTCACCAAAAGGTGAAGAGCATATCCCTATCTATTATTGCCTCCCAAGCACAATTAACAATGTTTGATTATCCAAACCCACCAACTAATGGGAATTGAGTATTTCTACTCTCCTCCACAAACAAGGGGCTACTGATTAAATGCTTGATTTATCCTTGATGCTGGTTTAATTACTAGATTTTAGCAAAAATCACAAGCCCACAATTTAAGTAAAAATTGACCAAGTTTAGGCTTACCTGATTTGAAGCTAGCAAAGGCTAGGGGCATTTTTAATGGATTTTGTCATGATTTTGACTCACCTAGTGGTGATTATTCCCTCTTCTTTAACTTCTCTTCCAAAAGTTAGTCAACACAAACAAGCAAATTGAAGAAAACAAGTAGAAATTGAAATCTAAGCCTTATTTATCAAATTTGACACAAATTGATTAAGGCATGTAAATCCAATTTAAGGAGACAAATTTCAACTTGTAAGCTTCTACAACTTTCAAATAGCATTCGTATACCTCACCTTCTTGCTACGAATTCTCCAAAACGCGCTTGATGTTGGCTATGTTCTCAATTTTAATTCATTTTGCCAAAGCTTTGTCCTTAGTGTTATATCTGGTCTCTAGATTTTTAATGTTTTTGTGACCTGTCATCCTGAAACCACAAAAAATTTATTTCTCGAGAGTTAAATTCTGCAAAATGCAAATTCAGTCAGAAGCACTGCAGAATTAATTAAAAGCGTTGTTAAAAATATTGGAAGTGCTGCAAAAAAATTCAAACATGCATAAATAGAAATTGAAAGCATTATTTTAAAAAGAAAACATTAAATGTGCAACATAATCCATTAGAAGTGCTATGTAGTCAGGGTACACGTGCTGAAAGAATTAAAGACATGATACTAGAAAGATCAAATTCATTGTTTGGTTGTGCAAAGACACACAACTTTGTCATGGATGCATTGTTTCAGACCTCAAAAGCACTACATAAAGGATTGTATGCACTGTAGAAAGTCTCAAATGCACTGCATAACCTTTAAAATAGAGAAAAACACAAGAATATGCAAGAAAAATATGATTTCTCCGAATTTAAAAATAACGAGGCCTAATGCCCCATGGTGGGTGCCATTTTGTGTGTTGTGAAAAGCACCTTCATAGGGTTAGTATTGCAAATAAATGAAAATAATAACTAAATTACCACAAAGAGTAAGCTATTTAAGCAAATAAATGACAATTAAGCACTCTATGGACCTCTATTTAGATTTGCTAATGCAAAGCTCTCAACAAGCTTCCATTAGTGACAACTCTAAAATAAAAATTGAATGATACCAAAGTGAATTAAGCCTTAATTAGTACTAAATTTATCTTTCTAGCTCAAAATTGTAAGAGGTTTGATGCTATTCTCTTATTTGTGGATGATAATTTATTGATTTATGCCTTTCTTTTATAGATGTTGGCAAGGGAAGGGGGTGGAGTTGAGTTGATCAATGTTGGGTTGAGGTTAAGTCCATGGTTCTACCTTTGTAGACAATTTAAATGGATTGTCCTCAAAGCTTGGGACAAAGAGACAAAATGGGTGGCCAAGATGCTCTCACCTTATGTGTGATTGAGATTCATTTTGAGCTTGATCCATGTGATTTCAATCCCTAAATCCTATTGGTTGAGGCATTTTCCTCCTATGCGGTGTTGAGGGAAAATTAGGATTTATTAATTAAAATTATTTAATTTGTTTAGCCATGTGTACCCCTTAAATGGGTTGATTTGATTTAAATTAAACTATACAATTAATTAGATTAATTGCACAATTTATTGATTTATTTGATTTAAATTGATTTATTGGCTTTTGATTTTCAATTAGATTTGGATTATGGATTGATTGCAATTTTTCTTTTATTTTAGCTTGATTTGATTTTATTGTTTTGATTTTGCCTTGGTTTCTCACTCAAATTGATCTTGTCCATTTTTAGGTGATTACATTATCAAATCAAAATAAATACATCATGTGGTACATTAATGGTAAACACATCAATAGTACAATAAATATACAAAACTAATATCAAGTCTCGCTCCCTCCTTCATCAGCACGAGAAGGGGTAAGAGGCAGAGGATCAACTCTAGTAGGAGCTAGTGGTGGCATAGGACCCTCAAACTGTTGAGCAATGAATGAATACAATGGTGCTATCTGAGTTACAGGAACAACCACACAATATAAAGCAAAGTAGTACACTTCCCTATGGCCTTGATGAGTTTTTATATGGACATATCAATCCCTCTCTGCTCTGATAATATCTAGCTGATGCTCTCTATCTTCTCCCAAAGCATCTAGATGCCTATCTCTATTTACTCTCAAATATTCTATTTGTTTGTCTATGTTAGCAAGATAAGCCTCCAAAGTATCCACCTATGTCCTTCATGCAGCTCTCTCCTACTCAAAACTAGAAAGAGGATCTTTGGTTCTCTCCCTAGGAGGATCTCTAAGTAGGTAATCACCTCCACTAGCAGCATCATTTCCCTCATAAGGAAATATTTATTGTTGATCCCTACGTGGAGGAACAACTCATAATCTGTTGCGGTGACCCTATTGGTCTCCACCACCATCATCACCCCTAGATCCTCTCCATCTAACTCTTATGTCTGCTCTCCCACCACCTCCATCTCCTTCACCTTCACCTCCACTCCATCTCCACCACCACCTCCATCTCCCCCTCCATCACCACCACCCCTATATCCTCCTCTACCCCTTCTCAGCCTCTATCTCAACCTCTGCCACCCCTATCACTGCAAGCTCTATTAGGACCATCATCAACAGGATCGTAGTCAAGTGCATTCTCAATCCTTGGTGTGATCTCATTAGGAGTAGTGAACCTAAGAAAAGGATGTTGCATAAGGTGTCTATGATAAGCATATATCACTCCCCCATCATTGACCTCTAGCATATAATCCTAGTCTATAGCTACCATATGAGATATCTCATGTACCGCAGTATCATAAGGTAGCCAAGCTCCCCACTAAGCCTCCTCATCCTAGACATGGGTGTACACAACAAGATCTTGTGGCATACCCTGAATGTGGCCATACAGTCTCAATACCTATGTCACAACAAATCGCTCAACAATATATCAAGTGTGATTAATCAAGTATCTACTCTAAAAAAAATAGGGCATCAAATGTACATCTGTCTACCACTCCTTGTAGTCCAAGTAAGGGTGCCATATGATAGCTACAACATCATCTAAAACTCACCGCCAATAATCTACCTTCCCTGGGTGGGGCTACTGAATAAAACTAGAATACACACACACACACATAGGGCATCTCAGGATCCCTCTATCTATCTACAATTGGTTGTGTAACTAGGATGTGCTCCCAGACCCAAATCTGTAATACTAAAATACCCATAGTCATGCTACCAGAATGTTGATACACTATCTTGTGCAACTCTTGATATATGGGCTAAAATATAACTACCCCAAGAAAAATAGAGAGGTGAGCATATCATGTCCTCAATGACCCTAGACCAACCACACATAAATCTATGTTGACCCTTCTCAGGCATCAAAATACCTCCTATCAAGCCTGCAAAGAATACAGGAAGATGGTCATAGTGAGATACCATATGGTCTTGTGATAGATATCTACGAGCAATCACAGGATCCTAGAAAATTTGATGAGCATCAAAAATAGCCACCATCACTCCTAACTCATATTCAACATGAGCATCCATCACCTAAATCCTTAGAATCCACAACACATCCTCTAGTGTAACTATAATCTCACTTGTAGGTAGGTGGGAGATGTTGTGCTCTGAATGTCATCTCTCGACAAGTATAGTCAACAACCCTCTGTTTAACTAGATATTAGGTAAATCTACAAGGATCCATAAACCATAACGACCAATAATATGTTGCTTAATGTCAATCAACTAGTCCTCAAGCTCTAAGACCTGGGTATACCTTGGGTAGAAAAAGGATACAACACTAAAATATGTTCGTAGACAATAAATTAGCACCAAATTAGGGTTGGCCAAGAAAAATAGAAGGTAAATTAGACTTATAAACTTACAGAGGTAGTTGATGGATCAAACATACAAGCTCAAAAAAAGAAAAAAGAAAAGTAAAACTAAAAACAACCTTTTAAACCAGATGCAATTTTGGGATTTACTAAATGCGATCCCTAAATGAGATGTTATCCTAAAACTACAAGATATGACTTGAAATTAATAGGAAATGATCCCTAAACAAGATGCAACTCTATTTTTACAGGGTGCGACACACTGATGCAAAGATTAAAAATCAAGTAAAAAATTGATTAAATGTGAGCCAATAGGGTACAATCCTAAATTAACAGGATGTGATCTAGTATTTTGGGGAACACTGAATGCGACATGAGATTGACCAGATGCGACCTAGGATGTAGGGTGCAATCCAAAATTGAATTGGTCCTAACAAGCATGAAATCAAGCAAAAATTCAAATGGAAATTATGGAAAGGTAGGTTATTAGGTACTTATCAGAATAGGGTATGTGCGGGTCACTGATGTCGACAACCGAGCTAGAAACTATGCCTCTCAATTGGGACCACCATCTTCTCTCTTAGAGATCTGAATTTACTATGGATAAAAGTGAAAATGAATAGTAAATTTACCTTTTTCGACCTATTTTAACCCCTTGAGAACCCCAATCACCTAGGGCACTTTCACAATAGAATGCAAAAGGAGCTCCATATCAGAACCAAAATTGAAATAGGTGTTGTATATCACTTCAAAGTAGGAAAAAAAAAGTTACCAATAGGTCAACCTTATAGAAATTAGTCAACTATGGTCAAAATGCAGTTAACCAAGGGCAAAATGAGCAAATGTTGACGCCAAAAATTGATATAAACATTTAGAAATGTTTATCACTCAAATGGAAAGTCAACAAAAGTCCAAACAGGGGCAAAATTAAGTCAAACGATGAATAAATATACTCAAAATTACTTCAAGAAGGTACAAAAGCTTAGCAGAAGTTATACAAAGCTATTTCTAAACTTGCACATCTTGTCAACACTTTAAAATTTTGGTCAACTCTTAGTAAAACTTGGTCAAATAATGTTTTATTAACATTAAATTATTTTTTATCAAATTTTAATATATTCTAAATATTTTATGCTTGACACAGATCAAATTTCTAACCGTTATACACCTTAATTGATGCTTGAAATCAAGATGTCATCAATTTCTATTTTGTTTTCACTCCTGAGGGGGAATAATTACTCCTAAAATCAATCAGTCCTCTTATCAAATCCAGTTAAGGATTCAAATCAATCAAAGTTTTCAATAACAGGGGCATGACAGTTCTCTTCAATCAAGTTGAGATTGTTGGATAATTAACTTCATCAGGAACCATATCAAGGTGATTATTTGTGCCTAACAAATCATCTTATAGTTAATCAATTTTATCGCACCAAATCAAGATGATTATTCTGTTATATCAAATACTTTTGATATCTTTCTGACATCGATCAATTTCATCATTTCAAATCAAATTGATTATTTGTCATCATCATGATCTCTCAGATATTTAGTTTCATCGCACCAAATCAAACTGAATATTATGACTAGCTCTTATCAATCTTCATTGAATCAAGCTCAGAGTCGGTATGGTCAATTATTGTCCAGTCAAGTTCAAAATTGATGGCTTAAAAAATTTCAATCATGTTGAATTTTATTCGATCAAGCTCAAGATTCTAGCATCCAGAGTGGTTTCATCGCTCCATATCAAACTGCTCTCTAGATCAACATCATCTATTCTTTGAATCAACATGTTGCTCGCACATCGATTCAAAGAGGAGCAAATGTAATCATCCTAAAATGGGCTAATAGAGCCAAATGCCCTATTTGTCATAATTCAAGACCAAAATCCTAATTATGCTAGCTTGATTATTGGATTAGTGGCATAATTCATCAAAATCAATGAAATACCTAATCAAGCATTAAATCATCACTAATTTAGAATCCTATTAATTATCCTTGGAATGAATTAATTAAATCAATCCCACTTAAATACATGGATAAGGTAATTAATTAAAATTAATTAATAAAAGGCTTCAAAATACATGTCACTTCTCAAGGGACAACAAAGACAAATGCAACCAATTAGAGGGTAATCACATGGATCGCTTACACAGATCAAGGGAGAATGAATATCAACCACTCCTCTCAAATTGAATCTCAAATTGAATTCATTAGTCTTTCTATAAAAGAGAATTTTAAAAGCTCACAAATATATAGTTAATTGCATTCATACTTTCATGTTGTCAATTTCAATTCATAGCTTCATATCATTGTTAGCTCATAGCTTAAATAATGTCAATTTGGAAATAAACTCATGGAATTCACTAGTTTAGCTTCATTTGATCATTCTTAGCTAATTGCATTTAGAATCTCTCATTCTAGTAGTGTAATGTCATTGATTAAGATCCTATTCTGAGAGAAAATCATTGATTTTAATCACACCCTTACTAGTTAGAGAGCAATAGGACACTTTTGTGTAGTTTATTTACTTCTAATTTGATTTTAGACTAACAATATAATGTCTTATTAAAGTTTTGTATGGAAGGATAATAGGTACAACAAGCCACACACACAATATGCACATGAAGGATGATGAGATGCAATTTTTAATGTCAAGGATATATGATTGATCAATTGGTTGAATCGAATTGATAGAATGATTAAATGATGCAACTAGTTTGATCAAAATAGTTTGGTTTATTTGATGATGGATTGACTTTATCAAAAGAGATTTAATTGGTTTGATGACCTAGTATGATGATGTGAAATTGTAAGGTCAATAGATGATGTGACAAGGGTAATTTATTAAGAGCATGTACTTAAGCAATAAGATGAATCAAAATAACAATTTTTTTTAGCTCAAGTTGATATGGTCACAATTGTGGGTAAATCAAATCTAGACATTATGTAGTCAATAAGAGTGATAAAGTCGCTAAAGGTATGAGCTAAAACAACTCAATAAATGTATGGCCAAGTATGGATGACAAGATGGGTTTTGATTTAATTTTTTATTTGATGTTTGATTTGATTTTGGATTTGATGTTTTTATGGTTTGGTTTGATTTGATTTAGGATGACTTGATTGGATTTGATTGATTGATTTGATTTGACATGGTTAAATTGATTTGATTATTTTTTATCGATCCTTGACTTAGGAAAATGATGATGATGTTGCAAATTTGGATTATGTAAACATAATATGGAAAATAAAAGTGGAAAATAGGAATTGGATTTTTTGACATTGTGGACATGATGGAAACCTCCGTTTGACCCCAATGTGCATAGAAAATTCACCTAAGATTGGATCCCTCAAGCCTGTGGATAAGAACTTGTCAGATTTAGAACTTTGATACCATGTAAGAGTAATTATTATGCTTTAATACCATGTAGGAGTTGATGAAACAACCACAAGAGCTAGGAATCACCTATGAGAAAAACATTTATCACACAAAAGAGGTCAAGAAAAGGTATATGCTTTGTAAAAATCCTAGAATTCTGCACTAATTGCTCAAACAATGAATTGAGATTGAAATACCATTACAATGAATGAATGAATTTCTTTATATAAAGAAAGAGTACTAAAAATATCCAAAAGTTAACTCAAGCTAAAAATAATAAAATCGAGCTAGATATGAAAACTAGAAGTGTGTGATATGTATAATGTGCAAATTGGAGCCCAACTAGACTAGACTAGACTAACCTAAATTTAGGCCCAACTAAGTGAACTTGAGCTAGAGCATGAATGTGCAAACATATGCTCAAATTATGCATGGTGATATGCATAAGAATATTCTTGAGCATGTGCACAATTAAATAATGCAACATATTAAAAAGGCTCCTAATGCAACTAATATGCATGCTCTAATAGAATCTTGATGGTTTAATTAATTTAATAAATGTGATATCCAATCAAAGATGGAACTTTAGAAGTAGAGGCTAAATGACTCAAATTATTAGGATAAACAAAGGTAACTTATTCAATTAATAATGAAAGAAAGGTTATATTAGTTAATTGAATAATCAACATAACTTATTCAATTGATATTAGAAGAATGATGAAAGTTAATTATTACTATACATGAATATGGGGTAGATTTTGTGTAATTTTGTTAGAACTACAACTATTTATTACAGGTTTCTACATGTCATATAATGATTTGAGGGTCTTATTTAGGTCCCTAGTTCTTTTGATGCACATATATGATGGAGGTTGTAGAGCTATTCATATGGTGAATTAGATCTATTGTTTATACTCATAGTCCTTTGGATGCACCAAATTGCATGTGATGGATTTATGGTGTGTTGGATATACATGTCAAAAATTGTGATATTATTACTAAGAATGTGAATATCATAGTTGTCATTTGGAGATTATTTGGATGTGTAAGCATATTTAAGTCCACATGGTGGTTGTGTGTGGATTACTAGTACATGCAAGTAGTTCATTTTGATCAATGTATGTTTGTAGTTTTTCTATTTATTTTATGTTATTTTTATAAATCCTTGTAAAATTAGCTGTTAGATTGTAATTCATGAGGGTTATTTGAAATTAGAGACAACATCAAATTTGCATACAGGATTTTGAAAATAGTCAAATGATTGTTCATTAGTATCTAGTTTCTTACCTACATTTATCTAGTAGCTATGAAGTTATAACATTTTGGAGTTGAGTGTGTTTCAAATTTGAGTATTAGTTGAGGTTATAAGAGGAGTATAATAAAAATGTGGTAAGCAATTTGGGTAGTCAATTCAATATGGAAACATGCATGAGTAATAATAGGTTTAATAGTTGTTGTACCTATGAAAGTGGTGGGCTTAGGGTTGGAAGAGGGGGTTAGATTAGAGGATGCATCATTAGAAAGATTCATTAAGGATCCAAGGTCTTATAATATTTTCATGCCACAAGGACATCCCACTAATACCTTTTAAAACATACTTTCCAATTTATTAAGAGATTCAACTCATGTGTTTGCATCTATCAAAGTTGGTCGCATAAGATGGATGTCATTTTGAGCCCCATATACATTATGATCATAATCCTCTTGATCACCCAAATTTGTTTCAACATAGCCTCTACTATAGATGCTACTATTATTAGGCTAACTACCCATATTAGGGTTTTAAAATACACTCCTTGCTAATAGAAGATTAGGTATGTTGTGGATTAAATTAAAAATATAGGTGTACAGAACTAAAAAAGTGTGCTTTTTAGTTTAAAAAGAATAATTATAGCATTATATCAAATTTGACAATGACAATTTAATGTGGTTATCATAGGAATGTAGGGTGGATAAAATATAAGTCACGATAAGGTGCAAAATCCTAATTAAAAAGGATGTGACAATTCAAAAGAAATAAAGAAAAGCAATGTCATGTACAAATTCACAACTAAGATATAGAAACTAAAGGAATATGAATATAGAAAATATCCTAACATGTGGGAAAAGATTTAAAATAAAATCGGGTCATGAGAGATGGATTCACCAAAATGTTAAGCAAAATAAACCTTCTCTAAGTTTAGTCTAGGCTTAGAAAATATAATGCAAGTATACCTCAACGTAAATCAACCTAGATGAAAAAATGATCATATGTATTTTCAAATAGTAAATTCTGAGGTATGAAAAAGTAGATGTTATAATATAAGGTACTTGGCTTTGTGATTAAAGAATGAATTATTTTTCATGTGATGCTAAATTTTAAATTATCTATCTCGTAAATGCTACCTCTTTGTTAGTGAAATATTTGAAATTTTACATTGGACTTGTGCTTAACCTTTGGTCAATTTTTCAAGTTAGATTATTTTTTTGCATTCACATATCTATCCTTTGTGTGTGGATTTGATCCCATTTTGTGTATTTCCTTTGTGGATGACTTGTTTAATCTTTGTTTTATTTACTCCCACTTTAATATTGTGTATTCATGGTGTGTTGGATTTATATTTAAATTTATGATATTTCATTAGTAAGAATGTATTTTTTGTTGTTATGAATTTTTAAGTGTATTGGATGTGCCAATAGATTTAAATTTATACGATGGTTATGTGTACCTTTCTATTGAATGCAAGACATTTAATTTTAATCAATATACATGTTTGTGGGTTTTATTTTTTAAATTAATAGTTTTTTAAATATATTTGTGGAAGATTTATTTTTAGGTTGCAATTTGTGAGGGTTATTTGAATTTGAGAAAGAGACTACTTAAAATTTTCATATGGTCTTTCAATAATGGTTAGAGGATTGTTCATTAGTATTAGTTTTTACATAGACATTGTCCTACAATTATGAATTTACAACATTTTGGATTAGAGGATATTTCAAAACTAAGTATTAGTAGAGGTGATGGGAGGAGTAGTATAACCACAAGGTAAGCCATATTAGGGGAGAAAGGCTAATGGGGAATGAGGTATGAGAAACACTAGGTGTTATGGTAGTTGTGAAGTCAAGATAGGGTTGGAATATGAGGTTGGATTAGAGGATAAATCACTAGAAATATTAATTAAGGATCCAAGCTCTTATAATATTGTCATGCAACAAGGATGTCTCACTATTGTCATTAAACAAATTTGTTGATCAATTGGGAGATTCAAATTGCATGAATACATCTATCACACTTGGTCTCATAAGATGGATGTATTATTGAGTTAATGTGCACTACAATTATAATTCTTTGGACTAAATTTTGTCTCAACGTGACTACCATTAAAGATGATAATATTATTTGATTGTGTGACCATGTCATGGTTTATATCCACACTCCTCGATAAAAATATTTAGATTGTGAAGATCTTGAAATATAAACAAAAAATATGTATTCAAAGCTCAAGAGTTTACTTTTTAGGTTAATAAGTTATAATATTAATGTTATATCAAATTTGAAAGTGGAACTCTAATGCATATTTACCTTGGACATGTAAGGTGGATGAATAACAATTCACAAATATGTATAAAACCCTAATAAAAATATATGTTATAATTACAATGTTGGGAATAAGGGCTCACAAGTTGATGCATGTAAAGTAAGAATTCAATCCATTTCCTTTGATTACACTAGGAAGGAGAATATATCCACTTATCTCAAGGACTTCGAACAAGGTGAATTGAACCCTTCCTGATTGAGTTAAAAATTATCTATGGAAAGATATGAATTAAATACAATATCTAAGGCTAATGGCTTGGAATTGACAATAACTATCATACATAAAAAAAATCTCATATTAGACATGGAAGAGAGAGAGAGAGAGAGAGAGAGAGAGGTTTATAAAATTGGTTTTGAAATTGGAGGTTGTTTAAGAGTGTCAGATGCAAACAAAAGATGCTTTTTCATATCAGGCAACTATTATGAGTCTTCCTTAATTAAAATTGGTTTTGAAATTGTAGGTTGTCTAAGAGTGTCAGATGCAAACAAAAGATGCTTTTTCATATCAAGCAACTATTATGAGTCTGCCTCAAATATTTTACTAGAAAGTATCAGACATTGACAAGAAAGACTACCATTATCCTTTCATTTTTGCCTCTATAAAATTTGGTTCTATAGTTCTCTACCTACTCTTTCCAAATCCATATTCTTGCCTTTAGATCTTGTCACCTTCAAATGCAAAATAGAGAATTTTTTGTTGGTTTATTAGGAGTGTACCTAGGTCAAACCCCAGGTTTGAAGTCAACCCTATAACTAAATTGAAATTAAAATGAAAATTAATTAAAATTGTGACTTTAAATGGTAGAGGCTATATTTGATATTGACATGATGAAATGGAATGTTATACCTTCATGAATCTCTTCTATGTTGAAGTCTCCATGAAAAGGTTGATGTTGTTAAGTAAGAATAAATAATTAATGTTATAACACCTTAATCATGGATGCCATATTGAATGCTTGAAATTTCAACTTGACTTATCCTTAACTATCTTGATTTATTTATCAATAGTGTGATGTGATATGACATGTGATGTGATTTTGTTTATATGGTTCCCTAAATGAATGGGTAGGGGTTTCTTTTATAATTCACCTCATGAAACATATTTGAATTTACAAAGGAGACTGGTATGAGAAAGGAATTATTTCCCATATGCTTTGACTATTGGAGGGTCCAAAATTGGGATCCTTTAAGAGGGACAAGGTTTCCTGGGGTGTCATTGTCCAACGTATGATGGCTAAAAAGGGGCCATTGACCCTAGTGATATATAAAGTTTTCAGTTTGAAGCTAATGTGAGTAGAATCAATCATGATCAATGCATGAAAACCCAAAACATTAAAATGAGGCCAAAGTGAGGTAAAAAATTGTATATGGATACAATTTACAACACTACATTCAACCCCAACTTTAGCAAGAGGATGAACCTAAATTATTACTCTTAGTAAAGTATAGAGTAGTAATGAAAATAGTTCATTAAGATATTAAAGACTTGAGAAACACCAAGCCCCTAGGGAATCAGGATCTTATGAATCTATTATCAAAGGAAAAGGAGAAACCCGTGAAGATAAGAGAGAGCATGACTATGTTGGCCTAATGAGGTTATGCTTACTATAATTCATGTAGAGAATTGGTGTGAAATATTAGAAAGAAAAGGCATAGTTTTTAAGTAACCTAAGAAAAATCTTGAATAAAAAATGGGTATTGCAGCATGTACCAAACATGTCGTAGTGTGCATAGAGTTTAAAAAAGACTAGAGTGTATGCCCCACATGTTAAAGCAATTGTACATGACTTACTGGGATAAATTGCTTCAAGGTAGCATATATGCATCCAAAATATAATAATTTGTCCACAATGATATGCCCCTGAGTAAGGAAAAATAAAAAACAATGAAGCACAAGACAAATAGACCACTTAAGGAATCCACTAGTTGGAATTAGTATTCACTCAACTATGATTTTAACGAATTGACCTCATACCCAAAAGGTAGTGGAACTACAAACACAATGGAAGAAGATCAAATAATATGAATAACAAAAGTCTTTTTGGGTCAAATTGATAGAGGCCAAAAAGAGATATCTCAATGCTTTTCATCATTTCCAATCAGACAACACAAAGGGATAGTTATGGTCCATAACATTGATGTGAGTGTTCCAAGGCTTGCTTGCACTGCAACCAAGAGACCTAGCTTGTCTCATCTAGGAACCTAATCTCCTCTGGGTATTGATTGGCTTAGATGATTAACTAAGAACAATTCCAACTCTTCTCTAAGAGTTCTAAGCCTTTTGCTTCACCTTGAAAGACTAACACCCTTTAGATAGTTCAATCCTTTACCTTCACTTAGAAAGCTCTAAGTGCCAAATTCTCATAAACTTCAAATTTCTTTGTAGGGGTATTCATCATCTTGAAAACATTCATAACTTTTACAATTTGATCCATTTTGAAGGATCTTCAATCTTATCCTTACTGGGTTCAAGGATTCACCATTTAGAAGCCTAATTAGGCCTATTTCTTGTAGCCTTTACCAGTGACTTTTTGCCAATTCTAGCAAAACTTTTCCAAACACCCTAAAATCTAAAACCATGTTTGGGTACCCATTTGGAAGTTTTAAAAGATTCAATGGGTTTTAGGGTCTGACAACCTCTGTCCACTAGCTTCCTACAAACTAGGACAAATAACGCTAATAGGCCTAATTTCTAAGATTGACTGTAACCTTGCTTGTATCTTGCTCAAACCTTGATCTAATGGATTGGTATGGACTCAATCCTCATATAATATTAGGATATGATAAAATCCTACCTAGAATTGTACTTGTGTCATATAGTACCTCTCTACCCTGCAAGTAATCTTCTTTTCTTCAATCCTAAACCTCTAATCGGGCACTGTCTGCTCGCCTAGGGCTTAGTAGTAAAAATTTCTCTCCATCTTCCTAAGACTCCTAATCCTAAAAATATATACACTAATGACTCCCCTAACATATCCATCCATCCTTAGATGTTTCCCATGGCTAGATTTAATGGGGGAGTCATGAATGCATCGATTGGTCAGAACATGACCAATGTAGACTCTAAATCAAAAACAATTTATTAACACACTAGAACTACTCTAATAAAATTTCCTATCAAATGAAAAACTCTTATAAATAATCAAAGAACACTAATAAATCACTAATTTATAACTTTCAATCCATAAGATATGACTGTCACCACAAAAGCTCGGGTTCTTCCTTGAAATAGTGTTGCAGAGCTGTATTACTATTCTCAAACTATTACAATGATCACACTAACTTCAAGATTCAAGTCTTAGGTGATATTAGATGCCATTTCCATGATTCTAGGGCATGTTGGCTGATCTCCCACTTCCTATTTTTAAGGGGATCCAAAGTAACCGAGTTGCATGCAACATTTGCAATAATTGCAAATGTTGTCATGACAACTTCTTGACAACATTTGGCATCTTTCTTTTATGCCATCATCCTATTTATTAGGACTACTAACCTCCTATATTTTGATGATCCAAGATCATTAACGACCTTATGGAATCTCTATGACATCATTATGTGCTTAGAACACATTAAAGACTCTAATCTCACCTTAAGCTTCTAACACTAAGAGAATTAATCAGCAACTAACAATGGCTATTTGGGTGACCTTATTCCTAATGACTAACTCACCTAGCCCACATTGCAATGAACTTCTAAGGTCTTAAAACAAATCAACATCCTTGACTTGGCTAGAGTCAAGTACAAGCCAAAACAACTAAAACATGGAGGTTAGCCTAGGTGTGCTCCTGCACCAAACATGGATATGAAATATAGAATAATTGAGATACAAAAAGGAGGAATGCTATGATAAATTTAATCCCTTCATTTCCTTATTCCAATAGAGAAATAAGGGTCATCCAATGATATATAAACACAATACAAAGACACGTCAAATAACACATTAGATGGGAAGCACATTACATGCAAGCAAACACATGAAAGAGTCTGTTACATAAATGAAGTTAGTTAAGAAAATTGACTACCTCCCAATCTTGATTAACATCACTCAGGGATGATAGACAAGATGTAAGAGGAAAAACACCAATCACGGTAGATGAAGCTGCTACAAGTTCCAAAAAAAAGGCCATGCTCTAATGATTAATCAACTTGTTTGTTACTAAGAGCTAGGATTAATGCTTTTGAAAATATCAAAGATAGTTCATGATTAATCTCAATAAAATCATACATATCATATTAATTTCTATTATCAACATTATTAGCATCAATATTTTTATCATCAATATCATCATCCAAATTAATCACAATAGGATCTTTAATACATAAAGAAAATGAACAATCTTTTTGCATTGACAATTTTAACTTTTGATGTAGTTGATTAAGATGAAATTCCTCTCTTGGGTCAAGCAAAGGTTGATAAAATGAGATCAAGTCAACATTCAATGCCTTAGGGAAAGAGATGGTTTGGGATTCAAATGGAAATGTAACATTGTGATAAGTAGGTAAAGGAGATGTTTAGGAATCAAATGAAAGTTAACAAAAGGAGGTATGTAGGAGCATTGATCGATAGGAACTCCCCCATGACTAATATGTGTAGATTAACATTTTGTGTAGAGGTATCCATATACAAAATGAATATGTAGAAATATTGGGAAATGATGTAGGCATAGGAATATAAAATTCAACTTGATTTGTAAAATCAGAGTAATTAAGAACTTCAGCACAAATTTTCATTTGCATAACTTTAGTGTCAACAATATGAGAAATTACATATAATACTTCCATACCATGCTCACCACTTTGAATCATTATTCTAAAATTTTTTTATCAAAGGGATTAAATCACTATTCAAGTGTTCTTGACCAATCCATTGTTGAATCCTATCTAACTCATGGCCAAGCTTCCAAAATTGTTAAATAGATACTTGGGTTAAGGAGTCATCCTTATCATAAGAAGTGTGAGGAAAATAGTTTCCATAATGTTAGGTATGTCTTGTGCAAGAACAGAGGATTCATCCAAATTCCCATAGAATAGGTTAGTAAACACAGGCTCCATATCCTTGGTATTTAAACTTTGAGAATCCATAAGCCTGTAACTTCTTCTCATAGGGATGTTAGATGTAGGGAAAAGAGTCATGAAACTCATGCACAAAGATATATGTAATTAATGATGCAAGGAAAATAATGAGACAATGATCAACCATTATATAAATGTCATATTTTAGAAATGATTGCATATATCACTTAACAAACTACATACAAATTAGATTAAAAAATGACAATCAAAAGTAAGAATAAGACACATTGGTTTGACAAAAATATAATGTTGGGAAATAGGGTCACAACTTTATGAATGAAAACTACAAATTGGGCCTATTTCCTTTGATTACACTAGGAAGGATAATGGATCCACTTGGCTCAAGGAGTGGACAATGCTCCTTGATTTAGTTTAAAATGAGCTACAAAAAGATGTGAATTGAATGCAAGACCTAGGGATAATAGTGTGAAATTGACAATAATTAACACATATAAAAAAGTCTTAGATTAGATATGCAAACATGAGTATAAATCTAGAAATGAGAAAGCGAGGGTTGAAATATGGACCTAAAAGTGTAGGATGATGCTAGAACTATGTGCATTTGTTCAAGAGTGTAAGATGTAGAAAAAAGATGTCTTATTTGGATAAGGATGTTATTATGAATATTTCCTAAAAGTTTTGTCATAAAAGTGTTAGACACTAATAGAAAAGATCACCATTGTCCCTGCCTTTTAACTTCTACAAAAGTTGGTTATGTAGTTCTCTATTTACTCTTTTCAAATCCAAATTCTTGTCTTCACATACTCTTACTTGCACATGCAAAAGAGGGAAAATATTGTTGGGTTGATAGGGGTTTTCCAAGGTGAAACCCTGAGTTTGGAATTAACTCTATAAGTAAATTGAAATGGAAATGGAAATATAATTGAAAGTGCACCTTGAAAAGGTAGAGGATATATTTCATATTGAAATGTTGAAATGGAATGTTATACCTTCATGAATCTCATTTATGTTTAAATCTCCATGAAAAGGTTGATGTTATCATGAGTAAAATCATAGTTGACTTCATAATAGCTTTACCATGGATGCCATCTTGAACGCTTGAAATTTTAACTTGAATTCTCCTTTACTTCCTTAATAATACATGGTTTATTTCTCAAGGATGTGATATGATATGCAATGTGAATACAATTAAGTGATGACCTAAATAAGCAAGTAAGGATTTATTTTATAGCTAACCTAATGAAATATATTTGAATTTATGAAGTAGGCCGACATGGGTAAGGAAGTCATGATCATATGTTCTAATTGCTGGATGGTTCAAAATTGGGCCCCTATAAGTGGGAAAAGGGTGCTTGGGGCACCATCATCTAGGAAAAGGGTGTTTAGGGCACCATTGTCCAACTTATCAAGGATAAACAAATGACTATTGACCTAGGTGATTGATAAATTTTTTAATTTGAAGTTGGTGTGAGAAGAATTAGACATGATCAAAGAATGAAAGGCCA
Source organism: Chamaecyparis obtusa (assembly GCA_027943335.1). NCBI lineage: Eukaryota > Viridiplantae > Streptophyta > Pinopsida > Cupressales > Cupressaceae > Chamaecyparis > Chamaecyparis obtusa. Next base: position 308,128 of record BSBK01007088.1, on the reverse strand, counting down.
TAATGCTAAAATAGGGCCTAGGTGAGTACAAAATTGTATACGAATACAATTAATGCTACATTTTAGCCCCTGATTTAGTGGTTGTCTTAACCTATGTTCATAATCATAGTAAAATGCATAGTAGTGTACACACTAAGATGTGCACTTCTCTAAGTCTTTACTTCCAAGGGAATCCATGAATGGGAAACCTTGAAAAGTGACCTAGAGCTCCCTAGGCATGGAGTGCAAGGATATTAAGAGTGCTCTCAGCTAGAGATATTAAGCTTATGACCTTGCTAGTAAACCATGCAATGGGAGATTTAATGGAGACAAGGGCAATAATGCCAATATCCTTAAGAATCAAGATGAGAATAAAATGCAACTATGCTAGAAATGAGAATGCAAGCTAAGCTATGAAAAGAAAGATGCAAGTGTTACAATCCAAGCTAATTAATCTATGTGAGCTAATCTAGAGCATAGAAATGAAGCTAATCTAGGAAAGCATAAATATGAAGCTATGATGCAAGAAATGAAAGATGGATGCAAGAATGTCTTCAAAAAGCTCCAAAGTCTCCAAGCAATCCTGTAGCATAAGGTTGTACACACAAAAGTAGTGCACTTCTATGAATCCTTACATGCAAGGAAACTCAAGAATGAGCCCTCACAAATCGATCCATAGCTCTCTATGCATGGAGTTGCAAGATTTGTAAAATTGCTCTCATCTAGAGCTATAAACTCATGACCTTGCTAGTCAACCACACAATGAGAGATTCACAATGAAAACAAGGGCAAGAGTGCCAATATCCCCAAGAATCTAAATGAAAAATGCAATGCAAATGCAACTAGTATGAATATGCAAGACTAATCTATCAAATGAAGTGCAAACTAAACTATGAAAAGAAGTACAATAGATTTCAAGCCCCTAATTAAGCTATGTGAGATCTATTCTATTGCATAAAAGGAAATCTACACTAAGAATGCCATTATCAAGCAACTATGAAAGCAAATATGCAACCACAATGAAATGCAACAAGTCTTCAATGTCTTCAAACTCCAAATGCACCTAAAACCTGCAGCATAACATTAGCATAAAAACATGGTATATGCAAATGGAGGAAGAGAGCTCTCCTTTTATAAGAAATGCAAAGAAATGGACCATTGAGATTAAGAGGCAAAAAGTCTTAATCAGTGGTGGAGCTTGAAAGAGGAGCAATCCATGTGCACACATATCCTCCAATAGAAAAATAAGAGTTGACTTTATGTCCATATGAGACAAAAAGTGCTTTTCTCCTTTTTATAAAATAGGAATAATGCTTTATTTGTGCAACTTAGGATAAGAGGAAAAGAGGGGCTTTTTATTTAATTAAAAGGGGGAGGAAATATTCCTTTTAATCAAATAAAGACTTAGGATAAATGGTTAGCCCAAGGATAAAAATCCAATATATGATCGAAATTAAGACTTGATCAAGAAATTAATAATGCTGAAAATATTGATTATTGATCAAAATGATTCAGGATTGATAAATCAAATAAATGGGGCCCAAAGTCTAGGCGACCATTTTAGGGTGCATACATTTGCCCCTCTTTGACTAATGCGTGATCAATTTGGGAACACATGTAGTCAAAGAATGAAGTTGCAATGTGAGATCGATCTGGGATCACAAAATAACTCAGATATGAGGTCGATTCGGGATCATATCTAGACAAATCATAAACAAAGGCCTTTGAACATGAGGTCGATTCGGGATCACATTCAAAGTAAGATATAAGAATCTTAGATTTGAGTAGAAGCTCACAAAAGATGTCTGAATCAAGAGAATCAAGCAATTGGGGATGAGAATCCCATAGGTACTGCCCCCTCGGAATTGAAATCGAAATCAGGTAAAGAGGAACAACAAACTGATAAAGATTTGATCAAATCATAATGAAATCACAATTGAAGGTAAGGGTCAATAGGTTAACCATTAGGCAATGAAACATGCCCCAGTGATGAAGTAGAAGAATAGAAATAGAAGACTAGAAATAGAGCGAATGAAAGACTAGAAAATTGAGAGACATGGAAAGGAAGAAATTCCATCGAAAATCAAATTATGCCTCAAAAGGTCAGTCAACTACTCAGAAGAAGGGGAAATTTTTTTGAAACATGACTTGGATTTTGATTTCGAGTCCGAAAATGGATAGAAAATGATGTGATATGAAAGATCAGAAATGAAAGATATGATCAAGAAGAATCAGAAAATGAGCACAGTTGACCAACTAGTCCGTAGATGATAAAAAGGAAAGCTCTCTCCATATGCAAAGTGCAAAACTAATCTAACATGACCCTAAAAATGCAAGCTACTATGAAAGTGGTTGACTTGCAAGGTCACAACACCTATAGACATCTAATTATCATCATCGAGTGTTATTGGTAGCATCGTAAGATCATACAATGCACACTAGTATAACTATGTGGATATGAATATGATCTTTATCAGATAGAAATGTGGGAATCCCACCTAGGCATCAAAGACATGTAGGTCTAGATGACTAATGCAATGAGATCACCTAAGTTTGATATGGCAAGATTATGGTTGTATCAAGACATATGAAAGTCAGGATAACTAGAAGCATGCACTCGCAAAAACAGTCAAGGATAATACCTTGTTAATCCATAGTGTCAAGTAAGACCAGCATAAATGCTCATGACAATTAGGACCAACAAAATATACCCACAAGCAGATAAAGAAAGAAAACATGTTCTCATACCCTCAGTCTTCTAGCTATGCATCATCGAAAACTTCTCAGGGAGAGACCACTCATCAAAGAAATCCTCATAAACAGCACACAAAGAAAAATAAAGTCAACATATCTCAACAAGTTGATTGTTTAAGTGTGTGTGTGTTGGTCATAGAGTCAGACTCTGAGTATCACATTTACAAATGAGCAACGTCGCATCATACTAGACTGTTGGGTAAGACATCTGATAAGTGTTAAGAAACACTCGACGCAAGGGTAGTGTTGAAAAACACTGTTGGGGTGGTGTTGAAAAACACCTGTTGTGAAATGCCCCAAGAGACAAACGCACCAAAAGGACCTATGCGAACAGTTATGCCCCCTAGACAAAGACAAAGACCAATTCCAGATTAGGCCAAATAAGGTCAAGGCATGATGGAAAGTGGCTAAGTGTCAAGGGCGCATGCTAACAAATAGGGGTGCAAAGGCCTCAAGTAGCGCCTGTTTCCAGGTTTTCACCACTTGGATTGTTTTTTCATTTTTTCATTTTTTCATTTTTTGGGGATTTTTTGCTACCAAGGCGCCTATTGCTAGGTTTTCACCAAGGCACTTTTTCAATTTTTTTTGATTTTTTTAAATATTTTAATTTTTTTGTATTTTTTCAGGACTTTATATGTTTTTTAGGATTTTTTCAACATCATATATCAATTTTTTTGGTATTTTTTCAGGATCATAAAATATGTACAAAGAATGCCCCTAGACAGAATGGGCATCAAACTCATGAGCAAAATCACGTCGTGCAGTCCCAATGTCTAGTAAGGTGAAGGACAAGATGGATAAGCAAGCTGGTGGAAAAGATAGAAGACATGAGAATGAAGGAGAGTGAAGGGAAGAAATCCTCAAAGACAAACTCCTCAAGAGTACCCAAGCTAGGGAAAAATTGTCATGTAAAGCACATTTGGATAAGCAATGAGAGGCTAGCATAGGATAAGTCACAAAAGCACATTGCAAAAGAAGGAAAGATGCAGTCCAAAGGAGTAGACATGTCAAGAGGTTTCATAGCATCATGTTTTACTCTTTTTTATTAGATCAAGACCAAAGAGGAAAAGGATAACGAAAGGCTAGAATGAATGGAGGAAAATGAAAATGAAGGCTAAACATGAAAGGAATGAAAGCAAGATCATCATAAGATAGCTCACAAGATAGCCAAATATTCAAGTATAGGTCAACATTGTCAAGATCAAAGTGAGAACACGGAATGGATGAAACATGTAGAAGAACTACGCATGATGCCTGATTACCAGGTTTTCATCACGGTACTTATCCAAGGTACCACAAGGGAGTGGTTTTCACCATAGGATGAATTTATTTCTCTTTAATTTTGCTACCAAGGCGCCTGTTTCCAGGTTTTCACCATGGCACATTTTCAAAAAAAATAAAATTTCTCTTTCTTTTTTTTTATTTTTTGAATATTTTTCTATTTTTTTGAATATTTTTTTGGAAGAAGGCAAGCTTTTTAGATAATTCTCCTTGAAAGGATAAACCATGATATGCCAAGGATTCAAAATGATATGCTCAAAGATGCTGAAGGGAAAAGGAAAATGCATGAGGAATAGGCAAATGAGGAAAAAAATGATAGAAGGTAGAAGGATAATGAATGGAAAGAATGTGAAAAGGTAGATGGAAAGAAAGGTAAGATCAACGTCAATACACACCTTGAAGGGTGACGGAAAAAATGGAGGAAATGTAAACCATATTCTAGTCCAAATGCAAATCATATTCTGGTTCATTATTGCTATCTGACTCCTCGAAGAGAGGATTGGTGTGCTTGTTATAATTCTCAAATGTGAATTGAGGAATACGAGAAGGAATATGGAAAATGTTTAGTAGAGGTTGTGGTTCAGGTGCATGGAATGAAAGAATGTTTTTGGAAGAAGATGAAGTGGAAGTCTTTGGAAGCTTGAATGTCAATTTCACTTTTTGTTCAACATGAGACTCTTTCAAGAGAGACTTTGGAATCCATATAGCCTTAGGCTTTTTATTTCCTTTTGATGTCTTAGAGAGAATATCTTGAATGATGGATTTTGGAACCCATACTTGTCTTGTAGTTTTCTTCTTAGATATCTCTTTTGACTTTATGCCCCCATGTCGATTAGAGGAGACATGGTGATCTTTTCTTGATGGATTCTTGTATTGCTTCTTTTTCTTGTTTTGAACATTCAAGTTACTTCCAAAAGACTGGGGACTTGTGGAAGAAGGAAAATACGACTGGTTTAGATGGGTGGATGGGTGAAAAAGATTCAAGGGTATGCATCTATGTTGATCTTGAGGAAAGATAGGAGATGGAGGGACATAAGGACCCAAAATGGATGATGAATTAAAAGAATTAGGAGGGGAAAGTGAAGGGACATAAGGGCCCAAGATGGAAGGAAGACATGAAGCCCTTGGTATTGGTGGAGGAGGTCCAAGGATGGACGTGGAAGATGTAAAAGGATAATCAATAAGTTCATCAGCATCTATATCACAACCAAGGATATCAGCATCTTTAGAATGAGCATTAGGATTTTCAACAGGATCATGCACATCTTGAATAGGAGCACCTTCTTTGACAGGATTGTTCGTAGCTTGCGAAGACTTAGGAAGATTAGAAAGTGGAAGTGAACATGGAGTGGTAGAACAAGAAGATGGAAGACTTTGATCTTGACAAGTATCATTGGGTAGCATAAGCATATCAACTTTATTTCGATTTTCAATAGGTTTTACATCATAAGTAATGACACCATTTTTAATAACCTTAATGGAAGTATCATCTTTGGAAAGTGCAAGTGTGGTAAGGTTATTTTGATTGTCAATAAGCTCAATGGTGCAAGTAGTAACTTGATCTTGCTTAGGAGAAGATTTAAGACATGGTGGAATGAATGAGGAAGGGCGTAAAGGATCGAAAGAACCATGAAATGAATGAGAGATATTATTAGCAGGATTGGATGACATGGAGGGTTCTTGATCTTGATCTTTATTTATGTTCTTTTCTTTATCATTTTTAGAGTCCTCTTGACATGGAGCCACTTCTAAGGACAAGGAAGCATGTTGGGATTGTATGGAAGACTTTGGAAGAGGTGGTGAAGGACTAGCTGAAGTAGGCATTGTAGCACATGAAGGCTTAGGCTCACTAGGTGTAGCATTATTAGAAGTATTTTTAGCTAAGTGAAGGTTAGCTTGAGTATCTTTAAGAGGTAGCCCTTGAGGATAACTATAGGGAACCACATGGAAAGCATTAGGATCTTTGTTGGATGAAGGATTTGTGCTCTTAAGGCTCCTTGAGGGCTTTGTGAAAGATTTGGAAGACTTAGCAGCTTTAGGAGATGTGTGGATATTGGAGGAAGTAGAGGATGGAAGGGGACCATCGCAAGACAAAGGTTCAGCATTAACATGATCTTGCTGGAGAGTGTAATCTTTATTTTCAGCATGAAAGTTTTTAGACAAGACATGCTCATAGTATCTTCGTTTGTAATCAGCACAGAAAGCTTTCTCTTCCTCAATAGAAGTAGATGTATCATATTGTTCACAACAAATATCATAATTTCTCTCAAAATCAGAATCATATGGATCACCATCACAATCTATCCAATAGGATGACCCTTTAGTAAGCCTAAGCACATGACGAGGAGGACACTTAGGAATAGAGGTGCCATAAGTATTACTACATTGTCCATCATCATAGTCATCATAGTCATCATAGTCATCAAAGGTAGGTGTGTCACTCTTTGTGGAAGAGACATCACAAGGACTATCATGTTGCTCTTTATGGTATGTCTTCTGAACAGAAGTAAGACTCTTAGGAGAAGTAGAAGAAGAATGAGATCGTGAAGGAGAGGAAATTGAAAACTTAGTGGAAGAAGAAGACTTGGATAATGAGGAATTCAAATAATGTTTAGAAGAGTCATGATAAGATTGGGAAGATGAAGAAGAATGAGAAAACTTAGATGATGAAGAATGTTTAGAAGAAGGAGGTTGTGATATGATCATGTCTATGATCCTAGCAAAGGCATCTGATTTAATCATCTTTTCTTTTATTTTTGCCATAATTTTATCACCCATGAGATATTTGGAAGGAGTATTGGAGGAATAAAGATACTCTTCAAATTGAGCAATGAGTTCAAGATCATCTATTCTCAAGAGAGGTTCCTTAACAAGATAGTTGAAATTCATGGTTCTAGAAGAGGAGGAATCAAGCATGGAAGAAATGAATAGATGAATAGAAGAAAGTAGACTAGATAATAAGAGGAAAAGAATCAAGAAGAAGAAGAATTTTCCATGGGAATAGAAGACTTTAGAAGAACATGGAAAATGGAGAAGAAAGAAGAAGACTAAGAGTCATCTTGTGCAATTGATACCATAATGTTCATTGAGATGTTGAGCAACATGACAACACCTAGGATCTAAGATCTGGACTGACCAAGGAAGACTGAGAATTGAAGACCCTTGGTGATAAGATGACCTCACAAAATGTCAACACCAAACTAGGATAATCAAAGTTCTCTATTGTCCAAAGAGAAATGAAAAGATAGAAATAAAAGGGGCTTTACCAACACTGTCAAAGAGGTGCTTCAAATCAAAGGATGAATATCCTTGCACTTTTGAATCAGGAGGTTGGACTAGGCCAAAATATAATTAAAATTGAGATAAATGAAAGTGATTTGGACAATAAGAGTACTAAAATTCTCCAAGAATGTGACTAACAATTCTAGAGATAATCTTTCTCACCAAGAATGGACAAATGCGATACTGATGTTGATTTTGACCAATTTGTGCAAATTTTGAATCTAAGGGTGAAAATGTCTGATTTCAATCACAATTTTAATAGTATTTGGACAGGTTTGCAAACAGTAGGGGATCAAACATGTCTCCAAACACTTGAAACAAGGGCAAAAGCAACCTTGCCAAGACAAGCACTTGTGATATCAAAATTGAAAAAGCACCCTATGAATGCTACCGATTGTTTGTATGTCAAGAACATTTACACTGGTATCACACAATTGAAGACACTTCAAGCAATATCTACCTACAAGACAAGGCTCATTACTCATCAACTTAGCCCACAACTTGATGCCCCCTTGCCTCACACCAAGTGGTTGCCCACAAGAGATATTGGCTTTGTCATGGAAGTGTCAAACAACACAACCAAAGGGACACATATGGTGAGTATCTTGGGGTGATCTGGGTTATTCCACTTGGATCAATCCTTGCACTAAGAAGATAAGCGGCTGAAAAAGGTGGTTTCTAATCTATGGTTCTTAATAAGGGTTTCCGTTCACAACACCCCTCTTGCTCCTCGTAAAGGACTAGGACCTCGCGGCCTCAAGAGTACCTTAAGCATTCTTGCTCAATGTTTTCCTCATGGTCACAATCCCACAAGTACTTACATCAAGTGAAGACAAGTGTTATGTCTACCAAGGTTTTGTGTCCTCGATAGCCTTGAGATTATAGTGAGTTGGAATCACTCGCCACCAAGGAAAATGATGACAAGGTTGTCCCCACTTGGGTCGTTCCTCTTGATTGCTCAAGAGCAGGCCCGCTAAAGGATTTCTATACTAAACAAAAAGTGGATTAACTCTTGAGGTTCAAGGTTTTTGGTTCACCACAAGGGTGAAGAGCATACTCCCCTATCTCAAGAATCTCTCCCAAACACACCAAGCAAATATTCAATTACCCCCTTGCTTTCAAAATCCCAAGATGGGTCAAGATTTCTGTTTCACCACAAGGGTGAAGATCATACTCTCCTACCACCTCAAAATTCCTACAACAAGGTATTAAGTGCCTATGAAATGAAACAACTAGTATATGCCGCACTCAATAAAGAAAGCAATTAAACAAGCACTTGATTTAGTTTTTATGCTTAGGGAAGCCCTGCAAAAACCATTAGTAGCCCTCTTTGACATACAATATATCAATTTCCTTCAAGCAAGAGCACCTACAAAACAACTTGTTAGACCAACAAAGGTTAGGAAAATCCAAAATCTAACAATGGTTAGCACATGAAAAATCAGATAATCTGCAAAAATAACTGATCAAATGATAAAATCTGAAAATGAAACCATCATGGTTGGATTAGGCTCGGAAATACCTTTCCAACGATATATCACACTTAAACTTTTGATACCATTTGTGAAAATCTCAAAAAAAATGGGCACCCTGAGTTTGGAATTAACAAGATACAAAATAGTTCGCTGTTAGATCGGGTGATATACCTTAGACTTCACCAGTATCACGCGATACTTCTTCCTATAGCCGAGCGATACTTCTCCAGTAGGGCGATACTTCGCTCGATACCAGGCGATAGACTTCAATATAGGCGTGCGATACTTTTTTCGCGCGAACTATCACGCCAAGACAGAAAGTATATCGCGCAATACTTCTGAGAAGTGTCGCGCGATAATCTGAGATAGAAAACCAAAAAATGTAGATTTTTCCAAAAATTAATCCGAAAAATGACGAAAATGCAAAAAAACAAAGGACAAAGCCTATCTACTCTGCCCCACGGTGGGCGTCAGAGATGTACACACAAAAGTAGTGCACTTCTATGAATCCTTACATGCAAGAAAACTCAAGAATGAGCCCTCACAAATCGATCCATAGCTCTCTATGCATGGAGTTGCAAGATTTGTAAAATTGCTCTCATCTAGAGCTATAAACTCATGACCTTGCTAGTCAACCACACAATGAGAGATTCACAATGAAAACAAGGGCAAGAGTGCCAATATCCCCAAGAATCTAAATGAAAAATGCAATGCAAATGCAACTAGTATGAATATGCAAGACTAATCTATCAAATGAAGTGCAAACTAAACTATGAAAAGAAGTACAATAGATTTCAAGCCCCTAATTAAGCTATGTGAGATCTATTCTATTGCATAAAAGGAAATCTACACTAAGAATGCCATTATCAAGCAACTATGAAAGCAAATATGCAACCACAATGAAATACAACAAGTCTTCAATGTCTTTAAACTCCAAATGCACCTAAAACCTGCAGCATAACATTAGCATAAAAACATGGTATATGCAAATGGAGGAAGAGAGCTCTCCTTTTATAAGAAATGCAAAGAAATGGACCATTGAGATTAAGAGGCAAAAAGTCTTAATCAGCGGTGGAACTTGAAAGAGGAGCAATCCATGTGCACACATATCCTCCAATAGAAAAATAAGAGTTGACTTTATGTCCATATGAGACAAAAAGTGCTTTTCTCCTTTTTATAAAATAGGAATAATGCCTTATTTGTGCAACTTAGGATAAGAGGAAAAGAGGGGCTTTTTATTTAATTAAAAGGGGGAGGAAATATTCCTTTTAATCAAATAAAGACTTAGGATAAATGGTTAGCCCAAGGATAAAAATCCAATATATGATCGAAATTAAGACTTGATCAAGAAATTAATAATGCTGAAAATATTGATTATTGATCAAAATGATTCAGGATTGATAAATCAAATAAATGGGGCCCAAAGTCTAGGCGACCATTTTAGGGTGCATACAAAGGTTAGTATTCAAAATATGGATGCTAGAATGAGAAGAGAGCTCTCCTTTTATAAGAAATGAGAAAGAATGGACCATGGAGATTAAGAGGCAAAAGATTTAATCAAGGGTGGAGCTTGAAAGAGGAGCAATCCATGTGCACAAGTTTCCTCAAATGAGAAAATAAGTGTTGACTTTTGTGCCCCATATGAGACAAAAAGGCCTTTTTCCCTTTTTATAAAATAGGAATAATGCTTTATTTGTGCAACTTAGGATAAGAGGAAAAGTGGGGACTTTTTTATTTAATAAAAGAGGAGGAAATTTCTTTTAATTAAATAAAGACTTAGGATAAGATGGTTAGCCCATAGAATACAATCGAATAAATGATAGATTTAGGATTTGATCAACAATAAGCAATTGGTGATTTTAGCAAATAATGCTAGCAAGGGGCTAATAGTCTAGATGACCATTTTTGGGTGATTACATTTGCCCCTATTTGACTAATGTGTGATCGATCTGGGAACACATTACGTCAAAGAATAGATTAGCCAAGAAGGTAATAGATAGAGGTTTGACTCCAAAGTATGAAGTGCAGAGAGATAGAAAATCCTACATGGTCAGCCTAGTAGCGACAATATTGAACACTTAGGAAAGAGATGGATAGTATCAGGACTCGAGATGAGAACTAACATGTCAAGCGCAATAGATCGATCAGAGCAAATGGAATGGTCAAGCATATGTTTTGGAGAATAGATGATAGAATATGATGTGCCTACCCCCTTGGAATTGAAATCAAAATTAGGTAGAGGAAAGGCAGAAGCAAGAGCAGCATGATCAAATCACTAGAAATCATAATCGATAGGATAACCATTAAGTAGTGAAGATATGCCCCAATTTGACTAGGTTTGACTGAGAATGATATGGGATAAAGATAAAGTCAAAACCTCAGAGAGATGAAGTGAATGAAAATGAATGAAAGTCTAGAAGGTTGAAAGAGATGGAGATGAAGAAATGAAGATGCCCCAACAAAGATCGAAGGATCAGGCCTCAAGTGGTCAGCCAACTATGCAGAAGAAGGGAAAATTTTAAAACATGATTTTGACTGTCAAGATGAACTCAGATTTTGATTTCAATCCCGAAAATGGATCCAGGACGTCAAAATTATCTAGGGATACAATTTTTGTGAAATTTCAAGGTGTTTTGAAAATTGGTCAAAATGCTATAAAAGGGGGTAAAAAGGTCATTTTCAAATTCATTTCTCTTTTGTGATTTTGAGAATCTTAAGAGCTCAGAGAGAGAAAATGGCCCAGCAAGTAGTAGGTTCAGTTCGCCATCATCGATTCAAGCGCGGTTGGTTGCACAACCGACCTCCTCAGTATGGTGTCGTGGTAAGTTTTCAGAAAAACTTTGCCTTTTTTGAGTCATTAATGAGCATTTAGTACATTTTAAACATGTTTTTAATGTTTTTGAAAAATTTCAAATTTTCTTGGTGTGAAAGTTCGCACGATACTTAAAAAGTATCGCACACTTTGAGAATCTCTGTCGTGTGATAGTTCGAGGGACCAAAAAGTATCGCTCGACTATTCAATCCAGTGTCACACGAGACTGGACAAAACATCATACGATCCTTAGCAAAATATCACATGGGCAAAGATTATCACACTACTGTTGAAGATAGTATCGCACGATACTTTCCAAAAAAATAGTGTCACACTAGTTAATAAGAAATATCACATGTTTAAATTTTGAGCAATATGACATGGGTCTAGACAATTTTTGCATTTAAGTTTCCTTGTATTGATTTTGATCATCCATCATGATATGTTCTGACATCTGGATTGGTTTATGACTTGCAGGAGGCTTTCCCGATGTTGCTGATTAGAGTGCCGTGAGTGACTAGGCTACGGTGTGTGAGGGATTTGGACGATCCCAGGAGGGATGATTTGGTTAGCATGGGTTTTAGGTTCCTCCTTGATATGCCCCATATTCAGGCAAATCATGGGTTGTTGACTGCTCTAGCTGAGAGGTGGCACAATGAGCACAACACCTTCCATCTGCCTACTGGAGAGGCGACCATCACCTTAGAGGATGTCTATTGAATCCTACGAGTGTCGAGTCATGGAGATCCGGTGAGGATAATCATGTTTCTAAATATGTAGAGATGTAAAGTTTCCATATGATAAGAAACTAACATGATTTTCTATTGGCACAGGTATATTACGATTAGGATCTAACTGAGGGACGAGAGACCATCTAGGACCTATTCCAGGATGTTACCATTATCGACAGACACCTTAGCTGGGAGCAGCTGATGGAGGAGTATGGCAGGGACTTCCTAGTGCCTTGCATTATTTGTTCTATTGTTGCATAGGCCCTTATCACTGACAGGAGTTAGAAGGGGTTTCCACTAGGATGGGGCAGGTTAGTGGCAGATTTGGTTGCACATCCACGATGGTTAGCATGGGGCCCAGCCATATTGGCTGATATGTATCATGAGCTCCATGAGATTGTTTATAGAAACAATAGGACATGGGCATGTGGAGCCATTCTGGCTCAGATATGGGCATGGGAGCACATTGTCGTAGTGCGCCCACATGTACAACTGAGGGAGCGGAGGTGCCCCTACATTTTCAGATATATGGGATTCATATCATATGCCCATAGTGGTGATTTGACATTTTACAAGAGACTCTTTGATGAGCTGACCACTTTTGAGTGGAGATCATACAGGGCTTGCGAGTAGTGGAGCGACAAAGATCATGAGCTAGGATACATGTTATGTAGCTGACCATTGGTAGGCCGCCATGCTGAGGTTGTGGAGAGATTTTTTATGACTCGCATCTAGAGACAGTTTGGTCAACAATAGAGGGTATCCACAGAGACCACCACCTATGCTAGGTCTCAAGATGAGGAGGGGCATGGATGGTTTCTGATACTGGACTACCAACAGGTAGTACAAGAGACAGCTGGGATATAGAGGGAGCCATGGGACTACCTCATAGGGACAACAGATGCAGCCTATAGGGCATAGCGATAGAGACATCCTTTTCCTAGGTTTATTGTGCCAAATGCAAACCCACGGGCATAGGGTGGAGACGGAGATGATGGGGATGATGGTGATCACAAGGGAGATGGGGGAGAGAGGGGTGGAGAGAGAGGATAGGGTTCTAGGTTAGGTGGCCGGCAGCGGGCATGAAGACATAGGTTAGTGAGCCTTGAGGAGGATGATGCAGCAAGATTTGTTCATCGTAGGGTGGACGCAGGGCAGGATCAACTTGTAGGGGGAGGAGTGGATCTGAGAGTTAGAGTAAAGGCGTTAGAGGTGGAGATGTAGTAGCTATGGATCACCATAGCTATCAGAGACCAGTAGGTATCAGATCTACAAGCTGAGATAGAGCGGTGAGAGAGAGCCATATAGGTTGCCACTGCAGAGACCCAGAGAGAGGTAGCACGAGCTGCATATTATCATGGTCTCTATATACAAGCTGTACTAGAGGGTCAGAGAGCACCACCCTACTCTGTGATAGCTAGGAGATCCGACATGGTACCAAACATAGTGACAACACCACCTCCTCTACCACCAGCTCCACATGATGGTGCTAGTGAGTCCTAGGTTTAGGTTTAGGATAGATGTATATAGACATATCCTGGGACTTTATCCAAGTTTTTGGATCCCACATTGTATCATGACATTTATATATATGAGATTACTAGATTTGCGATATAGCTTGTGTATTTGTCCCACTTGTGATGGATGTTTTAGTTTTTATATTGTCTTGTCATATTGCTCAAAATGTATGATGTATGCTCATATATATTCTCTCTCATAGATGTATGTTTAGTTCTCATGTTTATGATATAGACTCATGTTTCTAAAAATGATCTTTTTGATGATAAGATTAACCCCTTGTGATGATAGGAACAAGATGTGATAAAAAAGACAAGGAGCAGAAAGACATGGTCAAGAAGAAGAAAAGGTGAGCGCAGTTGACCAATAGGTCCATGAAAGATAAAAGGAGAGCTCCCTCCAAGTGCAAGATGCAAAACTAACATGAACCTAAAAATGCAAGCTACTATGAAAAGTGGTTTACTTGTAAGGTCGTGAAGCTATTAGTCTCTAATATTCATCATCGAGCATTGGTAGTGTCGCAAGATCATACAATACACACTAATATGACTATGTGAATCTGAATATGATCTATATCAAATAGATATGTGGGAATCCCACCTAGGCACCAAAGACATATAAGTCAAGATGACTATTGTAGTGAGATTGCCTAAGTTTAATATGGCAAGATTATACTTGCATCAAGACACAAGAAAAGTCAAGATGGCTACAAGTATGCACTTGCAAAAATAGTCAAGGACAATACCTTGTAAGTCCTAATGTCAAGTGGAACAAGTATAAATGCTAATGACAGTTAAGACCAACAAAATATACCCATAAGAAGAGAAAGAAATAAAACATGTCCTCATTCCCCCAGTCTTCTAGCTATGCATCATCGAAAACCATTAGGGGGAGAACACTCAGAAAAGAAAGCATCATAGACAACACACAAAGAAAGAAAGTCAAACAAGTCTCAGCAAGTCAAGTGTTTTAAGTGTGTGTGTGTAGGTCATAGAGTCAATCTTTGAGTATCACCTCTGCCAGTGGAAATATCGCATCATTCTGGACTGTGGGTAAACATCTGATAAGTGTTGAAAAACACTTGACGCTAGGGTAGTGTTGAAAAACACAGTTTGGGGAGTGTTGAGAAACACTATTTGAACCAAGTGGCCTGAGAAACCCCGACGTAGGAAGAGACCCAAGATGAACTAAAACAACATGTGCCCCCTAGACTAAGACAAGAGTCAATTCCAGGCTAGGAGAGGCAAAGTGAGAAGTGGAGTGAATGAGCGCCACACAAGATTGATAGACACAGGTGCAAGGGTCTCAAGCAGCGCATGTTTCCAGGTTTTCACCACTTGATAGATTTTTTCAGGACTTTTTTTTTTTGTATTTTTGCTACCAAGGCGCCTGTTTCCAGGTTTTCACCAAGGCACTTTTTCTAAAAAAAATAAATTTAATTTTTAATTTTTTTTAAAATTTTTGGGTGAGACATCAAAGCACCTATTGCTAGGTTTTTACTACGATGCTCATTTTTTCAGTACTTTTTATGCTTTTTAGGATTTTTTCAACATCATATATGATTTTTTTTTGAGATTTTTTCAGGATCATAAAGAATATGTACAAAGAGCTCAAGAACCTTAGGCATAGAAATTTTTTAGATGTAGAACATTGATAGGCTTAACAAGCTCTTCTCCCTCAGGTGTAGATAGCTGATAGGCCCCAGACCCAAATGTTGCTGTGATAATGTAAGGCCCTAACCAATTTGGCTCAAACTTGCCTTTTTGCTCTTGATTTTGTTGGTTTTTGGGATTTTCTCTGAGAACTAGTTCACCCACTTGGAACTCTCTAGGATGAACTTTCTTATTGTAAGCAGTAGACATTCTCTTCTGATAAGTGTACATGTGATCAAAAGCGGCCTTATGAAATTCTTCCAAGGTAGTGAGCTTGTGCACTCACATGGCCCTCTAGTCTTCATCAATAATCAAACCATGGAGAGAGACTCTTAGTGAAGGTATTTCAACCTCTAATGGTAAGACAACCTCAGAACCATAGACCAAGGAAAAAGGTGTTGCACTTGTAGGAGTGCGGATAGAAGTTCTATAAGCCCATAGCACATAATTGATCTATAGATGCCAATCCCTGCCTGATTTGTGTACGGTTCTGTGGAGGATTTTTAGTAATGTCTTGTTTGAGGCCTCAACTTGGCCATTCCCTTGAGGGTAGTAAATAGAAGACCAATGTTGTTTGATTTTGAACTTTTTGCACAAGTGCTTCAGGTCTTTGTTCTTAAATTGGCTGCCATTATTCATGACTATGGAGGAAGGAATACCATAGCAGCAAATGATGTGATTCAAAATAAATAGGGCAACATGTTTGCAGGTAGCTACAGACAGTGGGACAGCTTCAACCCATTTGGTGAAATATTCAATAGCTGTAATGATGAACTTATGCCCACTCGAAGAACTAGGATAAATCTTGCCTACCAAGTCAAAGGACCATTGCTGAAATGGCCAGTAAGTAATAGAGGGAATGAGCTCGCATCCAAGAGCATGAATGAGATTCCCATGTAGTTGACATTTTTTGCAGGACTTGGCATATCAAATAGCATCTGCTTGCATAGTAGGCCAATAGTAGCTAGCCCTAAGCAATTTCTAAGCGAGCACAAGAACGTTAGAGTGTGACCCACATATGCCATCATGAACTTTAGCTAGCACCTTTTCTGACTCCTCTATTTCTAGACACCTAAGGAGAGTTCTGTCAAGACTCTTCCTATACAAGTCACCAGAGATGAGGATAAAGTGTGAGGCATTACGGATGAGCTAATGCTTCTCATTGTACGTTAGATTTTTAGGGATAACTTGCTCATGGAGATAGGAAAAGAAGGTGGCATAGGGGAGGAGTCATGATTGACCACAGTGTAAATGACATGGTCATCAGGGGAATTGTAGGTAGGATAGCATAATTCTTCCACTAGGAACTCAAAGTGTGATTCATGTTCTTCTAGTTGCAAAATGGATGCCAAAGTATCTATGGTGTCAACAACCTTGTTTTCAGCTCTAGGAATTTGTTGGAACATGACAGATGTGAAATAGTTCCTAAGTGAGTCTATCATCTTCTTGTAAGGAATCAACTTGTCATCCTTTTTTTGGTAATCATCATTTACTTGGTTTATGACAAGCTGAGAATCTCCAAAAATATACAACTCAGAAATCCTCCATTCAAGGGAAAGCTTAACACCATTCAGCAGGGCTTCATATTCAGCTATGTTATTGGTGCATGGAAAGAGAATTTTATAGGATTTAGGAATGGTGTATTCGTTAGGGGTAACAAATAGGATTCCAGCACCAGCGCCATTCTGTGTATGAGAACCATCAAAAAACATTTTCCATGTATGCCCTGTGATATTCATGATTGAGGCATCTGGGAAATCTATCTAGAGAGGAGTATTATCAATCATGGGAAACTCAGCTAATTGATCTATAATTGCTTTCCCTTTAATAGCTTTCCTCTCAATATACTAAATGTCAAATTCTGAAAGAATCAACATCTACTTGGCAAGTCATCCGCTAAGCGCAGCTTTACTGAGGAGATATTTTAAAGGATCAATTTTGGCAACCAGCTGTGTAGTATGTGCAAGCATGTAATGTTTGAGTTTTTGAGACGTAAAAACCATAGCTAAACAAGCCTTTTCAATACTGGTGTAATTGAGTTCATAAGCAACTAGAGTGCGACTGATATAATAGATAGCTCGTTCTTTTCCCTTATCATCATGTTGTGCAAGGAGAGCCCCTAAGGAATTTGCTATAGTAGAAATGTATAATATCAAGGGTTTCCCTTGGATAGGTGGCATAAGAATAGGAGGTCATGCTAGGTAATCCTTGAGCTGGTCCAGGTTCTTTTGACACTCCTCATTCCGTATACAAGTAGCTCCTTTATGCAAATTCTGATTGAATGGTTGAGCTCTGTCAGCTAGCTGAGAAATGAACCACCTGATAGATTGGAGATGGCCCTAGAGACCCCTTAATTGTTTGATGTTGCGAGGAGGTGGCATCTCCATGATAGCTTGCACTTTTTCTGGGTCTACTTCTATTCCTTTTGCTGATATGATGTATCCTAGCAGTTTCCCAAAAGTGACACCAAAAGCACATTTTTTAGGATTTAGTTTGAGTTGGAATCATTCCATGCGGTCTAATATCAAACTTAAATCAAACAAATGAGTGCTTCTTTGTTGTGATTTGGCAAGCATGTCATCAACATCGTCCTCCATGTTTTTGTGCATCATATCATGAAAGATGGTAGTCATGGCTCTTTAATAGGTTGCACCAGCATTTTTAAGCCCAAACGACATGACATTCCAGCAAAAGGTACCCCATGCACATGTGAAGGCCGTCTTCTCTTGGTCCTTAGGGGTGATCTTGATTTGGTTATATTTAGAGAAGTCATCCATAAGGGAATACATTTCATAGCCAGCCATCATGTCCACTATCATGTCGATGTTTGGAAGTGGAAAATCATCTTTAGGGCATGCTTTATTCAGGTCTCTGAAATTAGTGCATACGTGAATGGACTTGTCGTGTTTGGAAATAGGGACAATGTTAGAAATCCACTCAGTGTAGTCAATAACTCTGATGAAATTGGCTTTTAGGAGCTTCTCAAGTTCAACTTTAACCAGTAATGCCACATGGGGATGTATCTTTCTCAGTTTTTGTTTGACAGGTTTTACCTTCACAACAATAGAGAGATGATGCATAATAAGCTCAGTGTCTAAACCTAGCATGTCTAAGTATGTCCATGCAAAATTGATCTTTTTCTCTTGAAAGAATGTAGTAAATTGTTCTTTTTCTTCTACTGAGAGGGACTGAGCCACATGTATGATTTTAGGAGATTCCTTTGTCCCTAAGTTGATGGGTTGTGTAGGTTCTATTAGAACTAAAGAAATTTCTTGAAAATAGCTCAGCAAACTACCAAGTATCTCATCCTCAGGTGCCTCAGCGAGGTTTTCATCCTTAGATACATCTTTATTTTTACTATTTTGAGGTTCAGATACCGCCACAATGTGGTTTTCACCATCCGACCATTGATTTTTTATTTTAATTTTATGACTAAGGTACTTGATATCTAATTTAGTCATGTTTGTTGCTGGCTCACTGGTGGAAGAAGTAACAGGTTCAATGGCATTGAGGTAGCAAGTGATCTCATAGTCATTTTGAAAGGAAGGCAAGATAGGTCTTTGATCTTGGGCAAACCAATCTATGCGATCTGAGTGTATGAGGGAAAGTGAGATGATAGGCTCAAGGTTATTGATGCGGGGGGTATCATCTCTGGTGACAAGAAAAGTCGAGCCTATAGGGTAGGCTCCAAAAGTATCAAGATGTAAATTTGTCATGGAAGGACCAGCGTGGTCCATTAAAGCAATATGTGGATTGAACTCATCAGACCCTACGTGAGACTCATCAACTACATTGGGTTGGTCACTATAGGTATGAATCACATCAACGTCCATATCTACTATGGAAGATCCATTTGAGAGAGTGTCCCATTCATACTCATTTGAATCAGTAGTGGAACTTCTGCTGGGATGTTTGCACCAAGAAGGCTTACGATGCCTAGAAGTAGAGGTACTTATGTCATTATATGTGAGATCTCCTCTTTTAATCAACCATGTAATATTTCTACGCTATCTATCAAAGCTCAACAACTCATTAGGCACAAAATTTCTAGATGTGGAGGCTTTAGCTGTATCATCAGTAGGCATGCATTCCCCTCCCCAAAGAAGTGAAGTAGAAGGAAGACAGTCTTCAATTTGGGCCATAGTGCATAGTGGTGATTCCTTGATGTCTATATCTGAGTCACTAAACATGGGAGTATTTCTAGAACATTCAGGGATGTCATTGTCAACGCCATATCCTAGACTTGTGGTATCCTTAGAAGGCCGACCATCAGTATGACTCAAAGGTTCAACTAGAGTGTGCCCCTTGTTATTTAAAGGTCCATGACCTTGATAGCCCATTTACTGTAGAAATTTATAGCCTTTACCATAGTGTTTAGGAGAAATAGGAGTAGCAACTATCATATTGTCTTCTTCTTCTCTATAAATCCACTCCCTAATAGCTTGTTCTTCTTTTTCAGCTTCTAAGGGTATAGATGATTGAACAAATGTACCAAAAACTGTCATGGCAGAAGCGGAAGGATTTGTCTTGTATGAAGGTCTACCATAGGACTTAGGAGAAGCAGGCATAGCAGAGATAGAGTCCAATGTATATTCTCCCATACCAATACTCATCATCTTTAATTTTTTCTCAATAGTAATAAGGGATGCATTATGATCATGAGAAGGTTTTTGTGTGAGGAAAAAATGTCTCAGCAACAGTTAGAGTATTGATAGTGATAGCATTGTCCCCAGGAATCACAATCTCAGCTCCATTGTGTGGAAACTTGACACACTGATGATAGGTGGAAGGGATAGCTTGCATTTCATGGATCCAAGGTTGACTCAAAAGAATGTTATATGTGAGTGGGATGTCCAACACTTGGAAAACAACATCTTTCGTGATAGGACCTACTCGGATAGGCAGCACAATAAGACCTTTGGAAGATCTTTCCACTTCATCGTATGCTTTTATGGTAATCTTTCGCCTAGGATCTATGGCCAATTCAGACAATCCCAACTATTTCACCACATGGAAAGAAACAATATTTAACCCAACACCATTGTTTATCAGGACTCAGTGGACTCAGGTATGGTAGACTAGAACTTCAACGTGTAAAGCCAGATTATGAGGGTGACTAAGAGATGTGTCATCTTCTGCAGAAAAGGATAGGTAGTGGGGAGACATGATGTGGTTGACCATAGCCTGGAATTGATTTGGATCAATATCAATGCGAACATTTTCTATACAAAGAGCTTTCTCAAGGATCTCTTTGTGCAAATGGGATAGCTCAAGCAACTCAAAAATGGATATCTGAGCAGGTGTCCATTGTAATTAGTGCACAAGGTCATAGCTAGACAAAATTGAAGGAATCACTTGTTTGGAAGAAGATGCTTGCTTGGGATCATGCACGGTTTTAAGGACAATTTTGGCTTGCCCCCTAGTAACAACATTTAGTGTCTCACTTCGGGAAGATGAATCATCTAGTGTTCACAAGACCAACTTTGGCATACCATGATTGGTGTCAATATCATCTTGAGATCTCATCATAAGAATACTCTCAATGGGCTCTACCATGTTGATCACAGGTGAGTCAGGAGTATATGTATAGTTGATTTTTGCATCATGATTCTTCTTATTGGCTTGAGAGGATTCTACTTTCTCATACTCGAGTAGAGGAGTCTTGAAAGCTTTGTGATCAAAATTTTTAACTAAGCCATCTGTGAGAACCGTACCTCCATCAATAAGATCTTGAATGGCATCTTTAAGCTTAAAACAATTGTCTATCTTGTGTCCCTTATTTTCTATGATAATGGAAAAATTGATCTTCTCTCCACCAATTAGGCTTAACCAGTGGGTCATAGGGATGAGAATTGTCAGGAAGCATAAGATACTTGTTGGCAACTAAAGTCTTAAGAATCACATCGTATGGTTCAGCCAACTTGGTGTAGACCCGTCAGTGGTATTGCTTCTTTGGCTTGTCTGCATGCTGAGGCTTAGGAGCACTATGAGTGTTGGCAACCTCTTGTTGTTTCACTGCGTATATAGCATTAGAGAGGTTGAAAGTAGGATCTTTGGCTTTTGGGACATCCACAACACCATCATTAACAACATACTTGTTTTTATTCCAAGGTTTGCTTTTGTCCTTGCCATTGCCCCTAGTATCTTTATTAATAACAATATCCCCCTTTCTTATGGCCACATCCTCAATCCAATATGCACTTTCAACCATGTCATTGAAAGAGGAGAACATTTGTCTCCTTAGATCATAATACAATTCTAGCACAAGAGTGTTGACGAAAATGTCAATCTTTTCCCTTTCGGGTAGCTGTCGACGATATCAAGAATACAATGACCTCCAACGTTGTAAGTAAGTGGCAAATGGCTCACCTTGATTTTTCTTTAGAGCACTGAGATCTATCATGGTGATAGGTTGTTGGATGTTGTATGAATAATGCTGGGTGAAGCACCTAGCCAACTCATCAAAAGTTTTAAGAGGTGGTGTCAACTTCGCAAACCATTCTAGAGCTTGTCCTCTTAAACTTCTAGGGAACAATCGTAGAAGAAATGTGTCTTTGTGAAGGAATTCCATGCTAAGAGTGTAAAAGTGATGCACATGGTCATGGGGGTCACCGTTTCCATCATACTTGTCATATTTGGGAACCTCAATATCCCTAGGAAATGGGACCATGTATAGACTCCTATCAAAAGGAAGAGCACAAATAGACTCTGCGAAAGAAATCTTTGGAGGTTCTTTTTCTATTACAAGTTGAGCAAGACATTGATTTGTTCATTGCAATTCATCCCTAAGGATTTCCAATTTAGTTGGTACTCTTTCTTGAATGATCTAGCATACATCATAGCCAAGAGGGAGCTTGTATCCCCTAGAAGTCATGTATCGAAAGTATTGATCTCCATTTCACTCTAAAAGTTTAAGCATCATACGTTGGGAGACTTCATCTTGTTCAAATCTCATAAGATCTTCACTAGAAAGCTCATCATTGGCTTCTTCCTCATGCTGAGAGGGAGGAGGTCTAGGAGGTGAATAAGGAGTAGCAAAAGTCCATCTTGAAGGAGATCTTGGTGGCGTGTTGTTGCCATAGTTTCCAATAGTACCAAAAGGAGGGGGTCTATATTCATAACCACTAATCTCAAGTTGTTCTTGAGACATTCCTTTCATAGCCATGCACCTAGTAGCATCCATTTTGTCTAAACGTGCTTGGTTGTCCTTATGCTCAAAATGTTCTTGCAAATGGCAGAACTTTTCTTGTTCAGTCAGAGTGAGTGAGACACTATCTGTGCTTTTGGAAGTCTTGAATGCAGAAAAAAGGAAGCCTCCTTTATACCACGGGGTGACTTTAGAATCCTTAGATTGGTTGGGACTAGAGCTATAATTGCTAACTGGCACTCATGAGCATCTTGTAGGTGAGGGTAACTACGTATAGTTGAATGGAGGGTGACTCCCTTGCTCGAATTGAGACCAAGTTGAAACCGGCATGAAAATGAAATGTTGGTTGACTAATAGAATGAGACAAAGTTTTTCAGATATTGAGATAAGCAAAGCCAAAGAAGATCACTTGTCAAGATAGAACAATAAATATGGCTGGTCAAAAGTGCTCAAGAACTTACAATAATCAATTGACTCAAGCTGAGATATGAGCAAGAAGCTCGATTAGCAAGTAGCTAGAGAGGTAACCATAATGTGACAAGTGATCAAAAGTAGCATTTAAGAAGCTCAAATCCAATAGTTTTAGCTCATTTTATCAGTCTAGAACAGACTTAAACATGGAGATAATAGACTAGGTTCAAGTAAGAAAAGGAAAAGACACTCAACAAACTAAATTTCAAATTTGGCAGCAGTGAGACAACAAAAGGATTCTGAGCGATAGTTTGCAAAGTACTGGGGTGATAAAATTTGTCCAGGTGATATTTTTGACATAGGTTGGGCGATACTTTCCAGACAACCTGTGCGATAGAATCTAGGCAAGCAGGGCGATGAAAAATTAGCAGTGAAATATCGCACAATAAATCTTGAAACAATGTGCAATTAATTTTTAGTGTCGTACGACTCTTGATCAGTGAGTGTAAAAAGTCTCTATTTCTGAAGGTGATTTTGTCAATTTTACAATTTGATGGGTGATTTGTTGATTTCAAACACAGTGACAACAATATTCAGGCAGGTTTGCAAATAGTAGGTGATTGAACATGTCATCAAACACTTGTGCAAGAGCAAAAGCAACCTTGCCAAGACAAGCAATTGTGATATCAAAATGAAAAATTCTATGAGCACTACCACAATGTTTGTATGTTCGAGAATGTTTGCACGGGTAGATCACAATGAGAACACTTCAAGCACTTACTAGCCTAGAAGGACAAAGGTTCAATACTTAGCAACTTGGCCCACACTTGATGTCCCATCACCTCACACAAAGTGGTTGCCCAAACAGATGTTGGCTTTGTCGTGGAGGTGTCAATGACACAACCAAAGGAACACAGATGGTGAGTAATCTTGGGGTGATCTAGGTTAGTACACTAGGATGAATCCTTGCACCAAGATGCTAAGAGGAAAAATAGGGTGGCCTCTATCTATGGTTCTTAGTAAGGGCTTCCATTTGTAATACCCCCCTTTCTCCTCGAAGGGACTCCTTACCTTGCGGCAAGTAATGGACCTCGCGGCCACAAGAGTACCTTAAGCATTCTTGCTCAACACTTTCCTCAAGGTCACAATCCCACAAGTACTCACATTAAGTGAAGACAACTACTACGTCTACCAAGGTTTTGTGTCCTTGATAGCCTTGAGTTTATAGTGGGTTGGAATAGCTGGTGAAAAGCTTGTCCCCACTTGGGTCGTTCCTCTTGATTGCTCAAGAGCAAGCCTGCTAAAGGATCCTAATGCTAAACAAAGAGTGGATTAACTTTTGAGTGTCAGGATTTCTGGTTCACCTCAAGGGTGAAGAGCATAATCTCCTAGCTCAAAAATCTCTCTAAAACACACAAAACAAAGAGTTCAATTACTCTTTTGTTTTCAAAATCTAAAGATGGGTCAAGATTTCTATTTCACCACAAGGGTGAAGAGCATACTCTCCTAACACCAAAAGATTCCTAAAACAAGATCTTAAGTGCCTAAGAAATGAAACAACTAGTATATGCCACACTTAAAAGGAAAGTAATAAACAAGAACTTGTTTGTTTTTAGGCATTGGGCAACCCTGCAAACCACAATTAGTAGCCCTTTTGCCTTTGGAGCTTTGACATGCGATCTTTTTTTTTAGCAAATTTTTCAAGCAATGGAGGTACCTACAAGCACAACTTGTTAGCCCCACAAAGAGTTAGCACAATAAAAGCAAGTAAAATCTACAAATAAACCATTGTCTAGCTATAGCAAATCAGAGAACCAAAACAATCAAGCCAAATTTTGCAAAGAAATGATCAAAACCAGTCACTACCAGACATGGGCGATAGTTCAGTCACCAGAAGAATCATATAATACTTTTCAGTATACTGGTGCAATATTTCCTTTCTGGGTGACACTTCTCATTGTGCTCGGAAGATAGAAAAATGTATGACTAGGAGACATAACCTACAAGGCTGCGCGATATTTTTACTGAAAAAATATTGCACAATTATAGAATGAAGTATTGCATGATACTGGCAGACTGTCGTGTGATAATCTGTAAAAAATATAGCCGAAAATAGCAAGCTAAAAATAATGAAAATAAAGTGTGGAAATGCATAGAAAGAAGGACAAAACGAAGTTGTTCTACCCCACAGTGGGTGCCAAAAATGTACACTCTAAGATGTGCACTTCTCTAAGTCTTTACTTCCAAGGGAATCCATGAATGGGAAACCTTGAAAAGCGACCTAGAGCTCCCTAGGCATGGAGTGCAAGGATATTAAGAGTGCTCTCAGCTAGAGCTATTAAGCTTATGACCTTGCTAGTAAACCATGCAATGGGAGATTCAATGAAGACAAGGGCAAGAATGCCAATATCCTTAAGAATCAAGATGAGAATGAAATACAACTATACTAGAAATGAGAATGAAAGCTAAGCTATGAAAAGAAAGATACAAGTGTTACAATCCAAGCTAATTAATCTATGTGAGCTAATCTAGAGCATAGAAATGAAGCTAATCTAGGAAAGCATAAATATGAAGCTATGATGTAAGAAATGAAAGATGGATGCAAGAATGTCTTCAAAAAACTCCAAAGTCTCCAAGAAATCCTACAACATAAGGTTATTATTCAAAAGATAGATGCTAGAATGAGAAGAGAGCTCTCCTTTTATAAGAAATGAGAAAGAATGGACCATGGAGGTTAAGAGGCAAAAGATTTAATCAAGGGTGGAGCTTGAAAGAGGAGCAATCCATGTGCACAAGTTTCCTCCAATGAGAAATAAGTGTTGACTTTTGTGCCCCATATGAGACAAAAAGGCCTTTTTCCCTTTTTATAAAATAGGAATAATGCTTTATTTGTGCAACTTAGGATAAGAGGAAAAGTGGGGACTTTTTTATTTAATAAAAGAGGAGGAAATTCCTTTTAATTAAATAAAGACGTAAGATAAGATGGTTAGCCCATAGAATAAAATTAGATAAATGATAGATTTAGGATTTGATCAAGAATAAGCAATTGGTGATTTTAGCAAATAATGCTAGCAAGGGGCTAATAGTCTAGATGACCATTTTTGGGTGATTACAAGTAGCATTAAAAATATTTCATTAAGATATTAAAGATGTAAGAAACACCAAGGCTCAAGAGACTTGGGATCCTATCAATATAATATAAAGATAAAAGGAGAAACACATGAAGAGAAGAGAGAGCATGAATATTCTATCATAGTAAGGTTATTCTTAGTATGAATCAAGTATAAAATCAATGTCAATGATTACAGGGCAAAATACATAGTTTGCAGAGTAACTTGAATTTTATTTTACTACAAAATGTATGTTGCAACATGCACAAAATATCTTGTTGTGTATGCACAAAGTGTAACAAAGAGTGGAGTGTGTTACCCCATGTTAAATAAATTGTGTAAGCCTTAATGGGAGAAATCACTTTAAGGTAGCATACATGCATCCAAAAGATAAACATGTTGGCACAATGATATGCCCCAAATCAAGGGAAATGAACCACGAGTTAGATAAATTACATATGAGATCTACTAATTGGGGTTAGTATGCACTCAAGTGTGATAATAATAAATTGGCCTCATCCCCTAAAGGTGGTGGAACTACAAACATAATGAAATAAGAACATATAAGACAAATGATAAAATTCTTGTTGGGTCAACATGGTAGAGACCAAAAAGAGACATCTCAATGTTGTCCATTATCCCCAAGTAGACAACACAAGGCATGTTTACACCAATATCATATTTATGACATAACATGTATATGACATATAGAAGCATTGAGATACAAATAGAGGAATATTACAATGTATTCAATCCCTTCATAATCATGCACCAACAGAGCAAAAAGGGTCATCCAAAGAGAAACTAATATAGCACAAAGACACGACTAGAGACATATTATAAGGGAATGACATTACATGAAAAGAAACACACAAAAGAATCTAGTACACAAATCAAGCTAGTCAAGAAAATACCCACCTCCCAAATTTGCTTACATCACGTAGGAATGGTGGACAAGATGCACAAGTAGCAACAACAAGCATAGTAGATGGAACTACTACAAACAAGGACCATGCTCTAATGATGAATCATGTTTTTCATTAATGGGAGCTAGGATTAATGCTTTTAAAAACATTGAAGATAGTTCACGATTAATCTCAATAACCTCATACATATCATCAAAATTATTAGCATGAAAAAAATTATCATCAATATCATCATTATTAATCACAATATGATCTTTAATATGCAAAGGAAATGAACAATCATTTTGCATAGAAAATTTCAACTTTTGATGTGGTTGATGAAGACAAACTTCCTCCTTTGGTGTAATGCCCCACCCAGGAACCCTCGGATGACAAGGATAAAATATACACCGAATAATTTTTTATTTTTTTTTAAATAAGTTATATAATGACAACATTACATAACCAAGTGCAACTCATAAGCATTAAATCATAAACATAACCAAGGAACATTGCATACAATCATATGTTCTCATAACATAAGCATAAGTCTTTTGAACACTTCCAAAGATTCCCAAGCTACTAACACAAAATTGAAGTGGAGAACCCATGTTCTCTAGATCATCCTTCAAGGATCCTGATAGCATCTATGGATCACAAGAGGCCAAGCCAATTAAATTCACAGCTAACAAGGAGGGAGACAAAACACTTTCTTTCCCAACAATTGTTCTTTTTAAGCCCAAATAGAATTTCCTACAATGATTAATCATACAAGTTCATTTTACCTTTTAATCACCTTCATAACATGAAGATGACAACAATCAAGAAAATGGAAAACTTCACCGATGAAAAAAAATCCAAATATGTTTTTATTGAAATAGGATCTAGTCAAAAAAGGGTACCAGAACAACTTTTATTTGTTTGATCCGACCTCGATAAGTGCTCAATGTTTATAGGAAATAGTTTATAGGCGCTACAGAAAAGTTCATAGGCACTACAAAAAAGTTCATATGTGCTATAGAAAAGTGTATAGGTTCCGATCTACATAATTTAGATAGAGAGACCTTCTAGAGTCCATAACTTTTGCATTTGACGTTTGATTGACTCCATTCAAAAAAGTGTCAAAAATATATTGATGATATCTACGACATAAGGGACCTAAAACCAACTTATGAAACCAAAATTTTTGTCACCAATCAAAATAATCAAGCAAGGTCTAAATAGGTAGCCATTATTGACAAAACATGCAATGAATAGGTTTATCGGTTGAACAAATGGGTAGGCTAAGCCATACCAAGGATTCAATCACTCGATCAAGTCCAGATATATAAAAATGACAATGTAAGCAAACTAGGCTAATCAAATACTATATCATAGGAAAATGGAAGCACTTCCATTTAGGACCAATTTAGCCCTCCAAGTAAGTGGTCTAGGGTCATGTGAAGTGCCTTTGAGTGAGTCTTTGACTAGATCTAGCTTTTCCATGTGTTTTGCTTCTCTCTCCACTTGTTTCCAACCTCTTTCTGGCACTCTATCCTAAGAAATTGAGATCTTTGATTTCAAGGTCAAGGATGACCTTCTGGGTCAAGGTCAACCTTGAATTTGACCTAGGTCAAGGACAACCTTGACTTTGACCTAGGTTAGAGTCGACCTTGACCTTGACCCTAGGTCCAAATTTTAGATTCTGGAGGTTTCGGGATGTCGAGCTTCGGAAAGTTTTATTTCCCGATTCCAAGTCGACTATTTCGGATTTCAGAACGGTGAACTCTTAAATTATATTTAATCTAGGTCCATTTCTAGGGTTAAGGGTTAATTAGAATTTAATTCCCCTATATCGACCTCTCTAGAATTTTGTGCCCTAGACTAGTATAAAAGGAAGCCTTTCTCTTTCATTTTGATCATCCACTATCAAGCATCTTTTACAATCTCTTATCATAATCTCTCAAGTGATCAAGCAATCATCAAGAAAGAAAGAAGGAGAAGGAAATCATTAAAGCATTCATTCATCCTCGAGCATCCAAGCATTCAAGCATTCAAGATCCAATTCATCAAGGAGATCCATTGATAGCCATTGAAGGATCCAATCTCTTTGGAGCCCTCTTGTTGAAGATTTCTCCATCCACATTCATCCAATATTATTCCTATTCCAAGATCCACTCAAGATTGGTGTTGAAGATCTAATTCAATTGATTTGAGACATCCTACATTCAATTCTACATTCATTTGGAGCATTTGTACTTGTGGATTCAAGGATTCGACCTCCACAAGGATTTGAACATAAGCAAGGTGAATAGTTCCATTTGCTTTGTTTATATATTTCAATATTAATTATATTTCAAGGTTGATTCCAAATCGGGGTTTGACCAAGGCAAACCCCACATCCAACAAACAAAACCCTTTTTCTTTTAGATCCAGGTGCGGGACAACGAATATCAGTGCAGATCTGAGTACCCTTTTCGATGAACTTTTGGGATTCGCAAATATAATTTCCGTCAAAACACTATAGGTCAAGGATGAATTTTTGGGGTAAGATTGTACCCCAAGGTAAGATCTTGCCCCTGTCTTGGGTCAAGGATGACCTTTCTCAGAAAAGAAAAAAGGTTTTTGGGTTTTCTCTATTTCTCCATTTCTAGCCTAGATTAGGTTGTAGAATTTCCTGAAGCTATATACAGACATCAGAAAACAACATTTTCCAGATCTGTCATACTTGAGGTTAGTATTTTTAATTCAATTAAGATTCTAATACATACTTACCATAACAAAATATAAGGTTATCCTCTTTCTTCATATTCTTCATTGATTGATTCATCTATGTATTGACCATCCTCATGTGGTTAATCAATTTGGATCTTCCTTTGGGAATTTGGGGGTTAAAAAGTATATCTTATATTCCCATCCTTATCATATTATCACATCACACATCCATTCTTCTTAGGAGAGCACTCTTTGTTCATCTACATTTTGGTGACCACGATTTGTTCTCCTACATTTTGGTGAACCCATGATAGACAACTCTTTCTTTTATGGTGTTAGATCTTGCATGTATTAGACATATTTTATGTGTTTTCATCTCATACAAAATAAAAATATAGAATCATTCATTTGTTTATGCTTGGTGTTTTCCTAGTTTAGTTCATTTGCATTGCATTGGTATATGAGCTTTATTACCTCTAGTCCTACTTATAATATTTTGGTTAGAAGAAGTCATAGACTTATGGGTGCCTTTGATCCTTAGTCTTCCTCTCCTTTCCTTAGGATCCCCGATGATAATCTGATTCTTCACGATTCCAACCCTATTATGGAGCAAAATTCTTCTCACTCATCTCATGACGAGGATGATGCTTTAAGAGTCCCTCCTGAACAAGTCCAAATTTTTTTGATCAAACTTGATAAAATGGGTAATTGGCTTATCTAAGAAAACCATAATCAAGATTATATTCAAGCTATAGAGGCTCTTAAGAAAGTTATTCATGATAATGATCAAGGTGTTAATCTCCTTTGTGGTATCACTCACCTTGTGCATTCAAATGTTAAACCTTTAGTTCAAGAAGCTCAAGATTTAGGATTGATTCCTCTGGTTACTAGTGTAGAACCTTCTTCCATTCCCTTACCTAGTATTCCTACTTATACCCCTCCTTTGTTGACTACAACGGTTCCCTCTCTTACTATGAGTGTTCCTCTTGTATCCCTTCCTACATCACAACCTTCTTATCATAATGTTCCTTTTACTTATTCCAATCCTCTTCCAACTGTGGTTCCAAGTGTTCCTCTAGTTGTGTCTTCCATTCTTGCAGCTTCATACACTTTACGTAGTGTTTCTAATGTTTCTATGCCTCCTATTTCCTCTAATGATTCAACAATCATCAATTTGGCTCAAACTGTGTCATCTTTACAACACAACTTGCGTCCTTAAACTCAAAACAAGTTTAGTATTCCTACATGTGACATGGGAAGTCCTTTATCCTTAGACATCATTCGTACTTGCATTCCTCAACAAGCTGATATGCCTCGTCTTGAGAATTACAATGGTAAGGGAGACCATGTTACTCACGTCAAAACATTTCAAATCCTTTGTAGTGACTATGCTCATGATCATAGGATTTTAGCCGAGTTGTTTGCTAGAAATTTTTGTGACAAGACCTTACAATGGCATTATTCCTTTCCTCATAATTCTATTAACTCTTTTCCAAAACTTGTCAATGCTTTTATTCAACAATTTCAAAATAACATTAGTCCACAAGTGTCTTTAACTGATTTGATGCATTATAAATAAAACACTAAGGAAAAATTGAATAAATTCATTGGTAGATTTAAGCATTTGCATGCTTAGATTTCTTATTATGTTCCTGATATGGATATTCAATGTATGCTTATTTCAAATTTACAAAAGGATATTAGAGATAAGATTCTACTTATTGAATTTACCTCTTCTCAACAACTTTGTGCAGTGATTCATCATTATCAATTACAAGTGAGTCAATTTGAGAGAAACACTCCAATGGCTCATGTTCCACTTGATAAGAGCGATGCTGCTCCTAATCCAAATAAATTTCAAAAACTCAACAACTATGTTAAGATAAATAAATAAGTGAATACAATTGTTGATCAAATTGTTGGTGCATCTCACAATGCCACTTCTGCATCCACTGCTTTTCATTTGAATCGTACGTTTACTCCTCTCTCTGAATCTTTACATTCTATTATGAATAGGTTGTTAACTACTAATATGATTACTTTACCTCCTATTCAACCTCTTTTACCTACTACAATAGCATCTAAATCTTTTGATCCTGAAGCTTTTTGTCAATACCATCGTCAAAATGGCCATGATACTGAGAAGAGTTATTCTTTAAAACATAAGGTTCAAGACTTAATTGATTCTAATACTTTATCTATTGATAATTTTGATGGAGTGGCAACAAATCTGTCTCTCCTCCTAATCAAAACCTTCAAATCTATATGAATCCTTTACCTACACATGATACTAATACCATTGCTCAGCCATCTTCTATGGCTATTGTTTGTGATTCAAATATGGATGATCTTAATCACATTGTTAACCATGTGGAGCATGTTGTTTTGCCTCAATGTCAAACCCAACCTCAAGTTCCAACTCAACCTAAACCAAAACCACAACCTAAACTGAAATCTCAACCTAAACCTCAAAAATAACCTAAGAATAAGAGACCTCGGGAACTTTTGATTACCTTTGATGATTCTGAGACTATTAAAGCTCCTAATGGTCCCCTTTACATTTATGCTAGGATTTCTAAGATACCTACGCTGGGTTGTTTGGTTGATCCTAATGTTGGAAATCTATTGAGAAATGTGATGCTGAGGGGGTGGGGGGGTGAATCAGATATCACCTATTCATCTATTTTACATTACAGAAAACTTGCATAGCATTATCACAAACTTCATCAATGTAAGGAAACTAATAGACTAAACATCATTCATGAAAGTACTCATAACATAGTAATTTTGGTTACCCAGAAACCCTTGAAAGGTAAAACTGGGGTGGGGATAACACCCACAAATCTTCACTACTACAGTATAAAGTTTTCCTATTAGGGCTACAAATTTGATCACAAAATATGATCTACCCCATGAGGGGTCTACCCTATTAAGAGCTAAAAGACTTATACAATCTACCTTGCAAAAGGATTTAAAACTTACAACTAAGTAAGCACTCGGTTAAGAGATTTACCCTGATACACTTGTTAGAATATCTTAGTGCCTAATCCTTTGGTTTGTACTTTATGTTGATTATAGATCTTCTCCTTCTAGTATTGATTTGATCTTATCTATCAAGTTTATCTCTATTCTATCCCTCACTACTTTACTCTGTTACACTAGGTCACTGAACTCTATTAGAATACTTCATAGGTATGAAGATATTCCCTCTTTTCTTTCACATCCACACACACACATATTAGGGTTTAGATCTTATCTTATATAGACAACTGAGTTCATCCAAGGTTTGAGATCTATGATCTAGATTAACTCATTTTGTCGCTTAACCTTTCCCTAATTCT
Organism: Chamaecyparis obtusa; assembly: GCA_027943335.1. Classification (NCBI taxonomy): domain Eukaryota; kingdom Viridiplantae; phylum Streptophyta; class Pinopsida; order Cupressales; family Cupressaceae; genus Chamaecyparis; species Chamaecyparis obtusa. The sequence continues at coordinate 275,036 of BSBK01007088.1, read as the reverse complement.
AATTGGCTCCGAGTGTTGCATAGGGATTAATGGTTACAAAGTAGAAGCGTAATCATCTCCGTGATTTCCTCAAAAAATGGTAAACAAAATATGAATGTCAGCCAAAATGGTTTACCTCAGTGATTGTGCCTTATCAAATACATATGTCAATTTTGGCTTGCTTGGCAATCGATCTCTCTTGCACTCAGAATTCACTGTTCCTTATACTCTGGCACTTGACATTGTCTTCTTTACACAACTCGACAAAAACTTACTCGGCTAATACAAAAGTACTCAGTGACCATAGGTTTACTCAGAAGTGACTACAACTTGGTAAATATACATTATATCACTCAGCCTATACATGATAACTCGATCACAATGATGACCAACCAACATTGCCTAGATAATGACTAAGTTTAAGACACTAATAGACAACAAAAATATAGGGATCTACAATCTCCCCCTTTGACATTAGTGGCAAAAACACTTTGTCATGACATTTATAATATATTTACATAGAGTACTTAGTATTAATAGATTACTCCCCCTAAGATATATACATATACAAAACTAAGTATATCATACCATTCTGCTTCAGCTTCTGCTCTTTGATTCTGGTACCTCCCTATGTGCCATGATATGTCATTTACTTGTTTCCCCCTTATTTTTGGCACTTATGATTTCTTCATTAGTAGGGAGCATGCAATATTTTTCCAAAAATGGTTTGTGAAGCATCATAACCATGTGCAATGTAGATTCCCAACTGGATGTTGCAACTTTTAGGACCTCTGATTGCACTTCTAGCTTGACAGCTAGGTTGACTAGCCTCTCGACAGTAGAAAGATGAGGATCTTTCTGTATTAGTTCCTTAGCCTTTGCTAACTCTCTTTGAATGACCTCTAGGTGAGGTGTCAACATTGTTTGAATAAAGAGTAGATGAGCCCTCATCTTACCATCATTAGCCATTAACTCGACTATCCTCCCTTGACTATGTAGAAGCTTGGCATAGTGTTTGGAACTGGAACTACCATCCAAACCCAATGATTGACTAGTAGACTTTATTTCTTGTTGTAGTTTATCTACCAGTACCTGGTTATCCTTGGTAAAATTTCTACATTGCACAGTTTCATGGACAAAGATTGTGCATTGAGTACAACTCCTTTTGATTCAGATATTTCAGTAGAAAGTGCTACCTGCTTCACTGCTATCTCAACAGAGACCTTATTGAGTACTTTTATCTCAAATTTCCTTTTTGACCACTACAACAACTTATAGTTTGCTTCTCTTTCTTCATTTGTCACTTTCTTGACTATTTGGACAAGTTGTTCCAATATGGGATCAAAGTCATTAACATCAATCATGTCAAAAGCACCGATAAATATACCTTTTATCTCATGCAAAACTTTCTTTTGTTGATGTTCCCTTCTCAATTATTCTTGCCTACTTTTCCTCTTTAGTAAATCTTGCAATATCTGTATCTGTTCATAGGATAATTTATCTGTGTCCCATTTCGAAATCACAATAACTTCATCGATTGTCACCTCAGGTGTAGAAATTTTTCCTTTCTTTTTTTGTGCCTTCTTCTTCGGTGTACTTCCACTCGACATTTGTACAAGAGCTTTTATTGCCTCTTGCTCCTTAGGCTCTTGGATGTCAATATATTTCCTTCTCTTCTTTTCCCTTATCCTCCACATGAGGATTTACAATCACTAGTGCAGACTGATCTACTTTTTCCTTCTGTGACTCCTTGACAAATGTAGACGGAAGTGTTGTTGCCGACTGATCCTGTTCCTTGGTAGTGCTAATATCGGCTAGCATGTCAACTGTAACAACTTGAGGATTAACAAGGGTGATGTTAACAGTTGATGTAGCATCAATTTTTGGATAATCCATGACTTATAGTAGCATAGGGTTACTGCCCGACAAAGATGTAGCTTGTGCTTCCTCGGCTTGTATGTCTTCCTCGATCAATACCTAATTCTTCACTGGGGTATCCTCGATGATGTCAACAATAGTTACCTTAGGTAACTCTTGACATTTTTCTTCCTTGGGAGCTTCCTTCTCCTAAATTTGTAGATCATTTTCATCTTCTTTATTATCTAACTCAACACCCTTAGATGTGCTAGCTTCCTGCTATGCACTTTTATCAATTAACAAACCGAAGAAAATCTTCCAAGTCCTAAGACTTTCCTGAACAACATCCTTAACCTTGTGTTGAAGGATAGAGTAAGCTCTTTTCTTAGGATCAAATATGTTCCTATACTATTCTATAACTTCCTGAATACTAGCAAGGGGTAGGTCTAGTGCAACTTGAGCTAATGTGCTCTACCTTATCTGCTTCTTGGTCATTAGGGAAAATTCCCATTTCTATGTAACTCTCATGTTTCTCATTAGGGATCAACTTCCCCATTTGTATTGGTAGCATCTTGAAAGTGCAGAGCATCTCAAGTATAGCTTCTTCAATTTTCTCCTTATCTCCTATACTCATGCTCTCAAATCTTATTTCTTTCAAACCTTCAAGTCCAGCAGAGTTATTGATGGTGTGGCATATTTCATCCACACTTGGTATTTTACTTTATACTTGTAACTTCTTCTTTACCTCCTCATCACTCTTTGTTTCCTCATCATTTGTCTCCAAAATAAGTTTCCTCATGGGCTTCTTCCTTGACTGGCTCGGAACTACCTTAGGCTGAACAACTTTGCTTTTCCCTAATACATGGGTTTTATTTTGTGGCTCGGTAGCTACAGCTATAGAGACTGCCCTTGTTCTTGGCCTAAGAATAGGTGATGAAATAGCCTTAGGTTTTTTTACTGTCTTGCTCATAGGCTCGACAATTACTGCCTTCTTGCCTTTCTTCTCTACTATTTTCTCCTCTTCTTCTTCACTTTCACTAGATTCACTTTCTTTGTCTTCTCCTAGTCCTTGTGTTAGTTCAAGAGGTGCATCTACCTCTCTCTCTCCTATCATTTTCACTAGGTTATTTACTATCTTTTTCCTCTTTCTCTCCATGGTAGTAGACTTCAATCCCATGGTTATTTTAGACTTAGCCTCCTCATATGTTCCAAAGTAGGGAGCCTTCTGATCAATTTCCTCGGCTAACAAGGTTGTGTTTGATGCTGTGGTATCATCAATATTAACCTCATAAGGTAATGGCATTATCCATGATACCCTCGATAAAATATCTTGTGCATATGTAAAGTCAGTATCTACTAAGAAACATATATCCTGATTGTACTTCTCATCTAAAGACACAAGAATCCTACTTCTCTTCCTCATTTTCTTCTTGAATTCAACAAAGTAGTTTTCCATCACACCCTCAAAATTCTCTCCTATCTAACTTACAAACTCATTAATTTGAACTGTGATTGGCCTATTCTTATCCCAAATTACTCCTCCAATAGTAGGAAAACACTTATGAATGTAAAATAATAGATAGACGAGTAGGGAACCAAACTTACACATAGAATTCTTTGCTTTCCAGATAGAAGTAAGGTTCTCAGCAAGTTGAGTCAGTTAGAGCTCGACGAGGTCATAGGTATGGACCTTCTTGATGATTTTCCAAGCTTGGTCCACTACTATACATGGGATGTTGTCCAACCAACTTGACTGATAAAATTTGTGAGCAATTACTCTCACTGCAAACTCAATCTCTAGATCACTGATAGTGGAGATTTTCATTCCACACTTATTCCAGACTACCTGAGTGTTCACCTGAATCTCCTCCTTGCTTAAACATTTCATTGTTCTCTTACCATATATTTGAGGGTATCTAGTTACTTGGTGAATCGTGTCTTTTGTTATCTGAACTGGTCCATCCTCTAGCCACAAATGCATGTTGTGTACTCTACTCAGTACAATGTTAATCCAGTCCACTTTAAAATTTTGCAAAAAATCTAGGGCATGAATTGACCCTTGTTCAACAACCTTCTGGTGTCCCAGCTTCAACACCTTGTTGTTGCATAATTTGTCATATGCTTCCCTGATTTCATAGTCTCCAATCTCTCCAATTTTGCACATGTAACACAACCTAATGTCATTTACAATTAAAACATTTTCCAAAACTGATGAAAGAGCACCATTAAGATCTCCCTTGATTGTGGTCTCTGGAATGACCTGAAACTTTTGTGGCTTACACACTTCATTCCTTACCAATTGGACATTGAAAACCTCCTTTCCTTGTTTCTTCATTGTAGCAAATGAAGATGATGCCATTTCTCTCAACTAAAAATTCTTGAAAAAGATTTTACTCAGTATGGTACCTTTTCTCAAGTGTTCAACAAATGATTTTCCAATGGCACGCTAAGAAGAATTTGAAATTGCCCTTAAGCTCTAAACAAATAGGTTAAACACTCTTGAATTACTCAAAGAAATTGTCAATTTGCTTGGTGAAATGAAATGAACAGTAACATCCTGCTTTATAGACTTCAAACAGTTGGATTAGGGCTTCATAAATGTTCCATACACATTCTAGGTGGAATACAGCTATCTTGACACTCTTATGTTAAGCTCGACTAACACAAGCTCGGTCAACACAACCGTTTAGATACAACTTAGTGTACATCACATCTTGGCTATCACAGGTGCTTGACATATATTGATAACTAGGTCACTTCTGACTCAAACACTAATGCTCGACATAAAAAATGAATTGTTCTACTTTGCTCAAATATGTCCTAATGCATCTCTATCTATGCAAATATGGACTTTTTCTCAATATATGTTAGGAACTGATATAAAATAAAACTTTTTAAGACTTAGTTCCATACATACTTACTTTTCTTAGTTCGAAGTAGTGTGATCACATAATCCATCGGATTGGGTGACCTCAGGTGCACTGGCTTCACTAGTGCTTCCTTCTTCTTTCTTCTTCCATGTTTTGTTCATTTGATTTCTCAGTTTCTCAATTATATCTTCATTCTTTCTTTGATCATTTCTAGGTATGCGTGATCTACAATCTTTCTTTAGATGCCCTATCTTATTACATTTGTAGCATACCATACTTCCATTCATCCAACTTTTAGATTTCCTTCTGAAATGAGTCTTCAGACAATTTGCTTCAATGTGCCCATGTTTTCCACAGTAATGACAACTGTACCAAGTGTTATAACTAGTTGTATGAGTTACTCTTCATAGGTGACTTAGTTTGTTAATTTGATGACCATTTAGGTTTAGATCTGCATTCAAATGCTCTATGTCCATACTTCTGACAGTTGAAACAATGTCATTGAAATTTTGGTGGGTTAGGTTGATTGCTGACCTTAGACCTACATTCTTGTGCCTGATGTCCAAATTTCTTACAGTTAAAATATTATCCATTAAATTTAGGTTTAGGATTAGACTTACCATGTTTGCTTTTGCAGACGTTAGCTGTATGTCCTAGCTTTCCATAATGATGACATGTAGGCTTGTTGTTCTTTGGTTTATCATTCCTTTTCTCTCCACTTTTTGATGATTCTCCTTCCTTAGTGGATGATGATTGCTCATTTAGTCCAAGTCCAGATCTATCACTAGATCTTCTAGGTGACCTTAACAATTCTTCAAAGTATCTTGTAGCTTCATTAGGTTTGTTCATCCTTTCATTTTTTTCCTTTTCAAATCTTAGTTCATTTCTTAGTTGATTATTTTCTGATCTCAGATTGGTGATTTTCACATCTTTCTAGCCCAATTATTGATTAACCAACAATAGTTGATTTACCATGTCTAGTTGATTATTGGTCAAGCTTTGCATGTCACTTATCCTTTCATCAAGTCTCATTGATATTTGTCTTTTGTCTGCTTCTGCTATTATCTTGTCATCTTCAGCTTTCTTTTTCTGTTCAACTACTTCACAGAGTCTGACAGATTGAATTTCTTGTTCTCTCTTCAGATTTCTAATGTCCTCATTTAGTATGTTATTTTTCTCCAGTAGCTCTTTTGTGGATTTGTCACTTTCTACAGAGTTCCCATTATTAAATAGTCCAGTAGTATTTTCTTCTTGATATTGTGATTCATTTTGTTGAATAGCAATTTCTCTTCTTCTGTTTAAGGACCTTTTCAGTTCTCCTCTAGCTACTTCAATTTGTTGTAATGCAAGCTGAACATCAATCTTCTAATTCTCTATAATTTTTCCCAACTTATACACTTCCATCTCAAGATCTTTTTCTTCAAGTGGTTAGACTTTATGTAAGAAACCCTAGTAATCTGATACCAATTGTTGGAAATCTATTGGGAATGTGATACTGAGAGGGGGGGGGGGTGAATCAGATATCACCTATTAATCCATTTTACATTAAAGAAAAATTGCATATCATTATCAAAAACTTCATTAATGTAATGAAACTAATAGACTAAACATCATTTATGAAATTACTCATAACATAGTAATTTTGGTTACCTAGAAACCCTTGAAAGGTAAAACTGGGGTGGGAATGACACCCACAAATATTCACTACTGCAGTATAAAGTTTGCCTGTTAGGGCTACAAATTTGATCACAAAATATGATCTACCTTGTGAGGGTCTGCCCTATTAAGAACTAAAAGACTTATACAATCTACCTTGCAAAAGGATTTAAAACCTACAACTAAGTAAGCACTCAGTTAAGAGATTACATAAGGTCTGTTAAAACCACTCTGTTAAGAGATTTACCTTGATACACTTTTTAGAATGTCTTAGTACCTGATCCTTCAGTCTATACTTTATGCTGATTACAAATCTTCTCCTTCCAGTATTGATTTGATCTTATCTATCAAGTTTATCTATGTTTTGTCCCTCACTACTTTACTCTGTTACACTCGGTCATTGAACTCTATTAGAATACTTCACTGGTCTGAAGATATTCCCTCTTTTATTTCGTATCCACACACACACATATTAGGGTTCAGATCTTATCTTGTATAGACAACTGAGTTCATCCAAGGTTTGAGATCTATGATCCAGATTAACTCATTTTTTCGCTTAATCTTTCCCTAATTCTGATTCGCTTTAAGTGTTGCATAGGGATTAATGATTACAAAGTAGAAGCATAATCACCTCTATGATTTCCTCAACAAATGGTAAACAAAATATGAATGTCAGCCAAAACATCTTACCTCGATTATTATGCATTATCAAACACATATGTCAATTCTGGCTTGCTCAATAATTGATATCTCTTGCACTCGACATTCACTGTTCCTTATACTCTGGCACTCGATATTGTCTTCTTTACATAACTTGACAAAAACTTACTCGACTAATACAAAAGTACTCGGTGACCATAGGTTTAATCGACAATGACTACTGCTCAGTAAATATACATTATATGACTCGGCCTATACATGATGACTGAGTCACAGTGATGACCAACCAACATTGCCTAGATAATGACTAAGTGTAAGACACTAATAGACAACAAAACTATAGGGATATACACCTACATCTTTAGTCAATGTTATTACTGAAGAAAATATTTTTATGAAAAACTTGTAACATGATTCTTATGGTACATCTGATGTATGGATTCAAACTTGTAATGGTTTTCTTTATCCATCATTTGGTTCTATTGACTTGTCGGTTGAACTTTGTGGTAAAATTGTGAACACTACCTTTGTTGTTGTTCCTACTTCTAATCAATTTCAAGTTAAGCTTGGTTTGCCTTGGTTGAATGCCATGCATGTTGTTGCTTCTCCTATCAATAAGTGTCTTAAATTTGTTCATGATGAAGAAGTGAAGATGATTAACCATAGTTTATATCAACCTTCTAGGCCTAGGGATTGTGCTACACTTGACTTCTTTTGGCCTTCAATACCTAATTCATGTCCTTCTCGACCTGATAATCTTTTTTTCTCATATCAATCCTATAAGCATCACAATATTCTTGAGTTAAGCATGCCGCCAATGGATGTTAATCGTGGTCTTTTTCCTACACCTTCCATACCTACTTTATCTATGGTTTCTAGTTCTGTTAATAAAGCTCCTAGTGTTGCTTGTTAGTCTACTAAGAATCCTACTAACCCTCCTATAGAACCTGTGAAGGATCTGGTAGTTGTTCCTCCTAGTTTTCAACATATTTCAAACAATACAAAATGTAATCAATCTACTAATGAACGTCGTAAGAAGCACCGTGCTCAAGCTAAGGCTCCTACTTTTGTTATTCAAAGTTCTTTACCTTCTTTTGATCAATCTATGCATGATGTGTTAGAAGAAGTTACTGCTAATAATGATGTTAAAATGCAAGATTATGATGATTCCATTCATATCTTAGATCCTATTTTAATTAATCTAGAGGAAGAAGATACTCTTGATGATACTAATGATGTTAATGATGAATATAAGACTATTGACATTGATATTGATTTACCTAATATGATTTCATCACAATTATCACTTGCACCTAGTATCGAACATTATGATTCTCAAGAGGATCCTTGTTTGGAACTAGCTATCATTCCTATGGTGTTGGATATAGTCCCTCTTGCGAGTTACCCACCTTCCCTAAATAATTTATAACAAGATGGGGAGAGTAGGTGACATGCTTGATTGGCTAGTCCTACATGGTAGCTTTTCATGTGTTTGTCTATTGTACTGTGCTTCTCTTGTAATGTGTTTGCTAAATATTTGTTAGATTATTTTATACAACCCTTGTTACTCTATTGGTTCAAGGTGATAAAAGAATCAAACCTATTGTACAATTATTCTATATGTATCTTTACTCTTCAATATGTTGTTTCATATTATGTTGTATCTGTGCTAGTGTTCGTAAATATTTCCTTGCGTAATCTACTTGGATTTACGACTTGGTAGCACTGATTCTTTTTGGTCTCCATGTCATGGTCTGAAAAGATTCTTCTTCGTAGCTCTCCTGTGTTCTTTCCTCCATTGTGATTGTAGTTCTACTTTCCCCTAGGGAATGATGTCAATTCATTTGTAATAATATCATATATATATATATATTATCTTATGATCATACTGACCCCATGGAAGGTAGATCCCTTCTGCATTCTCTGTATGTTTATGTGGTATTTCCCTTTATTTGTCTTTGTTTGGGGGCATCTTGTAGTGGAATGTAATCAGTGGAGTTGTTTATGTTTCCGTTAAAACCATTGCTCTTGTTAAAGTGTTAGCAATGACTTTAATATGGGGGCATACACTCTGCTCACCTATTGCACACACACACTTTCAATATACATATATTTTTTTAAGGTACTTTTCTCCCTTTATGGATTAGTGACTAATCCTTAAAGCATGGATTTTCATTTTATAGGATCTCTTGATCCCTCCAGTTTCAAAATTTTGATCCCTTAAGGTCAAAGGTGTCCTTAAGACTGGATCTCTTTTACTTTTGGTTTTACTCTTGTGGAATAGAATATTCCTATGGGTGAATCTTTTATGGGTTGACTAGTGAGTAGCCACATTCACTAGGTGGTTTAATTCCATCTTTCCAGTTGCCCTGTTTCCTTGTGTAGTTCATAGTGGGACATAAGTTCTCATTGGGTGAGATAATCTCTCTCTCTCTCTCTCTCTCTCTCTCTCTCTCTCTCTCTCTCTCTCTCTCTCTCTCTCTCTCCCTCTCTCATTGTGATCTTGGAGTTGATGAAGATTTGAGTCCTTGGGGGCTTGAGGATTCTTTGTCCATTTGATTTCAATAAGATTATCTTTTTCATTATGATCTCCTTTACCAAGAGTTTGCATCGAGTCCATTCTCTTGCTAAAGTGGGGGCTAAATGTATCATCAAAAAATGGAAGCACTTCTATTTAGGACCGGTTTAGCCCTCCGAGTAAGTGGTCTGGGGTCATGTCAAGTTCCTTTGAGTAAGTCTTTGACTGGATGTAGCTTTTCCCCCTGTTTTGCTTCTCTCTCCACCTATTTCCACCCTCTTTCTGGCACTCTATCCCAAGATACTAAGATCTTTGACTTCAAGGTCAAGGATGACCTTCTAGGTCAAGGTCAACCTCAAATTTGACCTAGGTCAAGGACAAACTCAACTTTGACCTAGGTTAGAGTCAACCTCGACCTTGATCCTAGGTCCAAATTTTAGATTCTGAAGGTTTCGAGATGTCGAGCTTTGGAAAGTTTTATTTCCCGCTTCTAGGTCAGTTGTTTCAAATTTTGGAATGGTAAACTCTTAAATTGTATATAATCTAGGTTCATTTCTAGGGTTTAAGGATTAATTGGAATTTAATTCTCCTATGTTGGCCTCTCTAGAAGTTTGTGCCCTAGACTAGTATAAAAGGAAGCCTTCCTCTTTCATTTTGATCATCCACTATCAAACATCTTTTGCAATCTCTTGTCATAATCTCTCAAGTGATCAAGCAATCATCAAGAATGCAAGAAGGAGAAAGAAATAATTAAAGCATTCATTCATCCTCAAGCATCCAAGCATTCAAGCATTCAAGATCCAATTCATCAAGGAGATCCATTGATAGCCATTGAAGGATTCAATCTCTTTGGAGCCCTCTTGTTGAAGATTCCTCCATCCACATTTATCCAAGATTCTTCCTATTCCAAGATCCACTCAAGATTGGTGTTGAAGATCTAATGTAATTGATTTGAGATATCCTACATTCAATTCTACATTCATTTGGAGCATCTGTACTTCTGGATTCAAAGATTCGAACCCTCCACAAGGATTTTTGCAACATAAGCAAGGTGAATAGTTCCATTTTCTTTGTTTATATATTGCAATTTCAATTATATTTCAAGGTTGATTCCAAACCAGGGTTTGACCAAGGCAAACCCCTCATCCAAAAAACAAAACCCTTTTTCTTGCAAATCCAGGTGCGGGACAATGAATATCAGTGCAGATCTGAGTACTCTTTTCGGTGAACTTCTGAGATCCGCAAATAGAATTTCCATCAGAACAGTGCAGGTCAAGGACAACATTTTGGGGTAAGATTGTACCTTGGGGTAAGATCTTACCCCTATCTTGGGTCAAGGATGACCTTTCTTAGAAAAGCAAAAGGTTTCTGGGTTTTCTTTATTTTTGCATTTCCAACCCAGATCTGGATGTAGAATTTCCTGAATCTATACACAGACATCAGAAAACAACATTTTCCAGATCTATCATACTTGAGGTTAGTATTTTTAATCTTACCATAACAAAATACAAGGTTATCATCTTTCTTCATATTCTTCATTGATTGATTCATCTATGTATTGACCATCCTCGTGTGCTTAATCAATTTGAATCTTCCTTTGGGAATTTGGGGGTGAAGAAGTATATCTTATATTCCCATCCTCATAATATTATCACATCACACATCCATTATTCTTAGGAGAGCACTCTTTGTTCATCTACATTTTGGTGACCACGATTTGTTCTCCTACAAATACATCAAGTAAATATACAAGAGCAAATATCAATGCTACTTAGTATAGTGAGCTCTCAAGCTCCAAGTCTAGTAGATGGAGGAAGTTCATCCCTATACTTTGATCCCAAATAGTGGTATAGTTAGCAATGCCTCCCTACCACATGGTACCTACAAGACCCCCCTACTATCCTTGCGAAGATAGTAACCTGACTACAATCACATGATAATCCACACACACTAAAGAGGCTACATTCATGCCAAAAAAATGCAAGACTCAAAGGAAAAACAAAAACATGAGTATATATACAATGCAATTCTCATGATCACTACTCAGATCTCTAAAGGATAACATGTAGGGACTCTATTGGAGTGTCATTACTTGGTTCACAAGAACCCAAGTGGCATTGAGTCTTCCATCAATGCCCACAGATGACTAGACTCATATGTATCTTCTATCAACACCCATAGGTGGCTAGATATCGTGCCTTCAATAAACATCCTTAGGTGTACAGAAACTGACTTACCTTCAATCAACACCCTCAGGTGGCCAAGTAGTCAAATTACTCTTTAGTAAGTTTTAATCCCCCTTTTTTTGTTATCTCTTATTAAGAACTCCTCTACATTACTGAATCAAGCTACTTACAAGCTAGGGTACATGTGAGAAGTCACTCCACAACCTACCCAAACATAAAACCCTCTCATTATACAACAAGGAAACAAATACAATGCCACAAGGAAAAAACCATAAAACCCCCAAAATACTGAGAGAGACTCAATTGACCTCAAGCCAAGAGTGTGGGTCTTGCAAGATCCCATCAAATCACACTAAATATGATCATGGGGTGGTCTCAAACACCATCACCATGCATCTCAAATGCAAATAAAACTAGAAATGAGGTAAAATCTCAAGAAGACAAAATCACATAAAAATGCACATGACAAACTCAACCAGGCACTTTGCTGGGAGTATGAATTTGTCCATGAATCTGAAGAACACAAAGTAAAAGCATGGAATGATTGGAATCATGGAGGAAAACCCATTCCATCAAATATAATATGCCAAACATGAAAATGACAAAATCTAGGAAGCACACAAAATGATGCAAACACAAAATGTCCAAAAACAAACATCTCAGAATTCAATGAAATTAAAACCCATTTACCCTTTCATGCCAAAACTTCTAAAAATCCAATAAAATACAAAATTTGGTACATATGCAAAATTTGACAACATAATGGGGTGAAAACTTCAAACCCCAAGCATAAAAATCAACAATTGCTCATACCCATCCAACCGGGCAATAAAAATAAACCAAACTATGGGGGGACACTAGTTCTCAACCCACAAATCTAAAGCATCTTACTTTACTCAGAAAGACAAAGTGAAATTACATATCAAGAGAGCCGTACCTTTCACAAGTGAGCAAAACCAAAAAATGAAGAATAAAAAAATGAGGACTTCACTGATCTGGATAAAATCTTCGGCAAAGGGGAGGAATGCCAACACGAATCCAACAAGTCATTCCTCACATTGATTAAATGTCCAAATATCTCACAACGAGCAAAGACAAATTTTCTCCAAGAGGTTTTAGAGCAAAAATCCCAAAATCACATAAGCACCAAAAGATAAAGTGAGATTAAAACTCACTTTTGACAATAGATGCACTTTTACAAAAGTGACTTTTAAAATAGATTATATAAAAATTAAATAGTCGATTGGCCCCTTAACCCCAAATAAAAATAAATTGATTCCAGACATTTGTAATCTAACTATGACAAATTAGTCGGTAAATTAAAATTAAATAATAAAAATCCCCTAAAACATTGAAAGGTGCATTTAAATTAAAAGCTTCCATGACAACTGTAGATCTATAAAGCATAGACACACTCATGGGTAAAATCACATAATGCATCATGAAGTCTGGATTTACTAACATGTACCAGATGGATAATAATATAAAATGGGTATGTCGTCCATACAAGGATGACATTGGATCAATATGCAAGGCCAAAGTCACTATCTCTTGGTGCTACTATCGGGGATATAGGTACACACTCAATTCTTGCAACCCAAGATGGATGTACATGGTACTTGTTCATGAAAACACACAAACATCAAGTGCAAATGATCAATATATAAATAGCCTAAGCACATATAATGAAAGATAATCACAGTGAAGGAGAACAAGACATCGTGTAGATCTTGCAAGCAAGTGTCTACAACTTCGTCTCACTTCGTACCAACACCAAGGAAAAAATGCATAGTAGTGGCATGGTAAAGCAGTACACAACATATAATTATATTAATATTGCATTACATTGAAATAATTTAAATAATCATTTCAAGACTATTTTGAGCATATATCAATTGAAAGTAAATAACTGATGTGTCCACAACATAAAGGAACAATATATATCATGGAGTCCAATACAATTATCTAGATAACATAATCAATAATCTTGAATACCAAATGCACCAAATCATCATAAGAAATCATCACGCAGATATGATCAAAACACTAATAGTAACATATCTAATATATAGATCAACAATACTGTAGCGACTGAAATAAAGTGTGGTAATCAAATACATCACACAATGTAGCCACTGGTCACATCACCTGGGTACTCACATAACATCATCATGGTTCAACCAAAATCTAGGTAACCACTATCACATACCTTAGTGAAACTATCAAATCACATCAAATCCAAACAAGGAAGGTAGCAATCATAACCACCACAATAGTCTTGGAATGAACACAAGAATCAATTGTATTGGGTGCATCTCATAATGCCAACATAAAAGCATAATAAGAGAATAGTCACCGCATCTCAAGATCATCTCAACCAATCACCTAGGATCAAAAATACACATCCAAAGACAAAGCAAGGCATCATGGATCAAACATACAACTAGCCACAATAAAATGATCCTCATAACCAAGTATAAAGCATAAACAACTTGTTGATGCAATAACATAAATTAGATCTCCCTAAAGGTACAATCATCACACAGAACCAACATAATCACACAATACAAGCATGAAATCCAAAGCCACATCCATCAAGATGTTATGGAGAAATCAAATGGGAGAAGCACTACATTTGGGTTAGGTGAAGGTTGGTCAAATGAGACCAAATCAATATTCAATGTCCCAAGGGAGGAAATGGTTTGGGAAGCAAGTTCATGAGCCTTGGCATGCCATCTTTGTCAATATTCACTCACACTACAATTTCTCTTGGTTCAAATCAACACATGTGAAGGTTTGGGTCAATCAACATAGGCTTATTTTATTCCTTTGTATAAGGAGGAACTAAAAGAATCTCACTATGCTAAGATATGTAAGATGATGGCTCTTTTTCTTTATAACATATAGTAGGTGGCACTGTATCATATATAGTAGGAATAAAAAGTGTAGAAAAAAGTCCATGACTAGGATGAAGAGGTGAAATATCCATAGGTGAAGGTTCCTTAAGTTTACTCAAGCCTAATGTCATTTCAACATTTGAACTTTTTATAAGATGAGAAAAGAACATATTATTGAGGTTTCAAAGGTTCCTTTTTTTGAGGCAAAAATGAATAAAGGGTGAAGTTTCTTTAGCTTGCTGATAACTTATAAAGACTATGAATGATTATGATAATATGCAAATTGTGAGGGAAATTCAAGAATTTATGTTGGTAGGAGGTATAGATTCCATAGAATTGAGACATAGATGTCCCAACTTCACACTAAATTAGTCAAAGGTAGGGATAATAAAAAAGGGTAAAATTCAAGCACTCAATACCAACCTTAATAGGAAGAGTGATAGAACCTATAGTAGAACAAGTGAAACCATTATGCACCTTAATCATAACATTATATTTTTCATATGTATCTTGATGAATTTTTGACATTAAGAGATTTTCTTTACTAATAACATTCACCATACATATTGGATCAATGAGAACTCCTCATGAGAGCTTTCCATTAATATTTTTAGTAATGTATAATAGTCCATCAGGTACATCAATAGTCTCCCTTGAATTAAATGTAATGCAAGGTTCAAATTTAGGCTTAGGCTACTCAATAAGGTTCCCAACATTTTTGGCATCAACATTCATATTATTAAGAGTCATGTAACCAAGTTTGTTAGATTCAATAAAAATTGGTAGAATGAGAAGTAAAAGGATTGGTAAAGATTTGCAAACTTTGATTAGGTGGTGCTACATATTTATTCCCTTCATCATTCACACCTTGCATAGTAATAGTTTTGGAATCAACAAAATCCTAAATCACATGTTTTAACCTATAACACTTCTCAATATCATGTTTGTCTTAGTGACAGTATTGGAAAAAGGCTTTATGATCAAAGGAAGTTGGTAAAGGCTTAGAAGTATCTATGGGTTTTACATGAGAAAGCTTTATCACATTAGCATTAATTAATTTAATTAGGGTTCAATACAGTGATTCATGAAGAGGAGTAAAATTAGGATGTGTAAATATTGATGATAAATGGACCAGACCTGATGTTGCAATTGTAACTTATGTATCAACATGATTTGAAGAATTATTATTGATCTTGATGAAACCCTTGTATTATTTTCAAAATTTTGAAAAATATTGTTAAGTGCCCTCATTCTTATCAATTGGAGTCATTGAAAAAGAGGATTCGAACTGGCTCACTTGACGTTGATAATTATGAAGCACTAAACACAATTTTGTGAGAGATGTAAACTAAAAAAAGAAGCTTATCTCTAATATCCTTTTGAAAATTACTACTAAAAATTCTTTGAACATCACCATTAGGTATAGGTGAAGCAATTTGTGAATGTAAATATTTATATCTACCAACAAAATCAATCAATTCTTCTTTAATTCCTTCCTTACAATGTATCGAATTAGTCAAAGTAATTTGAGAACCAATATTATTTTGAAATTTTTCTATGAATGAATTAACCAATTTTTCAAAAGAATAAATAGAACAAGGAGGTAAAGAGCAATATCATTGCAAAGTTTTATCTCTAAAAGTGTAAGAGAATAATTTTTCCATGAGTCTATGGTCACGCAAGAAAATATTACACAAAGTTTGAAATGTTTTCATGATCTAGGGGATCACGTTTTCCATTGTATAACTCCAATTGGGGAATATCCATGTATTGACAAACAATATCATATACTTTATCTTCTAGAAGTGGGCTAGTTGCATTACATGTAGGAGCATTGAACTTGATTGAGTCAGGGAAGCCAATTATTTTTGTAAAGATGAAACACTTTGAGCTAAATTTTTGATAGTGGCTTCAATGGACGAGTTGTTGTTAGACATGTTAGATTGGATGACATTGTGATAGGTAGGTAAAGAAGATGGTTCAAAGATAAATGGAAGGTTGATAGAAGAAGGTATGTAGGAGTATTTATTGATAGGAAATCCCCCATGACTAACATATGTAGGATTAACATTTTGTGTAGAGGTACCCATGATAGAAGATGTATATGTAGAAATATTAGGTGACGATGTAGGCATATAAATGGAATGCCCAACTTGATTTTTAGGATTAGAGTAATTAATCAGTTTGGAACAACTTTTCATTTGCATAACATCAATGTCAAAGGTATCAATAATCATGTGTAACACTTCCATATCATGCTCATCACTTTTCATCATTGTCCTCAATCCTTAAATTATGGGGATTGCCTCACTATTTGAGTGTTTGTGACTCATCCATTGTTGAAGCCTATCCAACCTTGGTCAAGCTTCTCCAATGGGTCAATATATACTCAAGTTAAGGACCTATCCTCATCATGAGAAGTGGGAGGGGAATTATTTCCCATAATGTTAGGTATGTCTTGTATAGGAGTAGAGGATTCACCTAAATTCCCATTGAATAGGTTAGTCAATTCAAGCTCCATATTCTTGGTACGTATTTAAAATTTAGGAAGCTACAAGTCTATAACTTCTCACATGGATGTTAGATGTAGGACAAAGGGCCATGAAACTCATGTGCAAAGCTAAATTTAATTATTAATGCAAGGAAAGAAAATGATAAAATGAACAACTATTGTATAAATAATATATTTTAGAAATGAATGAAAATACAAATTAATGAAATACATATAAATTGAATCTATAAATGGAAATTATAAGTAAGCATAAGATATGTTGGGTTCACCAAAATATAATGTTGGGAAATAGGGTTCACAAGTTTATGCATGCAAACTAGAAATTGGGCCTATTTCCTTTGATTACACTAGGAAGGAGAATGGATCCACATAGCTCAAGGATTGAACAAAACCTATGAATTCAATATTCCTTGATTGAGTTAAAATGAGTTATGGAAAGATGTGAATTGAATGCAAGATCTAGGGGTAGTGGTGTAAAATTAGCAGTAATTTACATACATAGAAAGTCTTAGATTAGATATAGAGACATGAAGTACAGATCTAGAAATAAGAGAAAGAGAGTGACTTGTGTCTAAAATATAGGCCTGAAAGTGGAGGGTGATGGTATAACTGGTTGCCCATGTCCAAGAGTCATAGATTTGGACAAAATATGTGTTTTCTAGATTAGGATGATGTTCTAAATATTCCTTAAAAGTTTTTTTTAGAAAAGTATTAGACACTAATGGAAAAGATCACCACTATCCTTGCCTTTTTGCATTTGCAAAAGTTAGTTGCATATATCTTTATTATCTCTTCCCAAATCCAAATTTTTGTATTAAGATCCCACACATGGAAAAGATAGAGAATGTTGTTGGGTTGATAGAGGCTTGCCTAGTTTAAATCTTGGATTCAAAATTAACTTTGTAATTGACATGACATTGAAATGGAAATGTAATTGAATGTGTTCCTTGAAAGCATAGAGGCTAGATCTATTATTGAAATACTGAAATGAAATGTTATACCTTCATGTATCTCCTTTATATTGAAGTTTTCTTGAAAAGGTTGATGTTGTCATGTAAGAATGCATAATTAACTTCATAATAGCTTGTTCACTGATGCCATCTTGAATGCTTGAAATCTAAACTTGACTTCTCCTTTACTACCTTGATAATACTTTATTGCTTGTTCAATAATGTGATGTGACTATGGTTAGACAATGTCCCAAATGAGGGGGCAAGGATTTATTTTATACTTCACCTCATGAAACATATTTGAATTTACAAAGTTGGCCAACACGATAAATACAATTTTTTCCCATATGTTCTAACTATGGAGGGTCCAAAATTGGGTCACTTTAAGTAGGACAAGTGCACTTGGGGCATCATTGTCTAGGTCAAGGGTGCCAAGGAACCACTGACCTTGTTGACAAATAAAGTTTTCAATTTGAAGTTGGCGTGAGCAAAATCAGACATGATCAAAGCACAAAACACCAAAATGTTAAAATGAGGCCTAAGTGAGTATGAAATTGTAAAGGAATACAATTTATGATGCTGCAACAATATAAAAGATATGAAGCAAAAGAATGTAAGGAGATCTAGATTTAAAAATGAGGCATAAAACATAAGAACAAAGATACAAAAAATTATAATATCTAGGAATAATCTTGGAAGAAAATTAGGTCATTTAGGATCAACCATGTGCTTTCTCTGCCTTGTATCAAGTTTGCATGTTAGGTTCTTTTCCATGTTCATAACCCATCCTCTATTTATGGATTTGATCTTGCATTACATGTTTTCTCAATCAATTACTTGACATGTCTTTGTTTTATTTACTCTTTGCTATAATACAAAGATGGTGGTATTTAAAAGTGCACCTAAGCAATTGTCATTATGTCAATAAGGGATATGCCCTCCTTATTCAATCCTCAAAACTCAAGTTAATGCTAAAAAACAACAATCTTTAATCGTGCAAGTGCTGCATATAGAATTTTGCACATCCAGATTCCTTTTAGTGAATCAAATCTAAATGTTCTTTTAGAAATTGCTCTTTAGGACGAGTGAGAATGTTTGAGATACAATGGGACGATAAATGATTGCAATGATTGCCTTGAAACACTAGCAAATAACATCAAATAATGTAAAATATGTTTTATGTTAGTTCACAATGACTAGTGCAATAATCAAGGGTTGGCTAAATTTGAAGTTAAATTTTAAAATTTTGATGGTCAAATCAACATATGCAAAATTCCTTTAATATCCATAAAAAGAACAAATATATGAAAATGATCAAATTTAGGTGAATAACAAATATACAAGAATAAATGAATACATGAGTCAATTAATCTATAATGATAGATAAATTTATTTAAATATGTACATGTAAAAATAAAGTGAAGGATAAATATATGAAATATGCATGTATAGAAATAAAAAAGGCCCTTATCAAAATATAAATATACCATAATATTCCCTCAAAATAAACTAAAATAACATAATATATAAATTTAATATGCCCTAAGTTCATCAATTTCCGCTTTGTCCATTTCTTTGTTTTATGGCGATGGGAAAGATATTTGGCAAAGTAGACGCTGTTTCGCTGCGGCGTCTCGAGCTTTCGAAATCGAATAAACTAGCTTTGAAGTTGCACTGAGAGGACCCTATTTCTTCATACAACTAAAATTCGATTTTCACATTTAGGAAAGGGCAAAAACATATAATTTTAACTGTGTAATCGCAATGAGAAAACGCCCTAATTCTTTCATCTATTTGAAAATTGATGACATCGTATTCAGCGATTATTCTCCCATTAGCCATCAATAATTCTCAATTTTCGGTCTATACATTGGTATCGACCTGTATTTGTATTTCCTGTTTTGATGGGGCTTTCATACTGGGACGATGAGGAAGAAGAAGAGGAATATGATGCAATGGGAAATGAGTTTGATGAAGACATGGATGCCCTTAAGCGTGCATGCCAATTAACTGGCGAAGATCACAGAGTTGTCGGGAATTGTTCAGAAGTAGATATTAATGGTGAGAATGAAGTTGAGGATGATGATAATGACGATGATGCAGACGATAGTAAGTTCTTGCACAATATTCAGAACAGATTGATGTCGGGACCGGCCCGGGTTCAAATCCCGCTAATAAAGGGGGAGATTGAAGAGAGACCTTTGGACTGGTACACCGAAGAAGATGATGAAGACATTCTTAAAGAAATTCGCAACAGGTTTGCAGACTCTGGAGCCTCCATTATATGTGGTATGAACTTATCATTTGCATCAACTAATTTTTGTGGATGATTGTAATTTTTTTAAATTAAATGTTTCGTTTTTTATTTTTTAAATGTTGTGGATGGACGTTGATTATATGTACTAATGAAGTGTTGAATGCCAGAGCATTGGCTTGAAGTTTTCTGAATTTGTTGGTTTTTAAATTTCTGGCCAAATTCTGCTTTTGTTGTTTTTATGTTTGGTAAACCTTGGTTTAGTTTATTGGTAGCTTCCAATATGGCGGGTAGGCTTGAACTAGATTTACAACAGTTGTGAAAATGGGCTGGGCTTCACTATACCTTATAATCGATAAAGATTGTTCACAGTTGATTATACTGTATAATAATTATGGATTAACATTGAAACATGGATGATGCTTACGTGTACCCCATAACAATATACGTTACTCCTTAAAATTTAAAACTATTTTAAACATGGGTTGAGCCAAACATATTCCATACTACCCACATGTCCATTGGAGTTATGGGTTACCTTATTGCACTTGGTAGGGGTGGGATGAAGTGAGCTAAAGTGGGTGAGGGGAATGGTTTAAGCTTGGGTAATGTTTTTATGTATGGCTGTCATTTGACATTGTGCCACAATCCCTTGTGATACATGCTCTGCATTTGTTAAGATTTTCGAAACAAACTAAAACGTCAGCCCCCTTGGGACCTGTATGGCGATTGGAATGGTCCTTTTCCTTGAGTTCTGATTCCTTGGAAGGTAGATAGGTCATATTGGAGTTGATGAGAAAATCAACTCACAACTTCCAAGAATCACCTGCATGCAAACCCCTGTCACAAAAAGAGAGAATCAAAAGCTATGGAGGCCAAAATTCAATGATTTATGAAAGATGAGACATTTTGATATGCAAAAGAAATAATTGCAATACAATGTAATGAATGTGTTATGAAAACAAGAGAGATCAATCCTTATAAAGGAGATTAAAATCCTAAAGGATAAACCTAGGTTGCATGATAATAATTAATAAAACAATTAATTATCATATGCTTAAAGTTTAGTTTAAGTAAAGAAAGAGAATAAGTGACTTAATAATTAAATCAATATGATTTAATTAATAAGAAAAACAACTTATTACTTTAACACGCCCCTTAAGATAAACTTAGGGAGTAGCTAAAAACTTAGAAACAACAACTGAAAGCAAATGGGTCCCTACAACAAAGGCTTGATCAGGTACCCAAGTGCAAAAAAGAGTCTCTATAAAACGAAGAAATAGAGAAAATCACATTGGAAAAACTCTACTCCAAAAAGAGACGAAGACTAGTGAAGGATTGAAGAAGCCTCCAAAACTAGAGAATATTCCATAAAATAGGAACAAATAATGAACATGCAAAACACCACTGAAGCAAGAAGCTGCAAACACTGTCAAAAAGTAACTGCTGATTTGAAGAACCTCCATTGAAATAGAACACGACTAGGTAGAGAAGACTGTAATCTACATGAGTGCTCTCAAATGACACTACTCGAATCAGGAGGCAAACAAAGGCAAACAACTAAACTCGAAGATACAAATGGCATAAAACAACAAAGTTTGAAGAGCTGATCAATCAAAGATGGACAATTGCCTCCAAAAATAGGAATGAAAGAGTGTCCATATGGTAAATGATCTATCTCACCGAAATGCAAAGGTACCTAGTCACTGCATCTGCCTAGTCCATAGGAACAAATACTGAATACATAGCTCACTCCATCGAACCAAGGAAGCATAAGAACCAACAGTAGAAATCCCCTCATAATGTGGACAAGGGAGAGGTGACAGGTACACTGAAGATGACGGCCAATAAGAATTGCAAGATGAAGAACCAGGAGCATTGAAAGTGCAAAGAAAGTACAAACACATATAAAGGCTAGTGTCATTGACACACATTTTGAGGTTAATGTCGTGGAAGGAACACTCACTTGACAAAGGTAGATGACAAATAAAGGCAAATATCAAACCCCCATGGCACTTTATAATGGAGTGTGAGTACAAAAGACACAAAGATGTGCAAGATCCCAAGCATGCAATAGAATGACACTTTATCTTAGTGCGTTTGCATAAAAAAATGCTTGCAAAAGATATCTACAATGCTCAAAGAAGACAAAAGGCTATAGAAACATGAATAACAACCTAAGATGAGCCATCCCATACAGGGAAAAGATCCTAAGACCTGAAACATCCAAGATATTCACTAGAGTGCATAAATGCAAAGAATTGAATAAAATGTACCTGGAGAAGAATCTGGAGAAAAGAATCATAGCACTGGAAAGAATATAGAACAAGTTTTCCAATGATATCTCATTGGCCAAAAAAAGAGTCCAGATGTGCAAGATATGGCTCCCAGAGTGCAAAGAAGAACTTTTCGTGTTGACAGCAAAAAACACCATCAAAAAAGCAAAATCAGAAATTCAAACCTCTAGATCTGGATAGAGCTTGGAAAGAGCTTTTGGACGATAGCTTGTTTGCCTGATTTTGACACCGTATGCTCAAAATATGAGTAAAAAACCAATAGGTGCTCTGGAAAGGCCCAGAAGAGTGCATGCAAGTTTGCTGATGTAGTGTTGATGTCAACAATCCACGAGCTTAAATTTGACGACTGTATGGCCGTCACCACAAAAAAATTCTCAACTCTGGGGGCTAAAAGTTTCAGCCCCTAGTCGTGTGGTGACCAGGGGGCTGACAGAAGGAGGGTTGGAGCTTTGCCCCTGGTCACCCATGTGACTGGCACAAAGAGCGGCGGGGCCGTTGGTGCTTACAGCCAGCGGTTACGGCGGCGATGACCATGGTGGTTCCGCTGCGTGGTGACTGCGACGGTTCCATTGGCGGTCTCGCTAGCAAAACACAATATATTTTTTTAATTTTCCCCGCCTCAATATGCGTGCCCAGGGCCCTATGGTCTTGAGGCAATTTTTTTTGCCTCAGAGGTCAACTTTGGCCAAAAAGGACATGCTTTATATGGAAATAAGGGTTTTTAGGCGCTCTGAGCTCAACGATGAGGTCCATTTGAGCCCAAAGTGACCAATAACAAAGGTTCCCCCAGATCCAACACAAAACTTCTGAAAAACACAGATTTGACGAACAAGGCTGAATCTCTCATGAAGAGAATAGGGCATGAAGATTTGAAGCTCTGATACCATATTGGAGTTGATGAGAAAATCAACCCACAACTTCCAAGAATCACCTGCATGCAAACACCTGTCACAGAAAGAGAGAAGCAAAAGCTATGGAGGCCAAAATTCAATGATCCATGAAAGAGGAGATATTTTTATATGCAAAAGAAATAATTGCAATACAATGTAATGAATGTGTTATGAAAACAAGAGAGATCAATTCTCATAAAGGAGATCAAAACCCTAACCATTTGTTTGCTGGAATTGACCTGGAATTGAAAAATAGGAATTTGTGAATTGGTACGGCCAATTCTAATTTTGGTCCAAAATGAGCATTCAACAAATTCCACCTCAGGACTTGGAATTAGAATTGAGGCATGGAATTGGAATTGGGAATTTAATTTTGTGTGTGGAAACCAATTCCCGTTTTCTAATTCCAGGTCAATTCCAGCAAACAAATAAATAATTAATAAAACAATTAATTATTATATGCCTAAAGTTTAGCTCAAGTAAAGAAAGAGATAATAAATGCTTAATAATTAAATCAAGATGATTTAATTAATAAGCAAAACAACTTATTACTCTAACATGTCACCTTGGCTCAATTCATCGATTTTGAGTCATTGAAAGGCCGCTGATTCTTTTTCTTCTTTTTCTTCCGAAAGCTTACTTTGAACACTGATAAAGGAACTTATTCCACAATTAACACAATTTTAGATTGTAACTTAACACTTGCAAGATTCCCTTATTAGATGCCTTTTATTCAAGGTGGGTTGGAGGGTGGAGCTCTCCTATTGTCTAGCATGGGTTAGGGAATGGTGCACTTGTTATTTAGAGCCCTCTGTTTTGATGCGCTGATTTGTCTATATTTCATCTTATCTTAATCACACCCTTTAATAATTTACGTTATCATATAAAAGTTAACATTTACAATACCCCTTAAATAATTTACATTACCCCATAAAAGTTAGCATTTGTAAACATGGGCCATGCCAAAATGTATCTTATAAGTCTTAAGCTACACGTCCATTGGATTTTGAAGTCATCTTATTGCAACAAGAAGATCTAAGCCTGAGTCATTCTTTTTTGTGTGCTCCCTGTTGCCATTATAGCACAGTTCCTTGTGACATATGTTTTGCATTTATAAAAAATTAGAACTAAACTGAAAATGTCAACCACCTTGGAACATTTATGGAGATTATGATAGTACATTTGTCCAGTTCCCTAAAGTTTGAGTCCTTGAAAGATTGGCAACATGGGTGTAGTTCTGTAATCCGTATACTTCAAAAGACAGGCTTATTTTTTTTTCCAAGGTCCATTTTACAAGCTGAAAAAATCACTTACACTGTAATTCATACAGCATGTCTGTTAGGCTTTGAGCATTGGTCATGGTGGTGGAAAACACAAACTACAAGCAAAAAATGCAATTTAATTAGGAATTAATCATGTTTTGTTGACCAAATATTAATAACTAGTTGACCAATCAATTGAAAAAACCAACAGAAAAGCTGAGCAGAGATTAATTGAGATTATTTTATGACATTGACCCAGTTAAGTAAATTTATGTTCTCAAAATATGGGTTGTTCTAATGTTTTTGAAAGGAAAAGTCATTTTGTTCAAGTTAATGTAGCAATCCACTCTCCTACAAGGCTACAAGTATCTCAAATTCAAGTTTCTTAGTGGAAATGGAAATTAACTGTAAAGATGGGTAGCTTTTTCAAAAAATTGTAAACCTATTTTGAAAACTTAAAGGGGGCACTTAACTTAATCACTGTGTGGATCATGCATCGTGTTTTGTATTTGGAACGTTATGTTCTATATTTGGAACATAGAGTAGTTTTAAGTGCACTTATGGCCAAAGCACAATTTAATGAGTGCATAAGCTGAAAATAATGAAATTTGAAATGTGTGCTGCATATTGATTGGGTGCTTTAAGTTTAGCATAGGTTGGAGAGGTACTTTTACAGTCTAACATGGGTTTTAAGAGACATCTTGAATTCAAATTCCTTAGTGGAAATGGAAATGTAAGATGGGCAGCTTTTCCAAAAAGTATAAACCTATTTTGTAAACTTAAAGGGGCACTTCACCACTATGTGGATCATGCATCATGTTTCGAACTTGGATCATAGTGGAGAAAAGTGCACTTACTGCCAAAGCACAATTTAATGGTTGCATAAGCTGAAATTTGAAATGTGTGCTGCATACTGATTGGGGGTTTATAGTTTAGCATAAGTTGGAGAGTTATGGTGGAGAAAAGCGCACATACTGCCAAAGCACAATTTATTGGTTGCATAAGCTGAAATTTGAAATGTGTGCTACATACTGATTGAGTGCTTATAGTTTAGCAGAAGTTGGAGAGGTACTTTTCTACATTCTAACATTGGTTTTAGAGTGGTTCTACTTCTCTTGGTGCTTCAAGTTCTCTGTTTCAATATGTTGAATTGTCTATATTTCATCTTACCAAATTGCTGCAGATATGTTTCGTCTTACCATATTGCTTGATGGAGTTTGGCTGACATCCTGTTGCAAGGACAAACTAGTCTATCTTTTGTATCATTAAAAGTGGATGGGCCCTGCTCATACGTTTGGTCTATTTAGTAGGCATACCTTCTTCAAAGACCATCTATTAGATTATGATATGAATTCTTGATGCATGATTAATTTTCTCAATAAATTGTTTAAAATGTGAAATTTGTCTGGTCCAGTCAAACTGAAAAACCAGTTTATGCGTGAGCATCAAATTCACCATTAATTCTCTAAAACTCGAAGGATCGCATAAAATACAGAATATAACTTTGAAACTAAAATTCTGAACTTCCTTTGACAGAAGTAAATCTGTTTTTTGCTTTTTTTTATTTATGTTGAGATACAAAAATTGAAGTTTCTACAGAGATCTAGACTTCGGGATGGCAAAGGAGAACACCACTACCAAAATCAATAATTTAAGCAAGCTTTCCAAAAATTACTTAAGGCAAGAACAAATTCTCCTTGGAGGTAAACAGATCAGGACAGTTACTGGACTCGGTCATAGAATAATATTCACAATTATCTCTATCAAACCAATCAACAATTTTTTTTTTCTTACTGCATGGTTTTAAAATTAAAGGCCTATTTATCTTTTCTACATAAGATCAGTAAATATTCATGATAAATCTATTCTATTAATATTTTATCTAATATCCTGCCGGTTCTCTTTTTCTAATACTAAATATATCTTCTAGTCCCTTTTAATTCTTATAAGAGGCCCTTATAAAAAATTAGTGCTTTCACGAGTTTCTTTATTCATTTTTGGTTGTTTCTGTGTCAAAGAATTTTATTTTGATGAATCTGGTAAAAATCAATATGAAGATTTTGTTTGTGAGGTTTAATCTCACAAAGTCCACAATAGAAGTGAAAAATTAAGTTGCTGTGCTTTATTATCTTTCATGTTTTGTCAATAAGATGGCATTGTTAGTTATGTTGCTGGGCTTTATTATCTTTCAAGTTTCATCAATAAGAGTGCATTGTTAGTTATGTTCTTAGGCCTTTGTGCAATTCTTTTCTTATAAAACTGTTTTCTTTTGTGTAGGCACTCATGGTGATGAAAGTGAGGTCAGTAGAACTCAAGCATCGAAGTATGACAGCAGGACTGCCATATCAGCAAAACATGAATTATGCAATGATGAATTAGGAAGCAGACTACTTGATCAGGTATTTGATGAAGATTATGCAACTTCTAGAGCCATCATTGTATCACAAAATTCAGAAATTTCTGATGACAGAATGATTGGGAAACCTTCAAATGGATGTGTTGACGCAGATGCCACTGGACCCCTATCGCCTAATGTTGTTCAAGGACCCAAATATGCTGGGATTCCAGGATATGCACGGGTGTTACTAAATGCACTTAAGAAAAACAGATTATGTCAAAAGAATTTGCGAAGCAAATTATTACAGATTGAAGTAAAGATGGAAGAGAACAAAGAATTGAGAAACCGTGTCAAATGTCTTGTTGATTTTCAAAATGCATGCAAAAGACGTTTGCGACAACTGTTATCGCAAGACACTGATTCTACATTCAAGCTTATTGCTTGCCCAAAAGCTAGATCATCTTCCAGTAAACTTAAGGAAGTGAGTATCTCCACTATACACATTTCTCTGCCTTTTCTGCCACTTCTATCTTTACTAAATAGTTTTGTGTTTGTCATTTCAGTTCAAACTTGTTTATCTTGCATGCTTTTTAAGAACACAATTGAGAAGGGAACTATCATGCAAGATTGCAGAATGAAACTAATGATGCCTAGTGCAATGTCCTAGGTGACTGATAATCATCTTATCCTTAAAGCATTTTCATCACTTAGATTTTTCGAACCTTACAGAACTTGCACACTGTAGTTTGAGTGCTAGCTCCATTTTACTTCCATTTACTTTTTTGTTAAGGAAACATTTAATTGCCTTAGTGTGCTCAAGTCTGAAAAAAATTATTTATTTGATTTTATTGTCTATGAAGCAGTTTTTCATATTTAGAAATTCTTTTTCGTAGTCCTTATTAACTTTTGAATATTTGACATGAATTTCTTTTTCATATTTCATTTTGAAGCTTTGAATTTCCTTATGTGGCAACAGAGTTGCATTTTACTGTCTTACGTGTTCTTTGATAACCCATGTTTGTATTAGTTTTCTTTTAAGAATTATATTGTTTTGACATGTGCACAGAAATGCATAAAAGAAGCAAAGCTATTTAGGTAGACATTGTCTTGTGTTGGTTTAGTGAGCCCCTTGATAGAGATATTTTGCACCCCCAAATCATGCAAGGGGGTGATCAATTTAGAGCATAATGACTGAAATTTGATGACATAATCATTAATGTGTTTATTAAATCCTTAGACATTTTTTAATAAATCAGCAACGGTAATAAGGCCCATATTAACCATGAATTGCCTAAGGAATGCCTTAGTGAGATCATTGAATGAGTGCATAGATCCTTGAGGAAGTGAAAAGAACCACTAAATAGCATTGTGAATCATATTGGTTAGTTGTGTAGGATTTTTGGCATTGGCCAAACTAGCAAGCTCAGTTGCAAAATTCTTTGTTTACATGAACCCAATGATCACAACCCTCATTATTCTCATTATGAGCATTGGAAAAGACCTTTTACTCAAGGATTTGAGCCATGTTAGAATTTAATCTAGTTGCTAGCATACATTCTAGGCATAAAGCTCAAAAACTGTACTTCCAGATTGCAGAATTAGAAATATCAATGATATATGAGATCCGAACCTGAAAGCCAACATGGTCTCCAGGGGTGGGTAAGGTCTGTTAAAAAGAAGATTGAATAATCAAATTCAAAATCCCTAATAGAAAACATATAACAATGTAAAAGCAACAAATAACAAGATTTGAAAGACTCAACTTTAAGTAGTCGCTTCACCTTTCAGGGAGGGTTTTATGTTTAATAATTTTATTTTATTTTTAATATTTTAAAAGTTTTTATGGAACTACTGATTTCATGTATTATATTTTTTATAGTTTATTTGTGAACTCTTTTTATTAAGTTTTGATTCTTATTTTTAAAAGCATTTGATTAATTTCAAAAAATATATATATATTCTTTATTGTGTTGACAATTATATTTATTAAAACAATCTTAGTTTCGGATCTGAAAATGAAGTGTGAATATCAGAAAAATACAGATCTGAAAACCCTAATAGGAATAAGAAACCCTAGAAGCAAATTAAGGCTAAGTAAAATGCTAGGGAAATGAGCCTAACTTCACCAAGGATTTTGCCATTTCTCACTATGTACATGTATCAAGACATATACTCAAAATGGGAACACTAAATGCCATGGGAAATGACATGTCTAGTCAAGTTTCACCATTACAGAACTTTATAAGTTTTTCAAATATTAATAAAATATTATACACTCTGTAAACTTTATAAATAGTGATGGCAGCCATTGTGCTGAATAAATGTATGATTTTATGGGGACCCAAAGCGATATAAATTTTTTCCCTCAAATTATCACAGTTCAAAACAATCGATTCTGGTAAGTGTAATAATCTGCCCATCATTTAGAAAAATCCCCAAACAACTATTTGCCCATCCAATAATATATCTAATATGAAGTTCCTGCTTTTTAAGAATCCCCTTTCTGTTAGAGTTGCTTATGAAATTTGGAAGACTGTTGATACACTAGACATCCACTCTGCTGATGAGGACCTTGTTTGGAGTGGTCTGGGTTTGGTCTGGGTTTATTGTGTTGTACAGACTTTATTAGATTATTTTTGCCGCAACTTTACATTTTTATACATTCAGATTCCTTTGTTTGCTTTATTCTATGCAGCTATGTTTAATTTTTGTTTTTCTCACATGTTCATTTTTATGCTTTGCTTAAATCTGTTCAAATTTTTTGTCGTATTATGACTTTCTCACATCTTCTACACCTTTTCACATAAACTGAAATATAGAATTCTATGTTGCTCTGTATACCTTTCCATATGCATGCATGCTTATTAACTGAATTGGCTGAACTGAATTTTATATACATGACATAATTTTATCATGATTCTTCATATGGCATATTCGGTAGTGTCTTTTCTGAACCTATTGCTTACATATAAGTTGTCGGATCTACTTCAACTTTCTTACGATTTTCTTATATTTGACCGCACAGACTGCAGATGCCAAGGTTACGTACAGATGTTGTGGGCCTCCTGAAAATGAAGATGTTAGAAAGTATAACATGGTACAGAAGAGTTTTCCTACAACGATTGAAAGGAAAAAGTGGTCAAAGAAAGAGAGGGATAACCTTGGAAAAGGTGTGAAGCAACAGATGCAGGAGACCCTTGTACGACAATCAATGGAACTCTTGAAGTGGGTTCTCTCTCTCATTGTGATCGACATTTTCTGAAATGTTGACTTTATAATTTTTCTTGAGTTTGCCCATTTTTGATTAATGAGTATTTAACTCAACAATGTTTACAGTTCCGCTGAAAACTTTGAGGATGCCAACCACTTGGATGAGCAGATTTTCGCTATTTCACAAGCAGAAGTTTCTCCAGAAAATATTAGATCTTTTCTGCCTTATGTTGATTGGGAACGCTTGGCATCCACATATGTTGCAGGCCACACTGGTGTAGACTGTGAAGCAAGGTAATTACTTGCTTGCGGATAAATAAGGAAATCATGAATTATGAATGATACTAATAAAATATGCAATCATGTTTTATACCTTGACATGTTTTAGCATGTGCAAATATCATATGGACTTTGTTTGGATCACAGTGGTCAATATAGATCTCATAAATGGAATTGCTTACAATATTCTTGAAATAATTCTTTCCTCTCTCTCTACTTCCAAAATTAAATAATGGGTGGTATGCACGTCAAGACTTTCGGTCTTTAGTAGCCCAGGCTGTTCCGTTTCCATTTTATCTTTTGATGTTGTATGCTGTTTTAGTGTACAACTACATGTTGATTGAAAATCTGATGATGTTTTTGCTGGTAATAATTTTAAAACTAGCTTCTCTGTCACAGATGGCTAAATAACGAAGACCCATTAATTAATTTCGGTCCATGGACAAAAGTTGAAGACAAAAAGCTTTTGATGATTGTACAAAACAATGGACTTCACAACTGGTTACAGATTTCAAACATGTTGAGCACTAACAGAACACCTTCGCAGTGCTTGTCAAGATATCAACGCAGCCTCAATGCTCACATCATGCGGAAAGATTGGACAGATGAAGAAGATGACCAACTTCGAGCAGTCGTTGAAACTTTTGGGGAGAATGATTGGCAGATTGTTGCTGCCAATATGGAAGGACGGACAGGTGCTCAATGCTTAAACAGGTACACATTATCTTCTGCAGAAGGGCAATTGACTTAATAGGATTAAAAACCATATGGAACTTTTTACACGTCATCTATTTGAACAGGCATACATATTTTGTAGTGTCAAACAGTGTTATTGTGATTAGGTAACAATTACAAGTTTCTCTTTATTTATGTTTAAGTTTTCTTTTTTTGATATATTTAGTTTGTTTTCTGCTTCTACAATTGTGTAGATGGTGCAAGTCTATTCTACCAGATAGGAAAAAAGTTGGAAGATGGACAGTAGAGGAGGATAAGCAGCTAAAGGTTGCTGTCCTGGTTTATGGGCCTAGAATGTGGAAAAAGATTGCTGCATTTGTACCTGGCCGAACTGAAGTTCAATGTAGAGAAAGGTATTTCTGCAAAATTTACTGTTTACTTTTTGATAGCAAAAACACATTTTGATTTCTTACCTTGAACTATAACTCACCTTGAACTAAGTGCTCTTCAGAATTGTTGTTAAAAACTTACTCTTTTTAACAAACATTTTGGGACAGGTGGTGTAATGTTCTGGATCCTTCAATTAAGCTGGAAGGATGGACGGAAGAGGAGGATGCCAAACTGGAATCAGCAGTTTCTCTTTATGGATATTGCTGGTCCAAGGTTGCAATCTCTGTGCCTCCTCGCACTGACAATCAATGCAGGCGGTCGGTATCATTATCATTTCCTTTGCAATGTTCTTATTATTTTTACCGGATTAGAACTTTAGGGACCTTTGAAGTCATGCTCATACTGGAAATTACATCCTTATTCAGTGTATGTACCATTAAAGATCATATTTTGTTATATTTATTTATATCTTTCAACTATAACAAGTGCAGGAGGTGGAAGGTTTTACATCCACAAGAATTGGCTGCTGCTCAAAAGGCTAGGAAAATAAGAAAAGCAGCATTGATCTCAAATTTTGTTGGACGGAATAAAGAACGACCAACAATTGGTCCTAATGATTTTTTCACTGAATTTGAGGGGGGGTCATGTTCTGAGGGAAATGTGCAGGAAGAACCCTGGTATGCTTTCTTATATATTTGGCAATAGCTTACCATGAGAAAATTCTAGTTTTCTAATAGACTGTACAACTAGACTATAAGCTCTCTAGAATGGTGGTAGTCTTCATTTCCTCAATTGGACTAGACATAATTTCTGTACATTGGTATTCCATTATTAGAGTTTTGGTGAAAGCTGAATTGACGAGTTTCAAATAATTTCAGTTTAATCCTATTTACACAATGTAGTGTTTCCCTTTGTTGGTCAGTGCTCCACCTGCTAAGAAGAGAAGATGTCAACATGTAAAAGAAAACAATTTAAAGCCTAGGTATGACAAATTAATAAACTTATTTCTATAGTTTGTCTTAGGATCTGTTTCCTAGAAGTATTATTCAAAATTATTTATTTTCTTTCTGCAAGTAATCCTCTTTTTCTGTCTCTCAGTGCTAAGAAAAGGAAGAAAACTCATCATACAGCTCAGCAGAAAGATCTTCAGAACTATTGGTGTGTGTTATTTTTTTTGTAGAATCAAGTGCTCTGTTAAATGTTTCATTGATTACAAAAAAATGTGAATATGTATTTTCCTTTGCAGTAAAGATTTTTCTGGCAAAAAAAACCGAGATCATGGTCATTGTCATTCTGAAGGTGTGCCCACTGCTATGGGGGATGGGGGATGCCAGCCATGCCCCAAAACAGATAGGAGGACAAAAAGAAAAAAGTGGCAAGCAGCACTTCAAAAGGAAACTTCCAATTCAAAAATAGACGATGGAGGAACAAACAAGCTAGAAAATTTGTCTTCTCTTGATGTTAGCAATGGTTCACAGTTAGTTTTATATGCCCCTGGTCAAACTCAGTCATTGATTCGTCTTGATCAAGTTGGGAATCCTTGGTATTCTGATCCAGCAGCCAAGAGAATAACACAAAAGCGGACTAGATCACGTCGGAAACCCCGGTCTGTAAACCAGAAAATGGATGCTTCTGAATTGGTGAAAGATAAAACGACCTTACCTGCAGATTCCGAGGGTATCTTTGTTGTAAATGCGGAGTCTTCCTTGGCTAAATCAGATAAGAGTGATAAAATAAAGGAAACAAAATCATTTAGAAAGCATGGGGTATCTTCCCAGCAAAAGGACAATGACAAAACAATGCAGCTTGCCACAACATCTATTAGTGATAGTGGGTCTCTAAAACATTTAACAACCACCACCAACAGTCATGTCAGTGGGACAACTCCAGAAAAACACAGGCAAGGTGGTTCTATCTCTACAATCAGTTACGAAGCCCAAAAAATTTCTTCAGACTCTATCAAATCAGGCAAGAGATTAAAGAAAAGCCAGGGTAAACCAGCCAAAAATTTATCAGATACAGTGATGCATTGGAATGGGATGAAAACAAAATCTGCTTACCGGGCTAAAAATGCAAAACATAGAAGGGATGAACTGGGAGCATTGCAGGTTATGATGCCTACTGGTACAGAGCAAGTTAATATAATTATTGGTGACAACAGTATGGAGACTTACTCAAACATAATGAATTCTAAAAAAGTGGCAAAAAAAAAGCTGGCTGAACCAGTTACAAAAGACTCAAATAAAGTGATCTGTGAGAAAGAGAATCAAACTGAATCAATTTTCCGAGGAAATTGTCTAGTGACTGGACAGGCAGAGGATGATCAGGGAAAAAACAAGTTTTTTACACCATTTATTGGAAAGGATAATTCTGGTTTACCTAATGAAGAAACTGATATAGGGCAAGATGAAATTATGGCTATTGCTGCAAGAACATTATCATCATTGCCTTCCAGTTCTGTTATAGAAAGTGTTCTCAGCAACAAACATATGGAAACAATGGATCACAGTCATGTTTCTCCATGGAGAGAGGACAGTACGAGCAAGCTTGTGGGAGCTGGTTTACAGTCAGATTTTGTAATTTCTAGCAACCAACAAACGGACATTGAAATGTGTGAAAATGAGCAGAACAAAAATCAAAAGCTTGTTCTTTCAAATGTAAACAGCATAGAGAATGACATGATTTCTCAGGCTTTAGCTGATACAGAGATGGCAATCAAGGGAAACATTAGTGAAGAGTCCAAGCAGGTTGATAATGTGCAGCAAAGGAGAAGTAGAAGAACTGCACGACGTGATTTCAACTATAAGGATCTTCTGAATGGAAATATTTGCATTCGTAAGCATAGAAACTGAAAACACAAGGACTTGAGGAACAGTTAAAAAGGGTGCTACAATAATGGATAACTTAGGGATGGAAAATTCATAAATGAGTGATGTAGCAACTAAATGGAAGTTGTGAGAATATTTAAGTAGAAAGAAACGAGGAATTCCCACTTCCACTTTTCAGAAAACTAAAATCTCTATATTAAATAGCAGATTATATCTGATATATATGAGGAAGAAAAAAAAATGCGGGCTTATAAAATGTTAAAAATTAAAAATTACTGTACAAGAATGGCATTGGATTTCAGATATTTAGAGTCGGAGCAGCACAGCCAGGAAAGGAAACTGGAGGCTTTGTAAAAATGAAGGCTATTATAGCTGGCTTTTAAACTTCTACCCGTGTATTGCTTCAAAATAGAAAGACACGGTAAAAGGTCGATGCCAAGAATCCTTTACAAAATTTCCATTCTGTATGTTGTGATACTAATCATGAGCTAGCTTGATCCCACGGGAATTCAGTTATGTTAAAATGCTTGTATTTTAGGTTGTTATGGCCTCTAAAGTATAATTCATCTGCTATTTGTTTTTGCAGCATTTTTTTGGGTGACCAAATGATTATCATGTATTGCACTGAGTGGCATGGTTATGAAAAATCTGCTTTTTGATATGGTCAAAGCGTTTTCTACTGATGACTGATAACAATGGAAATACCATATGCTGGTTCGGTTGATGCAATTGCAGATGATAAAGGTAGAAAATAGATTTATGGTGTGTTCAAAATATTATCAAATTGGTTAACTTTTATTTAATATTTTGAGAAATAATTCAATATGAAATTTGCTGGAACTATAAAAAAGAAATTTGGTACTAGTAAATAATAACTTCTGGGAAAAGAAAGAAATAGAGAGCTGGCAATTAATGATTCTGAAAAAGAATATCAAACACAAATAATAAATATCAATTTACTGCTATGCACATCTTTTATACTTCCTATCTCTTGCCATCCAGCCACTGGCTCTTCTGTGAGTATGTTGAAACATTCAATGGTCAATTCTTGATCTCTCTTGTGCAACTGGAAATGTCTGCAGGAATAGTCACAGAGACCGACCTCTTATATAATGCTTATGGAGGGCAAGCCCTAGGGCTTGTACACTTTTGTATATATCAAGTTACATCTATTGGGTGACTGCCTTTGAGGGTGTTTGAGACTGCAGCATATGCATGATGTCATTATTTCATATGCATGGTATGTTTAATTTCTGTGAAGCATCGGACGCTTATTTTGGACATGGTAAATGCCCTATAAAATGGGTCTTGCAATTCAGTTCGTTATCGTCCATCTATTAAAACATGCTTTCCTATGGCTACAATTTTACATCTAACAGGTTTTTTTGAAATGTTCCAGGGTCAAGTGGGGTTTGTTCCTGGGAGAAGCCATTTACACGAATCAATGTTTGAAATGCTAGAAGTCTCGAGAGGAAGAAAAGAAAAAATATCAAACTGATGGTTAAGGATAATATTGGGTAAAACAATGTAATGTTTCTAATGATACTCTGCCAGGGCTAAATAATAGTCTGCAAACTTGTGCAGGCCACTGTATTCCTGAACTCTTCTGTACAACAATATATTGATTACGAGTGCACTTTTGCTCATGAAAAATGTCATATAGCCTTGAAACTAATGGTGGAGATGTGGGATGGTAGAGGAAATCTGGCATACGTAAAGAGGCTTGTTATGGTTATCCTGAGGCAATGATCTTTTTGACAATTGTTTCGTTTGGTTTATGCAAAGAATCAAGATTGCCAGCTGGGAACGATATGCCATCAAGAATTACATAAGTCAAAAAGTCAATGAAGTAAAGCGACTAGGGTATGCACTTAGATAATAACCTGAAGATCCATGTAGCGCCATGAGCTTGTAATCAAAATTTTGTTAGAACGAATTGATGGAGTATCAAATTAGATTTAGAAGAATTCATGGGGATCGAAGAGTGTAGTTGTCAAGTTAGAATGTAAGGAGGTATTATAAAGGGGACATAGCATGGGGAATCCATTATAGGTTCAATTAT
The DNA here is from genome assembly GCA_027943335.1 of Chamaecyparis obtusa. Lineage (NCBI taxonomy): Eukaryota > Viridiplantae > Streptophyta > Pinopsida > Cupressales > Cupressaceae > Chamaecyparis > Chamaecyparis obtusa. Next base: position 238,466 of record BSBK01007088.1, on the reverse strand, counting down.
ATTGCTAGAATCAACTACTACTAATATGAAGACAAATATTTCACAAGCAATTAGGCTCAAGAAATACTAAACTACTAATATTGAAAAACAAATATTTCAAAAGCAATTAGGTTCAAGAAATCCTGAACCATCTTTTTGAATATTTAAGAAAAAGTGCTAAAAATCATGGTCGGGGAAGGGTGATAGGGTCACGGGTTGTTGAATGAATGAATGTTTTTAATATGTCACGGGGACAAATAGCCTATGGGATCCACAGATAACTAGCAAATAGATAAGCATGCAATACTTGAAGCAGAAAAGCCTGAATCACTGAACGTACTGAATCTCCTTTTTCTTCTACATTTTGTATCTTCTACTGTGTATCTTGTTTGGGGATTCTACAACCCTCATTATCTTTTTTTCTTCTAACATATTATCCTAAGTGTTCACATTTAGTGTCTCAATGTAATTGATCCTAATATTCTTGTAAGTTGAACACGCTATGATGTAATGCCATTTTGTCTACACCACTTCTCGAGTGCATTTATCAATCCACTCTACTTTAGGTATCATCCATATTCAGGTCTAATATTTATGTTGATGCAAACTAATTCTTACTTGATCCATTTAACATTTTTTCTTTCCATTTTATTTGTATTCCTGCGTAGTTCTTTTGTGTATGGTCATATGGGGGATTGAATGTTTGATGTAGTATTCCTTTTTCCTCCCAAGTTGCCATGTCCACATGCTTTCTTTGAATTTTCTTTCCACGTACCTTTTTATTTCCTCATTATCATTTGGGTACTCTCTTATGCTAATGTCCCACTTGTTAATCCATTTACTGTTTTGAGTCACGTGTTCTCTACCTTCTGTCTAATTTATCTTTTATTGCCATTTTTTCGCCAATGATGTAGCTCCACGTTCTCTAATTTTCTTAGGTAATGTGTCAATAGAATAAAGTCGACACCTCAATTGGAAAAGCCCGGGCCTCAACCAAGACAATCTCTTATGGAACAAATGATTTAATCTTGAGGCCATGTGTGATTAAATGTTTTTGTAATCTCTCTATCCATCTCCACTTTTTTGCTGAAGTGTTGCTACCCTAGACTTCACATTTGTATGGTGCCGTTGAAACCACTAGAAGTTGAAACATTTTTCTTAGTTTTCTAGTCCCATAAATAGACTCTTTTGCATCTTATTTGCAACGAGTGTAAGGCTTTCCATCCCCTTGTATGCTTTTTGCTCAACATGTTACCCAATTGAGTTAATTGTGAAAATCAAGGGCTACGTACTTGTTTCATTGACCATTGCAAAGGGTTGTCTTCAGAAATAAATTTCCATTAAATATTCTTTCTCTTCAAGGTAAAGTTCATGAACTTAGTTTTGCTAGTGCTCACTTGCATCCCCACCTCATGACAAAATATTTCTAGAGCTTTCAATAGTAACCTCAAATATCCCACCTCATGACAAAATATTTCTAGAGCTTTCAATAGTAACCTCAAATATTGTGTTTTTTGCCATTAAAAAAAATCATCTACATATAGAAGCAATTTTATTGCATCATTAAGTAAACTCCTTCATTGCTAAATTCATCCATCCCTTTCTCTAATTTGTCAATGTACATCCCAAATAGATTGGGAAATAATGTGCAACCTCACTTGACCCCAACGCCACTTCCAAAATATTTTGATAATTCTTGTTTGGTTCAAATATTGTTCCAAACTTCGTCATACAACCATTGGACAACAACCCTATAACTTTTTAAGAATTTTTAATTATTCTATTCTACTCCACAATTTGCTTCTAGGTATCATGTCAAAAGCTTTCTTGAACTCAATGAAGAAGCAAAAGATGTCTCCTCCATGTTTATCCCAAACCTTCTCAACCAAGTGTCTGAGTGTAATGCATTGGTCGATGTTAGAATGCTTTGACCTATAGCCCACTTGCCGTTTGCTCTCATTCCCTCTTTTTCTACCCAAATACTAGTTTCACAAGGCACCTTGCGATATTGATGAAGGGTGAAAACCATTTAAAAATTTACATCCTCATGTTGAGGAATAGCCTTCTTCACTTAGAAAATTGATTGTGATTGACTGCAAGGGAATGACTTTCTCAATAATATTTTTATTGGAAATTTCCTTCATACAATAGTGAAGTATGAATGATAATGAGAGTTTATCTTTATAGGAGGTTATTGTCCAAACCTCTTCTCAACACAACATGCAACTTCTAGATTTTGAAACATCTTAATTTGAGTGGCAAAATAACAACCGGCATCATATTTTGAAACATCTAGACTTGAGTGGCAAAATCAACAATGGCTTTATTATAGTGGTTGTAGATATATTTTATAAGTGTCAATCATCTAAGTGAGTTGAGCCTTGGCATTTGTTTATAAATATAAATATAAATTATTAGCAATGTTATGAGCACTACAAAATTTATGTGGCTTCTCAATTCTAGAAATCCAAGACATCCTCTAGGTGAGCAGCAATACAAATCAATTTTTGAACAACTTTTTTTTTGAAATGAACATATTTTGTTTCTTAGAGAACTAAAATAAGAAATATTTCTAATTGATAAATGCAATATTTGTCTATTATTTGGTTGGTTATTTTAGAAAATTTTATTTAGATTTGTAGCTATAAATTTTTTGTGTTTATATTAATTTTGTTAGTTTGTAACCTAATGTTTTTTATAAATATTTTCAAATGTAATGTAGGGGATAGTTATAAAAATGGTCAATTAATTATAGTTTATGTTGAATAAGTAGGAAGTGCAATTAATAGTGTGAGTGCATGATAGAGTCTAATAGATTACGATTTCATTAAACCACAATTTACACATGAAATTGCTTTGATAAATTTATTTCTTGCCTTTATTACACATGAATAGGCATCAACTTACAAGTATCTAATCACTTCACAAATTTAAATGAAAACTCCTTGCATTGACATTCCCATAATGATATATGAGAACATATTTTCCTTGCTTCGATTCTTTATCCTCTGTTGCTATACACATGAACACATCATTTTAGCATATTTCAAGATGTTTGCCATATTATACACATTGTGAGTTAGAGTGATAAAGAAATATGGCTTAAGTTTGTGTCCTTATTGTCCCATTTTATTTTGGATATTTTTAAAAAGGATTTGATCGAATGTCCTTAAATTATTTAAAATCCATTGGTTTCTTAATCTTTGCTAATGGTTGTCCCTAAAATGGCTAATATAAATAAATTGAACTCATAACATCATTTAGAAATGCTCTATTTTAAGTGTTGTAGACCACAAAGAGTAGGAGAGGGGGCCCTCTCTTGTTATCGAGCTTATTCATTAAGTAATTATGATTATAAAAGCTCACCATACCTTCAAAATTTGACAAATCCCTAGAGATAATAGGTATTATATTCTTCAATAAGATTCCTAAGAGTTACTAGGAATATCAAAGAACAAAAATCCTAAATAGGCTCATTGTTGGTACAAGATAAAATGGATACACAATGAAATTCTAGCAGGATTTATCTTTCAATCAGATCTTGTTGTCTGTCGTAGCTCCTAAACGGTTGAAAAGTGACTCTTCCTACTCTTTCAAACGTTCCTTTGAATCTTGTTATTATCTCACCTCTTGTCCATCTTCCTCTTTTATCTCAAAATGTATAAATATTTTTTGTTTTCTTTGATTACTTTGGTTCCCTAAAAGCCATACTCTTCATATTACACCATTTTCAATATTAGAGGATTTCAAATATTATGGGGCTCAAAAATTTCATTATAATTAATGAAAATACACTTTTTCAATTTAAGATTCAACCTATAACGTTTTTATTTACACACATGAACACAAGCCTCATATTCAACTAGTTTAAAGTGTGAACTAAATTTTTACTTGTCCACATCTCATATAGTGGTCAATGCTTATTAAATAACTAATATTACCAAAAGCTATAGTGCAAAATTTTAGTTCTAGATTAGTATTACTTAACATGATTTCAACTCTATACATTTATATTTTGTTTATCACTTAGCTATCCTATTTTTGCATATAAGGAATGATATAATATTTTCAAATTTGTTAGAATAATATTCTTCCCTATTATTTGAATTTAGAAATTATAACTTCTTTCACATTTAATATTCTACAAGCACTTTTAAATTCCTTAAAATTATGGAAAATTTTGGATTTATGTTTTAAAAAGAAAACCCGAGTTTATTAGGTAATTAAAAAAAATATCAAAATTTAATAAGACAAAGAACTTGTATGTGAACATGCATATAATTGTGAATTAACTCTAAATTATCTTTTACTTGCAGTAATAGGGAAAAACTAAATTCTACATTTTCCAAACACAATGTTAACACAAATAACAATCAATAAGATAATATACAAAACTAACAACCATACATTTATCAACCAATTTTCTAAAGCTTTTTCAATAATATTGCTCAATTTATAGTACTACAAGATATAGGAGTTTGATGGTTCAAGTATATTAATAGAATTATAAAAAGAAGAAACTTCCAATTTAGATATGGTTTTAAACCAAGCCTCCTTAGCCAACACAAAGTACAATTTAGCCAACTTGTAATCATTTTTACCAAATGTGCAACATATAATATAATCATTCGTTGTTGTTACATAAATTAATATCTAGCAAGCCCTAAAATGTGCAAAATAGTAGTAAGATCTTTCACTTAGCATCATTAAACTAACAATACCTTTCTCAACCCACAATCTCATCAAAATTTGTCTCCATGAAGTATCTCTCTTCCATCACATGTCATGTACTTTGATTACCACTTCTTTAGAGTATTTTTGTAAAGCGAGACACTTAAACTAGTCAACCTTGATTTATCACTAGTAATGTTTGCACACATAAGAAATGAATTTCCTTTACCATCACCATCTAAGACATTTTTGCGAAAAATTAATAATATTTGTTCTTCTTTCTTACGTGTACACTCCGTAATGTGCCCCTTTTTCCTATAATTCTAACATTTCGCTTTGCTTATACTGATAAGAAATTTTAATCTAGACTTCTTCCTATACCTATTTTATTTCCCCATTTTCCTCAAATCCACCTATAATAGACAAGACATCTAAAGAAATTTCATTCATGGATTTTATTTCAATATTCTTACTTAACGAAGCAACAACTACCTCATCAATTGAGGTTTAGAGGTCATAGCATCGATAATCATTATCAAATTATCCTATGAGTTTAGTAAATAGATTTATTTTGGGAAAAATGTATAGATCACGTAATATATTAGAATATTAACAATACATATGGAAATACACAAAGAGAAACCCCAAATAAGAGGGGGAATTACAAACAATAGGTGGATGCAACATCTAGGAAGGGGGAATCCACCCAAACACAAAGAACACAACTAGAGATATGATATTAGAGATATTTATAATAAAACATAGTAAATGACATAAATAATAAGAGAACACAACAGAATAGAGGAAGAACTTAGAAAGAGGAGTGTCTCAATCAAGATAAATCTAGAGATCATCCAATTTAGTGACAAAAATGGCAATCTCGAGGAAGTAGTCCCATAAAAAAAATTTATCCTCATACATGAAGAAATATTCATTATTAGCATGGAACATACTCATAGAAGTGTAATATTGATAAAGGGACGAGCTGGAATAAAAAGAGAAGTCTACAAACACAGCAAAAAATTGAATCATGCAGCCTAATCTTGACTAAATAATGCCTACTGCACACCTACCATCATGCAAAAGAAGAGGTTAGGTGGATTACTTGGCTTCCAACTAGCAAAACAAGCATAGAATTGTGCCAAATCCATCATAACCTTGCAAGATGAAATAATTAATGACAGTGACATAAAAGAAAAACTCCACTAGCTGGAAGTAAATGACAATAGGAAGATGAAAGTGTACTCCCCACACTCGACAAAAACAATAACCTAGAAGATTACAAGAAAAGAACACATGCTGATGAAAAATTCAAATAGAGAGAGCAAGCACTTTTTGTTTTCCAAAAACCATAACCAAATGAGAGAAAGGACTATGAATAGCTTACAGGCACATCTTGACGAAACATAAATCGAGGCCCCCTTAGCATAGATTTGACGATTCAAGTTGGTGTGTCAAAAATACATGATTGAAGAAGTAGTGGGTCCTCTAAAGCTTCCATACCCTTGGAAACTGATTCTCCTAACTCAAGAAGACAAGCTTTATTGGCCAAGGTATTTTTCACCCTATTAGCTTCCCTATAGAAGTGTTATATTTGGAAATGGTCAAAAAGGGGGAGGAGTCCCCAAATTTCATCAAGAATATAGTTTATTTTCCATCTTGGGGACTCAAATTTCTTGATAGGTGCAATGATGTTCTGGGAGTCACATTGAATAACCAAGTTTTACACCTTGTGAGAAACAATGATCTTGACTCCCACAAGGAGAGAAATTTCCTTAGGAATGTTGTTAGTATCATCTGAAATCCTAAGAGTTGAGGCTGCCAATATGTCACCTTTGAAGTTTCTAAGAATAACACCAATGCCTGAGGTGCTTGGGTTTCCTTTGGAGGCACCATCAAAGTTTATCTTTATAAAATTTAGAGGTGGGCATTTCCGTCTAATCTCCTTTCTATAAACTCTCCTTACTTTGTTTAGTAAGAGACTCACTTTGAAAGGCAACGATATGTGGGACCATTCAATCAAAATAATATAGTTTTGAGAAGTTAAATGTGAATCGACACTTTTAGACTTGATGCAATAAGCATTAACCGATTCATAAATAGAAGCTTTAATTTTCTAAATGACTAGTTCAAGAGATCTAGCCTCATTTTAGAACTTTCTCTTATTTCGTTCCCACCATATGTTTCAAAGTGGAGGGGGACACTACAAAAATTGTATTAAAGAATGAATCTTGATAAAGAAGAGGCCAAGAGTCATATACCTCAAGAAGAACTTGTCCAAGTGGAGCAGACCAATGGAGTTTGCATTTAAACCAATCCCAACATGTAGAGGCAAATAGACAATGGAGAAAGATATGATTAACTATTTCAGATTGAGCTCTGTACAAGATACAATTGAAAGATGAAGCATTGCCAAGATGGAGAAACCTATCACTAGTAAGTATTCTTCCTCTTAGAGATAACCAAGTGAATGAATCCTCCTTAGGAATAACTTCAGGAGCCCAAAAAATAGTAAATTTTCTTGAACTTGGAATGTGATTGTTTGTGGAAATGATTTGGTAACCTTTCTTAACTAAATATTTACCCGAGGGTGAGGAGGACCAAATAAGCTGATCCTGGGAGTCTTTGTAGTGGATAATTCTCTCTTGAAGGATCTCTGAAAGTCTAATTTTATGATCACCCAGGATGGGAGTGGCTGATAAATTTCTCTAGGAATATTTGACCAGCCCATTACACCTTGTAATAACAAAGTAACCTTTAACTTTTGTCCCCCACAAATCTATCAATATCTTCTTGACTTGAGAGAGGGTTTCAATTGTGTTTAGTGGAGGAAAATTATTCCAATAGTCACCCCAAACATCTTCCTTAGCCCCATCATAAATAATCCATGTAAGATGGGAGAGAAATACCTCTCTACATATGACCATGGAATTCCACATGTGAGATCTTGAGGGAGGATTGCAAATAGTAAATATTCTTTCCTAACTATTATCATCCAAATATATACTTTTTAGAATGGCTTCCCACTTGGATTGTGGATTTGTAAACATTTTCCAAATCAACTTAGCCCCTAGTGCTATATTTTTGCATTCCAACTTATGAATGCCTAAGCCCCCAAGGGCCTTAGGAGTGCAAACTTTATCCTAAGCAAGGAGACTAATTTTCCTTTGAGTCCTTGTTCCCTTTCTAGAGAAAGATTTTTAACTTTGATTCTATGGATGAAAGAGTCCCTTTATGCACCAAAAGGACTGATATTACGTAGTTTGGAATGCTAGCCAAGAGTGATTTGATCATAAGGATTCTACCTACAAGAGATAACTATGTGTTTTTCTAGTAAGCAATTTTGTTGTGAATAGGTTTCATGATGGGTTCCCAAAACTAGTCTTTATTCCTACCTATGAAGAGAAGGATGCCAAGATATATGTTTTGAAGAGGCTCTTTTGAAGCCCAGAAGTTCAGAAATAGCTGTTGCAACCAACAATGGATAGTTTAGGAAGAATTTTTTTAATTTCTCAGCATTAATTTTCTGTCCCAAATTGGGAAAATAGTTATCAAATCATTTTTTAATGCCATAAAATTCCCTTAAACCCCCCAAAAAATAGTATAGTTAACAAAGAGAGTATGAGTAGCACTGATATTTGAGTTTAGGACCTTGATACCTCTCCAAATGTTTTCATTATAAATAACAACAATGGGGCAACTTAAAGCCTCTCCCATGATTATAAATACATAGAGAGACAATGTGTCCCCCTACCTTATACCTTGAAATGAATTGGTTAATCCACATTCATGAGCATTAAGAATGATAGATAACTTAGCTTCAGTTATAAATGCTAGAATCGATTTACAACACCTAGAAGAAAATCCAAATTACAACAATACTTGGTGTAGAAATTTCCATATAACTCTGTCATATACTTTTAGCATATCCAACTTAATAATTATAACCTGAAGCTTATTTTGTTTGATTGTATGAAGAGTCTCATGAGCCACTAGAGCCCCTTTTGAAGTCTCCTTGCTAGGCACAAATCCCCCTTATTCCTCAGAGATGACTTTTGGAATAGCCAATACTAACCTTCTAGCTACTGCCTCTGAATTTTTTTTGTAGGTACATTTGCAAAGAGAAATGGGTCTAGAATTAGAAAATAAAATCGGATCCTCAATCTTAGGACTGAGTACAACCACAATATTATTAAATTGCTTCAACATACCTCCACTTTTTCTAGACTCTTCTAATGCAGCCCAAAATATTGAGCCAATGAAATCCCAACATTTTTTGAAAAAAAGAGGTGTGAAACCATCAAGGCTAGGCACCTTGTCTGACCCCATTGAGAAGACCACAACCCTGATTTACTCAAGTGAGGAAGGTCTCAAAAGAAAAATGTTATCCTGGTCTAATACCAACTGAGGGATACTCCTAAGAAAGCTTACCCTAGTAGAAACCTCATCATGCTATTCTATAGAAAATTAAGAGGAAAAATAGCACAGAACCTCCTCTTGGACCTCATTTGGATTTGTCAAGATTGTGCCAAAGGGGTCTAAAATTTTATAAATTACATTTTGAAAAGATCTAGCTTTTTTTGAAGCATGAAAAAAAGGATGTGTTTCTATCTCCATCTTTTAGCCTTAGATCCCTAGATTTTTGCCTCCAGTAAATTTCTTCCCTAGCTAAAAATTCTTCATATTTTCATTGAATCCTTTTTTGCTCATGGTAAGAACAAGGGTTAATGCCCAAGTTGAAAATTTTGTCATTAACATTATCCAACTAAAGTGCAATATCATCCTTGGAGGCAAAAATATCCTTGAGCACATTCCTATTCCAATCCTTGATTTCAATTTGAGGAAGAAAAGTTTCCTATTCAGCTAAAACATCTTAGAACCCAGAATAAAGGTAGGCAAAACCACCCATTCTTTAAGTGTGAGAGAAAAGAGGGGTCTCTAAACCACACCTTCTCAAACTTAAAATACATCCTATGAGAATATTTACAGATCCATGAAGACATATTTAAGAGAATATTTACAGATCCATGAAGACATATCAGACCAAAATTTTGCAAGAAACTAACATAAATTATTGATGTTTCCATTGAAAATGATTTTATGAAGGATAATTACCTTAACTTGAAGTATTAAAGGGACCATACAATCTTGGAGACCTTTCTAGTTAGAAGAAACAATCACTAAGGAATATACATTATTGGAGATGGTTTACAATAAGGTAGTAACTTGAGATGGAGAGCTCAAAACATCAAGAGAGTACAAAAAAGATTCAACTTTGGAGGAAAAAACCTTACAATGAGTGTGATTATGATATCTAACACTACAAGAATAAACTTAGAATGAGGAAGAATCCTGAAAAATGAGTGTTCAAAACAACATGGGTAAGCGAGAAAAGTTATGCTCAAGAGGAGAAGTCTCTGCACACTGTAACATTATGACCAACACTCTTATGGAATTGAGAGAAAAAATGACCCAAAAGGTCTCTATTCATATGAACCTTGATTGGGTCATCAATAATGACATTTTGCTTCCAAATCCTAAAAGAAGAAGAGATTTGGAGCTCCATTGGAATTTGTTTCTCCAATTCTAACAATGCACAAAATCTGATAGGGAGATGGGGGTGTTCAAATGGTCTAGGATCACATTTTAGAAATATACCTATTTGATTGGTCATTGTTTCAACAACCTCCAAATCTCTAAGCTTTAGAGGAGTTTACGGTAAATATAACTAGAAGGGGGAAAATCAAATATTATTTGCAGAAGGGTCAAAATGAGGAATCCAACACTAGGAGTGAAGGCTAAAACCCTCTATAAACCAAGTTTTATTGTTATGAGCTATATCCCTATCTATTTTGTTTGAAAAAAAAACAATGAAGAAACCCAATCCATTATCAATGTAAAAAAGCTTGTTTATATTTGACCAAAAACCATTACACTAATCAATAAGTTTAGAGGCAAGAGGGGTCCATTGCTGAAACTTACAGATGAGTACTCTATTGGAGAGATTTTTCACTTGAGGCTTAATAAAATCCTATGGAAGAGACATCCTCACACTCCCATCATAAAAAATCCTACCAATGTTTTTGGGATGAGGGGTTTTCTCTACAAAATATCCCCTCCGTGGTGCAAAAATTGTAATATTGGAGACCTTAAATTTTTTTTGTTTATTTCCATAATGGTGGTTTTTGAATCTCCTCCTATGTGCTCTAATAAAATCCATATGACCTCCTTTCTTGTTTGGAAGAGTGGGGAGAGGAAGGGTCCCCTTCTATTCCCTTTCTTGAGGAAAAGAGTTAGGAGACCAAGTGGAATGGGTATGAGAACTTGGATAATGAAGAGAAACATTCTTAACTAGGATGTTTCTTAGGAAGGAAAGTGGGCCATGGAAGGTAGAAGAGAGAGAAGTCCGAGAACCCAAAATACCATTAGTAGAAAAAATAAATAGGGGAAGCCTTTCAGAAAGGGGAAATGGTGTTTGAGGTGTCTTGTCTATACTCCTACAATCCCAGAACTCCTTTTAACCTATAAACATCCACCCACTTCTTGTTGCGAAAAACCCATTATGGGATCCAAGGTTTGTTCTTGAAACCTACTACATTCAAAACTAATCTAGTATGGTTAGACAACTTCTTAGAGTGAGAACCTAGTTTTCCATGGGTGAAGCTAGGGTTTTGAAAAATGCCCATTGGGGGGTAAAAATTACATTCTAGTATTTTAGGTAATTTATTAATAGAAAATTACTATTATTCATTTATAATCCTTATCTGTAATTACACAAAAAATCTAGACGAATCAAAATAATATTTTTTCATTGCAAATATTTATAACTGTTTACTATCCATTCATTTTAATTGAATATAATATCCTTGCAAGAATTTTTTTTAAAGAAAAAGACTCTTAGATTGAATCATGTATCTATCTTTTTTTACAAATAATGTAGAGTAGTCTGTTTTGATACATAGTAAAATAATTTTTTAATATAAAGAGTGAACAACACCTATGTTTAGATCGATCAATACATGCCTAAGAAATCAAACCCGCCCAAAAAACCAAAAACTATAGGAGTGTTGTGTAGCCTTTTAAGGAAAATTATAATACAAAAGGACAAATATGTCTTTGAACATTATAAAACTTCATACAAAAGATTGTAGACAGTTAGAAATTACTACAACTAAGTTGGCTCATAGGTTAATATGTGTACCATCCTAAAACATTATTACCCATAATTGGATGCTCTATTAGGACCTATTAGACCTCATTTTGGTGATTTCGAGGTATGAATGCCCATTATGCTTGATCCTAGAAACCTGTTCTTCCACCTGCATCTTTTCATCTATTTCAACACCTTGCCCAAATTTTGGCCCATTCTATAGGGTATATAATTCCAATGTATTTATGTCCCTAAGAAAAAATGCCAATTACATCCTATCCCCAAGAATCGGAGCCCAAATTTTGCCTGGGGCCCTATGTCAAGGTATTTTCAAGAAATTTGATTCCATTGTTTGCCTGGATAATTTTTAAATCCCAAAATAATGGATTGAGTATAAAACCCCCTATCTCTCATTATTTTGATAACTGAGAGATCCATTATCAAGTGCAAACATTTACTATCAATATTTTCATGCAATCAAGAGTAATTGAGCAATTGGATTCAATATTTGAAGGAAAACATCCAAGATCAAGTTTCTCCAAGTCTCCAATTCTTCAAGATCATTCAAGTCAAAAGTAATCTTCTCCAATTGAAGAAAGTTTCTCTCCCATGATGGCCAAGTAGAAAACTTCTCAATCAAGAAAGAATATATTTCCTTCCATTCTCATTCTTTTTCCTTCATTGCAAGTTATTATCAAGAATATCTACATTCAAGATCTAGGAGTGACATTCATAGATCTATGCATTTGTGAGGGAATCCTTTATTATACATTATATTCCAAGGTCAACTCCTTTATTTCTAGTATATTCAAGAATCTTCATGGGTATGAGCGATTTATACATCCATCCTTGAGGGTTTATGCAAGGTGAATAAAACATTTACCTTTTTACATACTTTCCTTTATGAAATTTCATTTAATTTTCAAGGTTGATTCCTAAACATGGGTTTGACCAAGGCAAGCCCCTTTAGATAATCTTTTCTCCATGTGTAGGAACAAGTTACAAAGTTGTCGAATGAAATACAAAAAGATCCAAAACTATCAAAAGATCCATGGAAAATTTAGTCAAGAACACTAGGTACAAAACACCTTTGTCTTTTTGTACCTAGGTATAGGGTGATTTCATTCCTTGCCCCAAGCTGCATTTTGTTCCCCGATTCAGCCATAGGTCAAATTTGAACTCTAGTTTTAGTTTTTGTAAATTTTAGATCTCTATCAGTCTGTTATTTTATTTTTTAGTAACTTGTCTAGTTTATTATCTAAATTACACCCTTCCATCACTTCTATTTTCATCATTACTTATTTAGAGAAGGATAACTATCCCACCTAGTGCTTGAGTCTCCTCTTGAGCCTAGTAGAGCATCTTCCTTCTAAATGCACAATCATGAAAAGGAGAGGCGATCTACCTATTTGCATTGTTTCCCTTTTCACCTTATACATTTTTGGTGAACCCGACACATGACATGTCAATTCTGATTTTGTGTCTAGATCTCCTCATGTGCATTGCATTAAATCATACCTTTTTTACATTGTATGCATTTAGATATATAGGTTCACCTCATACATTTTTGGTGAACCTGAATCTTCTTACATACTTTTTTATTTTGGTAGTTAGATCCTCTTTGCATATCTAGATTTGTGATATTTCTATAAGGATTCAACTGTGTAGTTTTTCAAGTTAAACTCATTGACCCATGTTTCATGAGTAGTGGTTGACATGAACCCATTTCTCATGATAATGAATAGAACACTTAGAACTCATTGGATCTAGGTGATGCTCATAGAGGTGAAGCACCAAGACTTCCCGGGGGTCATCCATCCCAGTACTACTCCAGCTCAAGCACGCTTAACTACGAAGTTTCCTCCATGGTTAAACCCACTCTTCTTGTACCCCCATTTGAAAAAAATTCATCAAGTGTTGTACCTTATGAACCATTCATTAGAAAGCCCCTTAAGTTCATCAATTGATAAGTTCATCAACTGTGTAATCTTTTTCTATTTTGTCACTAACTTCTAATCTTTCAAAGGTTCTAGAAAGTCTTATTTTTATTTTAACAATCACACACACACATTTAAAGACTAGTATGTTTTTGACTTGGAAAATAAAAATTAACATGAACACCTCATTTGGGATCTTCCATCCTGACGTCAGTCGTGACATCGACAATGTGCTTCTCCACATGACTGTTGTGGCGGCTTTTTTACAAAATATGCACAACATTAACGTCACAATTTTTAGGTGTCTCGACTATTCATGGGTATGAAAATTTTGTTATATTATTTCTAATGGTTTAGATGATCAGCATTCAAGCTACTTCATTTCTACAGTTGGAAAATATCTTCTACTTATCAATTGATGATCTTAAGGGGCTTTTGAATGAATGATTCATAAGGTACAATACTTGGTGAAGGTTTTGCAAATGGAGTTGCAAGAAGAGTGGGTTTAACCATGGAGGAAACTCCATAGTTAAGAACACTCAATTTGGAGTAATACTAGGATGGGTGACCTCCCGGGAAGTCTCAGTGCTTCACCTCTATAAGCATCACCTAGATCCAATGAGTGCTAAGTGCATGTTCCATTCATTCTCATGAGAGATGGGTTCGTGTGAACCACTACTCGTGAAACATGGGTCAATGAGCTTGACTCAAAAAAATACACAGTTGAATCCTAATAGAAATATCACAATTTGAATTGCTGTGGAAAATATCTCCCACTTATCAATATCTAGATCTACTTTGTATTCTTTACATTATATTTTCATACTTGATGGTTAGATGTTCTTTTCATTAAAATTGTTAATTTTCTTAGTTTAATTGCACATCTCTCTCAAAATTTATATTTGTATTAGATCTATCTCTCTTTCATTCTCTTGTGCATGAGTGTCATTATCTTGAGTCCTACTTATAGCATTCTATTTAGGAGAAGTTGTAGACTTACGGGTTCCTTTGATCCCAAGCCATATGGAATCTTGATGTGACCAACATGCTTACTAATGCTATCCCACTTATTATTGAGAACCACTCTTCCCACTCTTCTCATGATGAAGATGCCATCCTATGGAAGTTAAAAAAATTTACCATGAATTTCAAAAATTTGAGCAATGGTCAGGACAAGAAAATTCTAATCTTGAGGTCATCTCCATTGTAGAGGGTTTCAGGAAGATAATTCATAATGATGAACATGGTGTTAATATTTTGCATAGTATCTCTCATCTCATTGATAAAAAATTCAATCCTATTAGAGATTGTTCCCAAGAGATAGGTTTCATTCCACATAGATTGGGAGGTGCTAAAAATTTATTTCCTTGATCATTAACACCCTCAATAGATATAGTATTAGAATTATTCCAAAAAGACTCTTCTTCATGAATCTTACGTGCACTTATATTTCTACTTCCTCTGGGAGATGAATTTGATTGATAATGAATGGAACACTTAGAACTCATTGGATCTAGGTGATGCTCATAGAGGTGAAACACCGAGACTTCTTTCACTTCTTTCAATCTTAGTGATCATGTTGATCCTTGATATAGTAGGTCCCTTTGTTTTCCTTTTTCACGTATTTCATTTCCCTTGCTATGCCATTTCTTGGGGTCATCTAACAGTGGAAACATTTCTTGTAGATTCATGTATGCTCCATCAAAGCTATTTCTCTTATTAAGGTGTTTGCAATCGCTTTAACGTGAGGGAATACACTTTGGTCATTGTTTCACATTTTACACACACCTACACAATGATTCAAAGCAATACCTCTTGAAGATGGATAATGATTCAATTATTTCCTTGTGTGAACATCTTTTAATTGGATCCCTTAATGTAGACAATGATTTCCTTAAGGATTGATCCTCCTTTTCTAGATCCCTTAATAGAGACAATGCTTTCCTTAAGGACTAATCTTCCTTTTTCAATCCCTTTGGAGATAATTATTTCCTAGCGTGATCACTCTTTTAATTGGATTCCTTAATGGAGAAAATTCTTTTCTTAAGGATTGATCTTTCTTTCTTTAATCCCTTTAGAGACAATGCTTTCCTTAGGCCTTCTCACTCTTTTGGATCCTTTAACAGGGACAATGTTTTCCTTAAGGACTAATCCTCTTTGATGGATTGAATAGTATAACACAACTTGCTAAACTTTCAATGTCAATTTTTACAACATGTTATCTTTGCATGATCCATATTAAGGAAATACCTTATTAGGCTAGTGGTCATGCCTCTTTCTTTCTTCTCTTTTCTCTCCCTGTTGAGTGATGCCTCTTTTATCTTGGTTTTGGATTTGATGAGGACTTAAGTCACTTGGGGGATTCATGTTTCTTCTTCTCCTTGACCTTGACAAGAATGTTCTTATGTATTGATCAAGTTTATGTGTGAGGATGAGTTTATCTCATACTCTTGCTAAAGTAGGGGCTAGATGTACCGTCCTAAAAAGTTAGGACCCATAATTGGATGCTCTATTAGGACCTATTATATCCTATTTTGGGGATTTTGAGGTTTGAATTCCTATAATGATTGATCTTGGAAACCTATTCTTATTTCCCCCAAACATTTTCGTCTATCCAGATACCCTTCTTGAATTTTGGTCTATTCTCCAAGGTACAAAATGCCAATGGCGTCCTATCCTAGATGACCAAGGCCCAAATTTGGCCTGGGGCCCTAAGTTGGGGTATTCACAAGAAATTTAATACTGTGGTTAGACTAGATAATTTTTGAATCCCAAAATGATGGATTGAGTATAAAATTCCCCTTTCTCTCATTTTGATAACTAGGACATCCATTATCAAGTGCAAGCATTTACTATCAATATTTTCATGCAATCAAGAGAAATTGAGAAATTGGATTCAAGATTTGAAGGCAAGCATCTAAATAAAGTTTCTCCAAGTATCAAGTTCTTCAAGATCATTCTATTCAAAGGAAATATTCCTGAATTGAAGCAAGTTTGTCTCCCATGATGGTCAAGTAGAGGAATTCTCAATCAAGCAAGAATATCCTTCCTTCCATTCACATTCTTACTTCTTCATTTTCAAGTGATTATTAAGCATATCTAAATTCAAGATCTAGAAGTGGAATTCATAGATCTATGCATTTGTGAGGGCATCCTTGATTCTACATTACATTCTAAGGTTAACTCCTTGATTTCAAGTACATTCAAACATCTTCATGGGCACGAGTGATTCTTACATCCATCCATGAGGGTTTATGCAAAGTGAATAAAAATATTATCTTTTAAAATACTTTCCTTTATACAATTTCATTTTAAAGGTTGATTCCTAAATAGGAATTTGACCAAGGAAAACCCCTTTAGACAACCTTTTTCCTAGGTTACAAAGATGTTGAACAAAATATGAAAAAATCAAAAACTGTCAGAAGATCCTTGAAAAATTCAATCAAGAACACCAAGTATAAAATTCCATTGCTAATTTTTACCCAGGTATAGAGAACTTTCCCACATTGTACCTTGCATTTTGTTCCCAGATTTCAGCCATAGGTCAGATTTGCACTTTGGTTTCTATTTCTGTACATTTCAACTCTTTATTAGTCTACACCAGTCTGTTATTTCTAGTTTTTCAATAACTTGTCTAATTTATCATCTGCATTACACCCTTTCATCATTTCCATTTTCATCATTACATATTTAGAGAAGGATTATTTTGCCACCTAGCACTTAAGTCTCCTTCTGAGCCTAGTGGGGCATCTTCCTTCCAAATGTACAATCATGAAAAGGAGAGGTGATCTACCTATTTGCATTGCTTCCCTTTTCACCTTATACAACATAGAATACTATAAGGTGAGAACTTGAACCTTTATAAGTTTTTTACTTCTCTGTACTCATCCATGCCTCTCCAACCTAGTGGGGGGGATTTATGTCAAAAATCTCTTTATCTCAATTCATATCCTCAATGATGTAACATCCTCCTAGATTCATGTGGAACCTAGTACCTCTCTCTCTCTCTCTCTCTTCTTTCCCATGGGATGCTCACCTATAATCATATTTTTCAACCTCTTTTCCTCATTGTTCCTTTGAAAAATGCCTCTGGGCCTCTTGCAAAGGGTGTCTACTCCCCCTTAAACTAGGTACACATGAATCCATGAGATATTTTAGGTGTGTACATCTTGGTAGTGCCATCTTGGAGGAACCTTTTGAATTTACACTTAGAAAACCTCATTAAAATTGTAACTTGTATTGCAACATTGTGTAAAATGAGTCTTCTATGAGACTTAGTAAGCACCCTACACTTTCCTTGAAACTTATCTTCATTTATAAGAACCCAATTTTTTCATAAAATCTTAGTAGTGAGAAGAAACCAAAAAAAATTGCAATCATTTTTACTATCATCAATGAAACCATCAATAATTTTAGGACATACTACATTTTAGTTCCAACCATTAATATTACAATATAATTGATTCCATATTTCCTTGGAAATGAGACACTAAAAAAATATATGGATAATAGATTTTGGTATCCTACATATGTTACAAATATCACCATCAAGTTGATTAAGAAAGAAAATCCGAAGTTGATTAAAGGGTTTCATACATACTTTTCTTAAGACAAAGAGGTTAAACAATTTGTTTTTATGTTTCTTTACAAATGGATTTCAAAAGTTGTATTCTCGTGAACTATGTTTTTCCAGTACTTATGATAGAAGTTGAAAATAGTTGGAAATATAGGGTTGCAATGAATATTGTGAAGGATTTTTGGTATTTAGAGGTGACATAGTCACTTGTTGCTATGAGCTCACTTGAAATGAAATTGTGAAGGGGTTTTATGATCATTTCATATTTTAAAAGGTTTTGATGAATATTTCATGATTTTGTGAAGCACTTCATAGTGTTCTATACATTTACATTCATATAAATGCTTTAATCTCAATGAAATGAGATAGTCAAGAAATGTTTTAAAATGAAACAAAGACTATACTCTGCACTTTCAATTCTCAAAACTATAATTAGATAAAGCATATTGTTTTAAAGTGAGGCACATTTATTTGTTAGTGAAATGTATTAGTTTGATATCTAGTGAGGCATTGTAAATACTTTATTTTTTGATTAAGCTAGTGAGGAATTTTATTGAGTAGTTTTTCATCCCTATGAGGGTTTTCCACTCATGAAAAATACTACTATAATTCTCCTATGAGATTTATAAATTTCATGTTTTCAAATAATTTCATTTATTTTTTTCATAAAATTTGACATTGTTTAAGGATATCCACATTTGAGTTAAACTAAACATTAAATTTTTTGTTTAGAAAAGTGTTGATTTGAAATTGAATATTAAAACAATGATTCACCCCCTCCTCTCAACATTCTCCATACTCCAACAAGTGTGCCTTCCAAATAGTTTTAAGGACATTGGACATTGTTGAGGAAATGGGGAAGTGACAAACTATTAAAGAACTAAGGGGGAACATCTTTCAAGATTTGGATGGCTTGGGGGCAATTCTAATATTATTCTTGATAAGAACCTTCCAAGACTCATCACCATCCAAGGATTTGAACAAAAACATAAAAAGATAATACTTCTTTCTTATTTTATCAAATACATCCCAATATTCATCCTTCACACTAGGAGGTTTTGTTTTTTTAGTTAGTGTAACCCTTTTATCCCCATCTATCAAGATTGAATCCATATTTAGCTTCTATAGAGTTCATTGATATTTTTAATTTAAGATTTTTTTAAAGAATTTTTTCACAGAGAGAGTTGATTTTCACTAAATTACTAAATTCTCCTATTGCAACCAAGGACCCACAACAAAAATAAAAATTTCCCCCTCTTGTAATTAAGACAAAACTAGTCTTTACAACCAAATGTTAACGTTCTAGATTAGAGATTACAATGAAAAATAAATTAGAAATTAAATGGCCCTCTCTCCCAGATCCATATTGTTGAGTGATGGTTTCTTGAAGAATTTTTTGTCTCATGTAACATAAAGATTTTACCTTCTATAGAGGGGGTTTTTATTGCTTTTACTTTTGCTAGAGAATGTGATTTGGTTGGCAAAATTTTTTGGTTTTTAACCCTCTCTCCCAGATCTGCATCGTTGGGCGAGGAGTCTTGGAGATCTATCGTCTCAAGTAACATTGATATTTTCCCTTGTACAAATGGGTTTTTTATTCTTTCTTTTACTTCTACTGAAGAATGTAATTTGGTATTGAGCAAACTGTGGGTGTTGGGGAATCACTCTCTTTCGAACAAACCCTAGATAGTCTTATTTAACCCTCTTACTAAACTGCTCAATGTGCATTTAGTGTGGATTTATCTCCCCAATATCCCCCTATATTTTTGGGAGAACTCTTTCTTTGAGGCCATGGATAATTGTTAGGTCCCTTCCGACCCACCATAGCATAACATTCATTTTTATATTTTGATTATCTCGATGATACACTATTTTGGCTTATTGGACTATGATTTTATATCATTAGAGATTATGTGATGATTTTTATAGTACGTTGATGATGATATTAGATACACTTTTATATGCTCATGATATAGATGCAAACTAAATTTTGAACCTTATATTTTGATACTCATTGATTTGTGAAATATGATTAAAATGATTTGGGATGTCAAATTGTTTTATATACGTACTAACTTGATTCTGCAAATTCTTTAGGGCTACTTGAAATATTAAGAATTTAGAATATATATGCTACATGAGGAAATTGAATTTCAGATGATGTTTCAAATTATGATGAGATGTGGAATGTTAATTGTTAATGTATATATGTTTGATTGATTATCATGAATTTTTGTTGATATGTATATAGTTTATTCTTGAGATACTGATACTTTGATCAAGTGTGTAGGAAATTGACCATGGTTTTAAATTCAAGGAATCTAGGATGGATCAATGTGAATTCCATGTAAAAGCCAAGGTTAACTCTATACAAAGATGCAACCTCACTATTATGTGTTTTAATTTGTAAATGTGATGCATGGTGAATTGTAATATTGTAAAATTGTAATTATGTATCCATTTGACATGCCATGTGTAAATTTAAATGTGATGTATTTATGTTGTGTCAATTGACACTTGTACATGTGAGTTGGCATGACCAAGTGAGTTATTTGGAATTATAATCTTACCCTAGAGTCACCTTGTAGTGTTCCCATGTAGGGTTACTTAGTTGTGAATTCAAAATAGGAGTCCCATCATGCAAACCCGTAGGTTAACTCTTGGGGGGTTTTTGAGGGGTTAAATGGAGCCCTAGAGGATGGTTAGGGATAAATTTAGCTATTCCTATATGTGTACTATGGGTTAGGGGTTAATTTTTGACCAAAAACATGTCAAAACTCAATTATAGCCTTCCAAAAAGTACCATTTGAGATAGTGGAAAAATTGAGTGGATGTGAAGCCCATCCCCTTCTCCACATTTTTGGTCTACCTCTCATTTATGAGACGAGACAAGATGGAAGAGGACTCCAAAGTATTCTCTCATTAAGATGAGTAGGTAGGAAGTTAGTGAGGGTTTTCCTTTTAATGGAAATTTGGATGAGTTTGTAGGTTGATTGCCCACTCTCCAAATTTGGAGACTTCTAGTTGAGTTAGTGAGAGTTGTGAGATTTGGCCAAGGAAGGAAAAGATAAGGAAGGAATAGGCTAAAATTCAACCTCATTTTCACCATTTCGTGGAGCAAGGTTGGTGCTCCTATCATGGAAACCATGTAATTTTTTATGTTTTGTATGTGTGAATTGAAAATCTTGTAGTATGTAAATCTTGATGTTGTTTTCATATTTTCCATTGATCTTCTTGTGGATGTTTTCTTTTCTTGTTGATTTCATGTTTGTTTTGGGTGTGCAATGCTATAATCACCCTTGACAAGGGAAGATATCCTTGAGGGTGAAGGGATGATTATGTCCAAAAAGTGTAGAGTCTTTCCTTGTGAAGGAGAGGGATATGACATGGAGTATGGGCTCCATGTTGCTATTTTCTTGCTCTACATATTTGTGGGCTATAAAGGAGAAGTGAATTTGTGAAATGGGAAAGAGGAAATGTATATTCTATCCTTGTGAAGGCATTGGTTGATCTATGTATTTGTATGGCTTCTCCTATTTGGGTTCACTTTCCACCTTCAACCCTCTTCATGGGTCCAAGGTGATCCATTGTGCAAGCCAAGGGATTGGGAAACTTTGTGTAGTTTCATTGTTGTTTGTATGTGTTTGAAGAATTTTGAGTGTACCCATCCATTCTTATTTCCCTAAGACCGGGGGTGGCCTTGTAAAGGCCTAGGTTGGGAGGTGAGCTCCCATGGTCAATATTTTTGTAAATCATGTAGGTTGCTTGGATTTGTTGAAGGAATTCTTGAAGAGGAGTCTCATGTGATGTTGCAAAGTTTCTTGAAGGGCTTATGGTTTTGTCAAAAAGAGTGTAGTTAGCATTAAAACTTGTGTATTGTTACTTTGTAAATTTCTTTCGAAAAATAAGTTAATATTGTAACTTGTAATGTAAATCTTTGAGAAAAGAAAGAATGATTCATTGAAGTATTTTTTTTTGTAAATATGGTTTTGAAATTGATCTTCTTGTATGATATTTTTGGTATAAAAAAAGAGAGATTCATGGTATTTTTTTGTGTTCCAAGAAATGAGGTTATTATGTTGTTCAAATAATGTTTTGTGTTTGTTAAATGTTCCTCTAAATGTTTCAAATAAATAATTTTTAGTTGACATCCTTTTTATGTATGTTAAAAAAAAATCAGATTTTAAATATGCTATGTATTCATTCCTATGCAAAATAAAAATAAAAATTTAGGTTGCTGTTATAAAAAAATAAAATCTGAATTTATTGAGTCATTTGAGTTTTATACAAAAAAGGGAATATATGTTCTTCTATAAAGTTATAAATCTGATTTATTTTAGTTAGCATGTGCATTTTTAAAAAATAAGGTTAAATTTGCTGTTGTGTTTACAAAGGTTTTAAAGAAAGTTTTTATATGAGTAATGAAGTTTTGTAAGTTAGTAAGTATTAAAAAAAATAAAAAATAATTTGAGGCCTTTTATTTAGAGCCCTAAAAGTCATTCTTTTCTTTCAAACAAATAGATCTATGTGTCTAAAATCTCATTGCTTTCCAATAATTTGTTCATATTAGTTATTAAATTTTAAATTCTGTTTAAAAAAAAGATAAGCAACCACAATGCTGTCAATACAAAACAATATATACTCATTTTTTTAAAAGGCATAAATTAATATATATAATCTGATTTTTTATATTTAAATAAATAGATATATGTTACTATATATATATAAATAATAATAAAAATCAAACTTAATTAAAAATAAACAATTTGTTTAGGGGTGGGGTTTGGGAGGCGTGGCCCCCAACTCCACAACCTTGTGGCCTCCCTTCAAACAAAGCCACAAAGGCTGCTATGGAGGCTCGCCAGTGGTGATGTTCACCACAGTCCAGTGGCAGCCCGCTGGGATGTGGCGGTGTAACGCCCCGCTAGGGAACCCAAGAGAATTTAACCTAAAACATGCTACTAAGTTTGGTGAATAATTTTTTTTTCTAAAGTTAACATACAATATAAAAAATAGTGCAGAAGCAATTACCATTTACTCACATTGATACAACATCCAACACAGATTACAAAACTCGAGGGTTCCATGATGTAGAATTACTTAAGAACAAAACACAACTAAAGAACAATAAAAAAAGATTCCATAACATATAAATTACAATTATATGATATAACAATAAACTACAATTCTCATGGACATCCATGACATATAAATAACTGACATCCACTGCACATGTCGCAGGGTATGTAGTAATCAATCTAACTATAATAGTACAATGTCCAGATTAGGTATCACATGCGATACACTAATACAGGATTACAAATAATGAAGATATGATAAGAAACATTGAAGAAGCATCATAAGGAATTCAACTACAGAGTCACCATCAAGCACCGACACCAGGACGTCGAATCTCAAATGGTAAAGAATCACTACCACTCGTTTGTGTAGAACCACAAAGGCCTACCCCAACGTGCTGAGGAGATAACCACAAACCCCAATCGGACAACCAAAACAAAAGCAATGATAAAACCACTAAGCAAGAGGATTCTTGAAAGATCTCTACTCAAGGTAAACAAAATAAAGTAATAGGTACAACTCACTAATCTAGAGGCAACCAACACATGTAGAATAACCAGACTATGCATAGGAAGGTGTCATCATGTATGTCTAACCCTTGAGTTTTGTCCTGGTAATCTCTCTGGATCCCGACACCCAAGTGACCATACATGGTATCAATGACCTCTCGTACAGACGAAGTCATCAACTATGCCAACTCATCCCTTTTAAAGGGGGCTAGTCATCTTCTCAACACCATCTTAGTCTATACTATCACTCAAGTATGGGTGAAGACTCATATTTCATTAGGTTCATTTAAATACCCCTTAATTGTATTAGGTTATCACTTGATTACTGATACTTACAATAAGTGATCCTGGCAGCCACTTGAGGGCCCCGATGCTTATTGCAAGCCACCTCCTAATACATGTCTAGGTAAACTACCCTAGGCTCACAAATCTTTCCTAGATCTAATTAGGTATACAACTACGTAATCCCAGATCCAGATTCACCCACAAGAACTAGAAATGATTACAAAGATACCATAAATAGAATGCAAAACATCATGAGCCCATAAGGTCAAGTCAGGGATGATAATTAGATAATACACACACATCAAAACATAACTGAATGTATAACCAACTGAATCATACCTTGACCTCTGTTTCCACCTAGGTCTTCTAGTACCCGATATCACATAACAAGCAACATAAGACACTCAGGAATGAAGAATACAACACTAACGCTATAAAGAGCCGAAATTGATTCAAAAGCATTTAAATACCATATTGAACATAATTGAATCTAAGCATATAAACAAAGAAACCCACTAGGAAAATCTGAACATAATCATAACAATAATAATGTCATAAACAAAGAATATTCCCTAAAGATTCCCTAGGGATCTAACAAAGTAAAAACACCCAATTTCACTAGAAAGTCTACAATTTCCCAACAACTGATCATGTAAAATAAAGTATATAGGAAAAACATAGATTAATGATAATATTAAAGTACAACACCTAAGCATTTCTTATATAGAAAAGATTACTAAACCAATCAATTAACTCATTCCACAAAGACATAAATTTAATGAAAATACTCATTCTTTGTGTATTAATAAATCTCCATATCAAACAATCTGTTATTTAAACAAACAAATCTCATAATAGCTTGGAAACAAAATCCCAATTTAATTGAGTCAATAACTAACAATTTAGCTTGACTTAGTTAATTTGCAATTCTAATTTAATCAAATAAATCAATTATTTAAACTAAATTAAATATCAAATTAACTATATAAACTAAACAACCTAAGGTAATTAAAAATAAATTAATTTACAAATTAAATTAAATTATATATTAATTAAATTATAAATAAAATAAATTACCACTAAAAATATTATTAATTAGATTAATAGTGAATTAAATAAATTACAAAATTAAACTAAAAACAATTTTCAAATTAATTAACAAATGAATTTTAAATAATATATATAAAAAAATAACCTTTATTTAAGTGGGGGGCCCTTTTGAGTCCGCGCCCACTGTCACATGGGGCCGACAACCCTAGCCTGTCGTGCGATAGTCTAGACTGTCGTGCGGCAGCCTCCTGCTGCCGTGGAGGGGAGGGGTTGGGGGGTGTGGTGGCCCTCGCCCCTCATAAATTTTTTTAATTTTTTTTTTAATTTAATACAAATAAAATTTAGTGCAATCCTTTTTGTTACAATATATTTTTTAATATTTTAAAATTTTTTTTATTTAAACAATGCATATTTCTTCTTTTATGCATATATATTATTATTATTATTTTTTTAATAAATTCTGAAATTATCAAAAATCAGAATAGAATATATATATATATATATATATATATATATATATATATATATATATATATATATATATATATATATATATATATATATATATATATATATATATATATATATATATATATATATATATATATATATATATATATATATATATATATATTTACAATTATGCACAAACAATTGATCCTATTCTATAGGAATATATTCTTTCCCAAAATCATTTGACTTCCTCTTTTTGTCTCTTACCAGTCATATTTATTTGACTGTGTTTTTTTTAATCTATGCACATTTTTCCAGAATATAACAATTATGCCCATAATTGATTTTTATACCCAAATTGGGTTTTTTGGTAATGAATTGATTTTCTATCTAGCACTATAGTCTAACTATATAACATAATTGATTTTTCATTTTATAGGAAAACTATGAACAAAATTTTGACAAAATTTTGCCAGCATAATGGTACTATGCTAAGATTTAATAAAAACCTAAAATATCAGATCTAAGGGTTTCTCTGATACCCAAAACAAGAAAATTTACAACAGATCTAAGGAGATAACCATGAAATTATTCAGACATAAAAATCCATCAAACAACAAAACAGAAAACACAAAAGGAGATTTTCAGATCCTACCTTAGATCCAATGCTAGAAACTGAAATGAAAACCCTTGATGATCTGAAAGTAGAATTTCTTCCAAAAACAATCTAGCCTGCAGATTTGAAGCTATGAAGAAAACAAGCACAAGATCCAAATGCACAAGCAAGAATTTCACAAAACAAAATTTGCCAAAAATCTCAAGATTCCAATCCAAGCTCTCTCTCCAAAATTTTCCTCCAAAACCCGTCTCATTCCAAAATGAATGCAATTCCCCCTATTAGGGATTCAATTCCCCCTTTAATGCAAACCCTAGATATGACTCAACAGTTCACTCTCAATCAAACTCCAATTCCAATTTTGAAAGAAAATCCTAATTAATAAATTAAAATATCTTTATTTTGCACAACTCAACTTAGACTCCTAAAGACAAGTTGTTACCTTTTGGAAACAAATCACTTTTCAATTATGCACACGTTAATAATTAAAATTCATATTAAATAGATTAAATATTTTAAAGCATCCTAAGTCAATGCAATTAAACATTTAATTATTTAATAACACACACACACACACATCATTAAATCTAATTACCAATTAAATAATCAATTAAATCCATAAAATCAATTATTTAAATTTTAATTAAATTTATTCAAATTAACTTAAGAACATAATTGATATTAAATTCAACTATAATCATTAAATTATTAATCACATAAAATCACCCATATAAGTAATAAATCAATTGACATCAAACAACATAAAACCAAACAAACTCAGGAGAAGGGATCCACAAAATTTAGATAGGGTAGTCATACTGATACTTGTCCAATCCTAGGACAAATTAGGCTTAGGTTAGGGTTTTGGGTTTGTGTATTATCTCCTCTCTTTACCATTGAGATGAATGTTTATGGGCACGCTCACTCCTGCCTATTCAGGGAAGATGATGCCCTGTACCTACAAACCTGTCATCACAAGATGAAGCATGTACATACAATAATATATATGGCAAACAATGATAGGGTATGGTCAGACGTGTGGATCTCGACTATGCAAGTAACTACACCTCCATCCTCTACCACACAAACACATCAAACATATACAAACACATGATATCCATACACATGAAAGTATGGGGTAAGTACATCATAATTCAATATAAAACATAAACATAACATCATCATGATAACCTCATCA
The DNA here is from genome assembly GCA_027943335.1 of Chamaecyparis obtusa. Lineage (NCBI taxonomy): Eukaryota > Viridiplantae > Streptophyta > Pinopsida > Cupressales > Cupressaceae > Chamaecyparis > Chamaecyparis obtusa. The sequence continues at coordinate 210,963 of BSBK01007088.1, read as the reverse complement.
TCTAATCTACGAAACTACATGATACACATATAATGAATTCATAATCCATAATCATCATTTATTAAATAATAACTGATCACATCAAAAGTGGAATTCGGTCATACAACTAAACATAAAGCAAACTGAAAGCAACCTACGGGTGGGGTACTACAGGCAGCACCGCCACCTGGTGGCCGCCTAGCCACTAGGGACTGCGATCAGGGGTAGGGCTACGACCCTCCCCCAAAACCAGACTTTATTTTTTTGTAATTTTTTTTATATTATTCATTTTTACAAACAAAAAACAAAATACAAAGATTTAAAAACAAATAAAAAGACAAATTCCAACTAGGGTTTCATTACAACAAAATGCATAACCTTGAATAGAGAAAAAAATAAAAAAAATAAAAAAAATGTTATACCTTCAATGGGCATTCTTTTGATGAATCTTTTGCCTCAATCTTCCATTGAATCCCTGCAAGAAAAGAGGAAGAAGGGGATTGAACGAGAGGGGAGAGATTAGAGGTATGACAAGGATGCCAAAATCCTCCCCAAACCCTAATTTCAGATTAGGGTTAAGGTTGAGGAGGAGAGAAGAGAGGAAAAAATGAGACAAGAGAAATGTCTCATTTTTCCTCTCTTTCTCTCTTTTGGGTGAAAAACCCTAATACAATTATTTTAAAACTTTATTATTATTTTAATAAGATGGGTTTTCAAAATTTTGAAATGGATTTTTGTGGGATTTGATTTTTCTTTTCCCTTTTGAATGTTTCTTTTTGATGGATCTTATTTAATTAGAGAACTATTGGGTTTAAATATAATTTAACTTTTAAATCTTGGGTAAATTAATTTATTATTTAATTTAGTAGTCCACTTTATTTTAATAATGGAATGTTACTATTAGCTTAGATTTAATCAGATTATTTAATTGTATTATTCCAACCCTTAGTATTTCATCCGTATTAAATAGATGGGTTTATAATGGAAAAAATTGATTAATAGAAATTTGACTAAACTATTGATTTATTTATTAAGATAATATTCCCACTGATAATGAAGTTAATTTTTAATTGGAAATGACCTCTTAAGGTAAAACCTTATTATTTAATTAATTGGGTTATTGAACGTGAATCATTAATGGAATTATTATTGAAAAGAATAAATGATGGATTTTCCTTATCAAATTTATCTTAATGCAAATTAAGTATTTAATAATCTTTTGGACCCCAGTGAACCTTGGATAAGGAAATTAAAGCTGATTAATAAATCGATTTAACATTTAATTGTTTTTAAATTTAATTAAGCAAATTAACCTAGGTTAAGTAATTTAACCTATTATTGTATTAGACCCATGTGACCTATGCGAGGGATGTTGGCCATAGCCATGATTCCCCTCGTCATCAACTTAGTCACTGACAGATACTGATGGATTAAATATAATCCTTCGATGATGTTGTATGCACCCTAAAATGGTCGCCTATACTTTGGGCCCCCATTTAGCAATTTATCAAATCCCTGAATCAATATTTTCAAATATCAACAATATCAATTATATCAATTTCCTTGATCAAATCATAATCAATTCAATATTTCCTAAGGTTTGAGCCTTATTTAATTTAAAAGAATAAAAAATGAAAATCTTATTTAATTAAGAGAACATGCTCCCTTTTAATTAATTAAAAATATCTTTTAATTAAATAATAAAATCACTTTATCCTAAGCCTTTATTTAATTAAAAGGAATTTCCTCCCCTTTTATTTAAATAAAAAACCCCCACTTTTCTTCTTATCCTATGTTGCACAAATAAAGCATTTAATTCTTATTTATAAAGAAAAATAAAATAAAAAATAAAAGAAAAGTACTTTTTGTCTCACATGGACATAACGTAAATGCTCAACATAAAGTAAATGCTTCTAATTTTCTTATTGGAGGATATTTGTGCACAAGGATCAAGCTTCCATTTTTCTCCATCGTTGATTAAGTCTTTTGCCTCTTAATCTCGATCGTCCATTGATTTTTCATTCTCTATAAAAGAAGAGCTCTCTTGTTCATTTTGCATACACTTGAATTTTATGCTATTGTTATGCTACAGGTTTTCTAAGTCATCTTGAAGCTTTTGGAGACATTCTTGCATCAAGTTTTGAAGATTTGGAGCATCATTGGCATTCATCTTGCATCTACATCACATCCTAGCTTGCATCATAGTTGCATCATCATGGTATCATTTCCTTTCATGTTTTAGATTAATCTCACATAGTCTAATTAGAGGGTTTATAACTCTTTCATTTCTATTTTCATAGCCTAATTTGCATACTTGCATGCTCATCTTAGATTAATTTTGCATTGCATTGCATTCATATTGATTTCATTGGAGATATTGACATTCTTACCCTTGTTTTCATTTTGAATCTCTCATTGTATGGTTGACTAGCAAGGTCATGAGTTTATAGCTCTAGCTGAGAGCAATTTTACAAATCTTGCAACTCCATGCATGGGGAGCTATGGATCGATTTATGAGGGTTCATTCTTGAGTTTTCTTGCATGTAAGGATTCATAGAAGTGTGGTCACATTTTCACCATATAGATGTTAACTTGTGGATAACTTCTGTAAACATTGTAACCTTTTGAACATTACAACTGCAACGTTAGTTATTTAATGACTTTTTTTATAAATTTTTTTTGGTGTGTTTTTGCCTTAGAATTTTTGGGCATGACATTTTGGTATCAAAGCACAGTTTCAATTCTATGAACCTAAACCCATTACGTTTCAACTCATAACCATTAATTTTTGTGAAGGATGCTTTCGATCACACATAATGCTTGCCAACATGGGCAAGGTGCTAGGGGTGTCTGTGCGATAGTAGAGAATATAGAGGAGGTATAGGGTGTTGGCAAGGAGTAGAGATCTCCTGAACAAACTCTAAACCCAAACTAGGTGGTATTGAATGCACTTCAGAATCTCATTGGGATCATTATTGATAGATTACCACCAGGGGGTCAGCAGGAAATATCCCAAGAGCATTGTAGGAGCCCTCTTCCTAGACTAGTAGAGGGTTAGGCAGACCACAAGGGGGAGTCAATGCACATACTAGAGCCACCACTAGGAATAGTTCATCGAGGGGTTGAGAGAGCACCCCAAGACATAGGGGATAAGATCTGAGAGTTACTTCACCTCTAGCCTCCCTTATTTACAAGAGCTACTGATAGGATCGATCCCGAGGCATGACTCTTGAGTTTATAGTGGTGTTTTGGATTGTGTCCCTATGGAAGAAAACTTAGAGTATGATTTATGATACATCTCCTGAGAGGATGAACCTCTACATGGTGGAGATAAGAGGAATTTAAGTGTAATCTGATTATGGACACCATTACTTGGGATATGTTTGTGAACAAATTGAGAGATACATATCTATCAAAGCACTTTAGGTAGCACTGTATCGATGAGTTCCATGACCTTTAGCAGAGGGGACTCATAGTATCCTAGTATAAGAGTTAGTTTCTTGAGCTTCTATCCTATGTAGACCATATGAGGGCTGAGAAGTTGAGAGTCAACTATTTTTTCAAGGGGCTTAATGAGTAGATATCAAGATAGGTTCACATGACCACTACAAGGAGCCTCCAAGACGCCATAGAGATGGATTTTAAAGTAGAGGAGATATGGGGTAGGACACAAGATGCTCAAGATCAATCTCAGAACCATAATTTTTCACCTTAATCATCTAGTTATCAGAAAAACCATTGTAAGGATAATAGTATATAGTCATATGGTTCTCATAAGAACCCTCAATAGAAGCAGTCTCAGTAAAGTCAATGATAGAGGCCACCACAGGGACATTATGGCTCTAATCCCAAGTAGTGGTAGTCATAGGGCCCTAGGAGAGATTACAAACCACAGGGATTAGATGCACCTCCAACTCAGACTCAACAGTCCTCCAAGGGTGGTTATAGTGGCTCTAGTAGGATAGGTGGACATCAGTACTCTAGGCCATAGGGAGTTTAGACTCAGACACGTGGGCCATGTTACACATGTGGGGCCATGGGGCATTCAGCTAGAGATTTTCCATAGGGACAATTGGCAGGTAGTCAACACATGGAAGCATCAGAGCCTACAGTTGGGGACTTGGGTAAGTCCCACATGGTATTTGAAGTGGTTGATAACCACCAAGTAGAGCATCAGGACACAACTATGGAGGCCACATGTATGATAAAATGTAGTAGCGTTACCATTTTGTTTGATTTAGGAGCTACTAACTCTTTTATTTCTCCATTGGTTGTGGAGCATTGTGAGCTATTGACAACTAAGAAGGATGTCAGTTGGGAGGTTGAGTTAGCACCAGGAGTTAAAGTGTCAGTCAAATCCTTGGTTAGGGATTGTTAGGGGAAGATTGGTGATTTGACCACCACTTTAGATATTTGTTTCACACTACTTGGATCCTATGGTATTGTACTTGGTATGGATTGGATTTATGCCCACATAGCCAAGTTGGATTTTTGTTAGAAGAGGATTGAGTGTTTAAATGACCATGGCACTCCATCAATGATTTACAAGATTCAGAGGCCCATATCTCTTCGTATGATCTCCATTATGAAGCTTAAGCAGAGAATGCGAAAGGGATATCGATTATTTTCCATTACCATTAATGATAGGGAGAATGGGGAGGATAATGAACCTTCACTTGATGACCATCCTATTCTTCAAGATTTCACAAATGTGTTTCCTCCAGAGTTACCTGGTATGCCTCCTCAAAGAGCGAAAAAATTTCACATAGATTTTATTCCAAGAGCTGCTCCAATTTATAGAGAACCTTACAGGATGACCAATAATGAGCTCAATAAGCTCAAGATTCAGTTAGAGGATATTTTAGAGAAATGGAACATTCTACATAGGGTTTCTCCTTGGAGTGCGCTATTTATCTTCATTAAGAAGAAGGATGGATCTCTTAGGTTGTGCATTGATTACCGGTATTTGAATAAGTTAACCATCAAGAATCAATATCCACTTCCTAGGATAGATGACTTGTTTGATCAGCTTCAGGTTCCCTGAGTGTTTTCAGATATAGATCTCAAGTCAGGGTACCATTAGTTGAGGATTGTGGAGAGTGATATCCACAAGACTACATTTTGTATGAGGTATGACCACTAAGAGTTTACTATGGCTCCATTTTTCCTCACGAATGCTCTAAATATATTCATGAGTCTTATGAATGGAGTATTCTATACATTCTTGGACTGATTTGCAGTAGTGTTCCTAGATGACATATTGATTTATTCACGAGATGAGCAGGAGCATGAGGAGCACTTGAGATAGGTTTGGCAGTGTTTAAGGGATAATAAATTATATGGAATCTTTTCAAAGTGTGATTTCTTTAGATTAGAGGTCCACTACCTTGGCTATGTGATATCAAGTGATGGGATCATAGTTGACTCATCAAAGATTAGAGCCATTATGGATTGGCCAAAACCTACCACTATGAATAAGGTAACAAGTTTCATGGGTTTAGTAGGATATTATAGATGTTTTTTTGAGTGATTATCCAAAGTGGCACATCCTATCACATCCCTTCAGAGAATGGGAAATAAGTTTGACTAAATGGAGAAGTGTGAGAGAGCCTTTTAGGAGCTCAAGAGAGAACTCACCAATGCACCTATCCTTATAGTGTCAAATGATTCAATAGATTTTGTAGTATGCACAAATACTTCCTTGGATGGTTTGGGAGCAATCCTTATGCATAATGATTGAGCCATTGAGTATGATTCTAGGAAACTTAAGACTCATGAGATCAACTACCCTACCCATGGTATTGAGCTCACATAAGTGGTACATGCTTTAATGAGATGATGATATTTCCTTTTGGAACATCAATTTGAGTTGCACTCAGATCATCAAAATTTATAGTATATTTTTACTTAGCCAAACCTTAACTCTCGTGAGAGAAGGTGGATGGAGTTTTTGTGTGAGTATGATTTTGATGTCTACTACATCAAGGGGAAGGAGAATGTGGTTGCAGATGCATTGATTAGTAGGTGAAATGATCTTCCTTCGATGACCACTAGCACAAATTTGAGAGATCATATACTACACCACTTACATGGGGATGGGTTATATGCAAAGGTTTGTTACTTGGTCTGATCTTAGAGACCCCTTGAGGGTAAGTATGATGATTTTTAATTAGAGTCCTATGGACTTATACATCATAGAGGACACACTTATGTACCTTCTCCTAGAGGATTGCATGATTTCATTATATTTGAGGCTCATAGAGAACCCTATGAAGCGCATCTTGAGGTTAAGTAGTTACATTCATATTTGAGGCAACTTTATCATTGGCCTGGTATGATGTTTCATATTGTGGAGTTTGTGGTTATATGCCTTGAGTGTTAGAGAGTTAAGGTGGAGAATTGCCATCTAGGTGGGCTTCTTTAGCCTCATGAGGTACCCAAGTGGAAGTGAGACATCATATCTAAGGATTTCATAGTTGGTCCTCCTATGTCACACTACTAAAATTGTATTAATTTTTTGACTCACATTGGTCGATATTTCTCCGCTCATTGATCGATATTTCAACCAAAGGGCTTGTTGCAATACTTTGGTCAATTGATCGACAACCAAGTTGAGCATCTTAATTTTGACCCTTCTTAGCATCAAAAAAGAGGTCAAATGCTTGTAAAATGTGGCGTTGAAAGATCTAATTTTTGACGGTGGCTCACATTATAGTTTGACGAGGATGCTATGTCCACGATGAGGTTTTGGTCAAAATATTCATTGATGGTTGGAGTCAGCCAAAACCATTTTTGACAAGAAGAACATCGAATGTGTCCTCTTGGAGTCAAAATTTTGACCCGTTTTGTCATTGAATAAAGATGTCAAATGTTTGAAAATGTGGCATCGAAAGGCTTGGTTTTTGACAAGGATTCTATGTCATTTACAAGGTCCTCATCAAAATTCACATCGAAGTTGGAGTCAGGAAAATTGATTTTTGATGACCACAATGTCGAAAGTGTCCAGTGAGAGTAGAAATTTTGATGACAACAGTTTATTTTTATTTTTTTTTAAAATTGGTATGCAATTATGAGATCTATTTTATCACTGCACTTGTTAAAAAGTATCACAGACAAACAATGCTCTTGGGAAGTTGTAGCCATATTGAAATTACCTATTTATACAATGTTTGTGAGTGGGTTCCATACTGTACCTACTTAGATACATTTCTAAATATTAAAAACATAGCATTGATAAATTGAACCTACCTAAAAAATTGAAATTTAGATGCTATTTGCCCATATTCAATCACTATGTGATAGACTACAATGTCTCAAAATCTAATTTTCTTAACAAAGAATAAACTTGTATACTCAATTAAATAGATACATTTGAGTGTTTCCATAGGGTAATTCTATCTCCATATGATGTGTTGGCTACTCATCCTCATCAGTTGTTAGTGGGAACTAGCTTTGCCTTTGGATATACAATGTTAAGTTAATGTTAATCCAAAAATCTGGTAGTTACAAGTGGTATACTGATTTGAGTTTAGGTATTTTCATAGGCCTTTAATATCACCACATATTCTAAATATGGTAGTTACAAAATCATAATTTTACCTATAGTCTATTATTGGATAAAGGTGATTTAGATGATTGTGAGCTTCCTTCTCCGCTTTCTATTACTACTATTATTGTCTAGTGGCCTTGTTCATGGTTTTATGATTTCTTGCATAAGCTTTAGTTATGCGACATTTTTTTTGATGTAGCATTTTTCTTTTATGAATAAGTGTCTAATTGTCATTGATAACAAATAATATTACACATATCTACAATGAATGGTGGGTAGACATAAAATCACATCCCTAATGCCCACAAAAGGCTAATGCTTGGATTAAAAAACATAGAAATAATATTAATCCATTAAATGGAAATAAAAATAGAAAAGGGAGAAAGAGGGTGTCAATCAACCAACTTTCCTAATAGATTATTAGGCTTCAAAGTGTCCATGGGAGGATCCCATCTCTCAACATATTTTTATTACTTTTTTTTCCTTCTTCTTCACTAGCATGGGGTGACAAAATATCAAGATCCAACTTAGGAAATTCACTAAAATTAAACCTATTGGATAGGTTTTAAGGAGATATACACATATCCCACCCAATAAGGTTGTACGTGCACAACCATCTTTATTCTACATAAGTTATCTTGGCATAAATTTGATGTCTGTGCAATTCAGTTTTGTTCATGCTTGGATGCCAATTTGAGCATTGTAAAAAGAGTAGTCCAAAGGAGTTGAGGGAATTGGGTTTAGATTTAGGGAAGAAGTCATAGTTGAAATGGAAGATAATTTATTTTCTTATCTCTAACAGTGTAAAGCTTAACTGCAAAATTCAAGGAAGAAATCACACTATATATAGACCAAATATTCATATTAGCCTTAGTCTAAAATTTGAAGCAGCTTAGGTGCCTACAGATCTGGAAGGGACCATGGTCTATAAGGGAGGGTTTAAGGTTTTAAGTGGTATGATAGAAGTCATAAAATCCTTTGAAAGGTTAATACAAATGCCTAAAGATGAAGATTTTTCGAGTTGACAACTATGTTGTCAACGTGACAATAATATAAACTAAAAACAACAGTCATATAACTGACTGATTGTTGGTTGCAGAGTAGTTAAAAAATGTTAAATTGTTTGGAAGAGGTTATTTGTAATGGTGTGTGAGTGAGGAAGAGAAAGAGAAGATTTTAGGAGTTTAATAGTAGTGTTTGTGGGTCAATAAAGCATTTTGTAATGAAATTCTAATCAAATAAAATCATTTTCTTACAAATTGGCGTAGTCCTGGCCGCAAGGACACAATCCTCATTTTGGTGTTGTTAAACCCTTAATTCAATGAAATTTTGATTGGGAATGCATTATAATGGTTATGGTTTAATTTTTATTCATTCATGAAAGTTTTGTATTATTTTGTTAAGGTTTGAAACAAACAAAATCAAGTTATTGTTGATTGTTCCTAAATAGTGACTTGGTGCAATCAACAATTAGTTTTGAAGTTTCAATGAGAACTTAGGCTCTCCCACTTACTCTGGTTATTGTGACTTGTGGGAGAAGCCTATCCCTATACTATATGTTTCCATATATGCTATATTTTAGGGATATGCAGGAGGTTGAAGAGAGAGATCTCTGATTGACACAGAGAATACTCATTGAAGGGTACATGGTGGATGGACCAATCATGGTATGATAGTTCTATCTAAAGTAAGGCCACTTTTTATAGAATGGAATTATTATATATGTTCAAGTGATGGTGTAGGATCCCTTGGTAGGATATGGAAGTGTGTGGAAGTGTCTTGTTGGAAAAGCCCTAGGCTAGTGTACCTAGGAAGGAGGGTTTGGTGTTGGGAATAGTAAAACATGGTGGAACATCTTGTAAATGTGAAAATCCTTTGATTTTGATGATAAATAAACTCTATTGAAGGTTTGGAGGTTTGGGGATGAGTGTCATTAGTAGTTTCTTTGTAATAGGAGGGCTAATGAGGGCTAATGAGGGCTAATGAGGGCTAATTATAGGGCAACAATGTACTAGTTTGGATATTTGGTCCAAAAGAGTAGTATATGATTTTGAGGTATGTTTAAGAGAAAGTAAAAGGGTATTAGAATATTCCTTTAGAACTAAGAATATTTTGGATAATATTGGATTAATCCTTGAGAAACCTGTTGAACATGGATACTAGGGATTAAGGCCTAGTGAACACCCATGTAAGGGCTTGTTGCTTCGTTAAGTTGATTGAGTGAAAAAATTGATGTGGTTGAGGAACATTGGGGTGATCAAAAAGGTGTGGAGCCTATTGGTGGCATAAGAAGTTTCTTTGCACTTTGATAAGATATGGTGTGGATTGGATCCATGGAGATGATCCTTGAGAAGAAGCTTGTTGGGCACTGTGACAACAATAATCCCCTCTTGATATTAATGATTAAAAGTCCACCTTGCAATCTATGATATCAAGAGGGACTTAATTAGTGTTCTCACAACACCCAACAAGCTTCTTCTCAAGGATCATCTCCATGGAACCAATCCACACCATATCCTATCAGAGTGCAAAGAATCTTCTTATGCCACCAATAGGCTCCACACCTTTGTGATCACCCCAATGTCCCTCAACCACATCAATGGTTTCAACCAATTAACTTAATCTCTCAATAATCCTTACCTGGGTGCTCACTAGCCTTTAATCCCTAACAACCTTACTCAATGATTTTTTCATGGATTACTCAAACATTCTCCAAAACACTCACAAAACTAAAGTTATTTCTATAATTCAAAAATCTCTCCTTCAATTATAAAATTTCTATAATTCTTTCCATTACACAATATGGAAAGTATAATCTTTGTCATTTGTTAATACAATAAATGACATTCTACAAAATATTTTTAAAGTTTTCTAAATATTTAATGTTGATTAAATATAAAAAAATAGTATTATACTGTTACTCCTATAGAGAATTAATGGTTGTCATTAGTATCATTCAGTCATATAGTCGGTAAAGGAGATAGGACAAAAATTCAGTTAATACACAGAGCCTAGACACTGAGCAAAACACAAGGTAGATCTCTAAGTTAACCAAACACAGCTTTGATCGAGCACTCTTATTGAGCCATATGATCACCGAGTACCGAGTACATTAATCACCAAGAATTCATATGATCCAAGCACCAGTTAATTAATAGCTGATGAATGCAGTATACATCGAGTGAAACATGAAATAACATAGCAGTTTGGGATGACACAAACTACAAGGAAAATGATTTACACTGATTAAGGAAATAATTTACTAAGATCGAGATAAAATTTCATATGGATGTAATCATTAAGTTGTTGATGATTCCTATGTAATGTTGATCTAGGTTTTTCATTTCTACCGTAGATCTTAGGTTTTCTAATATATAGTCTAAACCCTAATTAGGTCAAGATCAATTCGATATAAATTTTTTAAGGATGTCATTTTGACAGGTATCATTAAGAAGTAGCCGCACTCAAGGACAACTGAAGATCAGATAGGGTTTTGACAAAAGGATTTTGATAGAAGCATTCAATTTATCAGGACATATATAAGGTTACCAAGCAGTTTAGAAGGACATATTCATCACAAAAGGTGATATCTTTATTGTACTTGAAGGATATGATATCATAAATTTAAGTTGTATTTCATTCAGGTCATATATCATTGTTACTCTTTAACAATTGTAGCAAACTCAAAAATCTCCTAATAGAGTGGACTTCATCATCCTTAGTAAAATCTGTTAACCAAGTGCACACATGTATTATGTTTCTAAAATCCTTTAACTAGGTAGATCTAGCTGATCTCATTGTTACTCCTAGCAAGGTAAGATCACCAGAAGTGATCAAAATATTTGTAGCCTTAACTGACAAATTTGTTACTACAATAGTGAAGCTTTGTGGGTGTCATCCTTACTGTAATTTTTATCTTCTAACAAGGGATTTTACGGTACCAAAATACTTGAGTTATGTGTATGAAGTTTCATGAATAGTTTATTGATTAGATTACATGCATTTATATTTTAGTAATGTTTTGAATGTATGTTAAATGCAATTGATATAGTTGGTTAATGATATTCATGTTTACAAAGATTTAGTTTGAAATTTTTTAAGGGTAATGATTCACCCCTCCCCTCTCAGTACAAATATTTCCATAACCCCAACAATTGGTATCAGAGCTAGTTCTCTTGTTACAAAAGTTTAACCACTGAAGAGTAAAGATCTTAAGGATGGAAAGGTATAAGCTTGATAAAACTATTGAGAATCAGAAATTGCTATTGCATATCTACATTGAACAATTCAAGGAAGCCAAAGAAAAATTGAGAAAGTTATTGGTAAAAAGGAAGGATATGGCATTTCGATATAATGAGACTAATTATCATGATGAAGAAGAGATAGATGATCTATTTGAGGCATCTGGATCTAGATATGGTAGTATATCTGATGCATATGAAGAAACCATATTAGATCTATCTGAAAAGAATCAACATCTTACTGAATAAGTGAAAGCACTGCAGATCGGTCAAGAGACACAAATGGTTAGAATGAATGATTTCGTGAACAATGTAAGATAGGTTGAACAAGAAAGAAATTTGGCTATTGAATATAGGAGGCAAATGATTCAAAAGATGTAAGAAAAGGAATCTAAGATATTGAGACTCATCGAGCATTATTTTGAAATCTCCAATCATATGGTTGTCATGAGTCAGGAAGTCAACCAAGTAAATAGTGAGCTTACTAGGAAATCATAAGAGATCAGTGAATTGAGAGAAGAAAATGAAAGATTGAAGAATGAAGTAAATATTCAAAAACATAATGAGATGATTAAGAAAATTGAATAAAGTACTAAAATGATGGATGAATTCCTGTAGTCAAAGAAGACTTGACAACTCTACTAGTTTAGACTATATCAAGCAAGGAGAGTCATCAAGAAGAGATGAACATAAGAGTGCCTATGAAAATCCAAGGCCAAAGAAGCTCTCATGCTATCATTGTGGAAAACCAGGCCACACATCAAATGTTTGAAGAAGCAAAGAAAAAGGTATTGCTAAATCCACTCCTAAATTTGATGGTTATTGTTATAATTGCAATAAGTATGGACTTCAAGCACATGAGTGTAGATCAAAGTTGAATAAGCTACCTAAGAAGCACTACATGGAAAAACATTGTCATACTTACAACATGCATGGACATATATCACAAGAATGGATGACAAAGATGAAGCAAGTCTGGAAACATAAATGACAAAACAAGACATATCAACGAAGAAGGCAAGGTAATGCATATACTTGGCATTACAAAACTTGGGTTAATTGCACTACATATGGTAGATATGGACACATTGTAGCAAATTGCATGAGGAAGAATTGGAGAGGAAGATCTCAAAATTGGACAAATTCTAGAATGGAATGTTTGCACTATCATAAGGTCAGTCACTTGAGCAAAGATTATAGAGACCGAGCACCAGAGGTAAATGATAATGCAAATGGAAACACAATTGAAGAAATTATGAGGATATGAAATCAAATGTGGAGAAAATCAATAAATGACAATAATGAATCAAGTACTACAGTCGGTGACAACTGATCTTTTGGATTAGGTGATTTCACCACCTCCACCTAAGCAATTCAGGTATGTATGGAACTAAATTTCGATTGGTTATATCGTAAAAAAGTTCCTTATATCTATCGAATGAAAACCAAATCAACATGAAATAGGATGCACTAGGGTATTGTATGTTTTGAGCTTAAATTGTGTGTAGTCGGTAAAAGCATGATTGAGTAAAAGATTGTTACTCGGTGAAAATGGAAAGGTTAACCGAGTTGAAGTATCAACTGAGAAATATCTAGTGTTAACTGAGATGAAGCTTCAAAGTGATAACCAATCATCACTATGTTTACTAAGTTGTGTTAGGTAAAGCATTTAATGCAGAAGTTTGAGTGGGAAATTTTTTTTAGGTATAAATAAACAACGATGCAAGTCATTTGATTTGAGCAAACTTGAGGAAAGTGTTTTTCAAGCATTCAATAGAGATTTGAGCAGAATTCAAGCATTTTATCATCATTCCCAGTAAGCTCTTAGCTATTGAGCTATTTTTTTTGAAGATTTTATGAAGCCCTAAATTTGAAAGAATGATGGAATCTTCATCCAAGACTGTGAAATCCAAGACTGAAAGTGACAAGAAGGTCACACTGATTAAGTCAAAATCATGTGAAGAACCTAAATATAAGTTGCATCCTGAGATCGCTTCACAAATTGATTAAGTAGGCATGTTTTCTAGCATACCACCTAGGGTTTTACTGGTACATGATATACATGCTTATATCCACTACAAAATAAGTGAAATCAAAGACTTTGAACTGTAAGCAACTTACTAGAAGCTGAGTGAGAATGGAAAGTTCAAGGACGAGCACAAACACCTGGAAGTCAAAGGATTGAAAAATGCCCTATATTTCCCGAGGGAGTTCAAGTTTGAATGGATTAGGGTTGTACTTAGCCATGTTCACAAAGGTAAAATATGGTTGGATGAACTAGTTAAATTATATAAGGATACTATTCATGTGGTTACCGGTTACCCAACTAATGACAAGGCTAAGGCTATAAGGAATGCACCGATGGTAGAAACTGATAAGCTTACAAGAGTTGGATGGGATGGCAGAGTAATAAGATTCAACACCATAATCTATCCAAAAATAAGGTTTGGAGCCTATGTCATTGGATACAAGATTTTTCAATCTAGCAGACCCAACAACATTCCATGTGGAGAAATAGATATAGCTTACAAGATTGTCAAGAAAGGTCTACAGTTAGACCTCACTGAGCTACTATTGAAACAACTGGAAGAGAACATGAGGACCATTCGGGTAGCAAACACAAATACATGTAAGTTTGGTTCATTACTAGTTTGTACATTTTTCTACTTGCAAAACTGCTTCCCATTAGTCGATAATGTAGATGGGGATGTCGACTGACCAATCATTATTCAAATAAGTGAGTTTATCAAAAATCTAGGTCATAATTTTGTGACTTTCATGGATGACTACTTTAGACAATTTAAGCACATAATTCACAAAAGGAGCATGATTCTAGGTTAGTTAGTTGAGAAACACAAGGAAGGTATATATTTTTTGGTGGACACTGAAACCACTTTGATCAAGGTAGTTGAGACAAGAATTACTTGGCTACCTCCAATGGGCTATGAACAAGATATTGACTAAGCCTCTAGGTCAATTAAGGTACTATTGGCAAAGCCCAAAGATCCTAAAGATACTAGGTTTGGAACCTATGAAGAAGAAAAGTTAAGGATAAAAATGGATCTAGTCGAAGTAAAGGTTAGTTGGAAATCTAAGAAGATGATGGAAACATTGGTGAAATAATTTGGAGAAGAAGAAGAAGAAGAAGAAGAAGAAGATGCAACAGATAAGTTAGTTGAAGAGGTAATCGAGGAACAACTGTTGATAAAAAATAGTGAATATGAGGAGGATACCGAGTCAGATAAAGAACTTCAAGCTGCACCAGTAAAGGCCACAAGGAAGAGGAAATAAGAAGAAACACCTACATGAGTGAGGGAAAGATCCTCCACAACCGCTTCTCCACCCCTGAAGAAAGGAATTAAAAAAATCACAAGGCCTACTCCTACAAAGACTTATCAGAAGAAGAAAAGAGGTGCACAAGCCACCACCGAGCAACCAAAGAAGAGGAGGAGATTGATAAGAGAAAAATATGATGTAGACTCTGAAGAAGAAGATGATCAAAGTAAGTTTAAAGTTGTTATAAATATGAGTCAATCTGTTGATGATCTAGCTAAGAATATAAAGGAGACAGTTAGTATAACTCACCCTAAGATGAATCGGTATGTACATATGTCAACTGAGGATCAGGATAAAATTGAAGAGGCTATCATCCAGATGATGATTATATTTAAAAGATTATCTATTGAATTTGTAAGATATGTTCCTAAGGAACTTCATGAAAATGTATCGAAAAGGTGGACATATGCCTTGCATACAGAAAATAAAATGAGGGAACATTCTTTAATTTTGGCAATGCCTACTGTTACTGTAACAAAGATTGATGAGATGATGAAATAGTATGCCAACTGATTTTTTGATGAAAGGAAGAGCTCTTAACATTTTGGAAGATAAACTTGAAGAAGTTGATGAGAATAGCAAGGTACTATGGGAATTGTTTTGGAATCAAGGGTAGAAGAAGATAAACTTGCACTAGCTATAATCCCTGAGAAGAAAGTTAAAAGAAAAGGGAAAGGAGTACATTTAGATGATGTTGACATAGCCACAAAAGAGCCAATTCATATATCCCACACTGAGGTACAAGATGACACTTATGCTGAGGACTTCTATTTGGCTGTATATACTAAAGAGGACACACAAGATGCTCTCGAGCAATTAATAACAACTGAGATAGATGAAGTCTTAATAAAATAAATTACAAATGGAGATCCTAATGATGATGGTAAGGATGATGAAGAAATCACTATGGCTGCAGGTAATACCAAGGAAGATCAACCTATTGAGGCAACAAAAATAGATATTAGTTCAAACAATTGATATTGCTACACAAGGGTAACCCAAGGATCCAACACTCAAACAGTAGAAAGACGTAATTGAAGGACAGGGTGCAGAAGAGAAAAAGGACACAAATGAGCCTGAAAACAAAGAGGAAAAAGGCAAAAATCTTGAGACAGAAACAAATGTAGATACATCTACAACACACACCAAGCATGAAACCCAAGGATATCAAACTGAGACAACAATCAAAGGGTAGGAGAAGGAAGAGAGTGTGTCTACCAAGCAAGAAAAGTCTAACCCGGAGACTAAAGCTCTAGTATCATATGGGAAATCTCCCGCACCATAGAAGAAGAAAAAGAAAAAACTTGGTAAGGTTCCAGTGACATGTCATGCCCAAAAAGTGAGCAAAACATAACTATATTTAAAAAAAAAAAACCTACCAACTAACTAAAACAAACACACTTACAAAATGGAGAAGAGAATACTAACTGGCACAAGTCTCTACGTGCACACAAAATGATGCAAAGAGAAATGGATGATTGAAAACAATGAAGTGTCTAAAAATACCCCAAGGGTCAAACCATAGAAGGTTGACCAAGTTTGACCAAAAGTCAAACTTCATCAAACAACTCAAAAACCTACTACAGGGTTCCCTAAACTGCAAGCTTCGACTGACATGCAAATCGAGATAGTTGACTAAAAGTCAAATAGAGTTGACCAAAAGTCAACCATGCACCAAAATACGTGCAACCAAGCAAAATGGAAATAAAACTAATTTGGAAATACTTGGGCACACAAACTGAGACGTTAGACCTAGGTTTGACTGAGGATTGACCCAAAAGTCATCTGTGCTCAAATATGGCCGACAAGGATCTACTAAGGTTAAAAAATGTTAGGGTAAGGTTCATGCACACAAACCGAGGTGATGTCCATGGTTTGACTAAGGTTGACCAAAAAGTCAACCATGCATGAAAGTGGCTTTCTAAACACAACTAAGGTTTAAAACATAATTGGAAGGGGTTGTGCACACAAGCTGAGGCACTTGCCCAAGGTTTGACTAAGAGTTGACCAATAGTCAACTGTGCATGAAAAAAATGGTTCAAGGGACAAATTAAGCCATATCGTCACCCGACTCAATGGTGAAGAGACGTTCTTAGCCCCTAACGACATTAACGTTCTACATGCTGAAACAATTAAGTTAAAAAGACATTGATAAGCCAAAATTAATGATTAATATAATCCATTTAGAACTTTAAAAATTTAGCTACGATTTAAAACAATAATATAATCTTACTTCTATTCTATTTCAAATAAAATTTTCCTATACTAGCATTACATTATAGATCTTATTCAAAATAAATTGATCCCATCGTAGCTAAATAATAATTTATTTATACAAATAAATTTAAATCTAATTCAAATTTCAAATCTAATATGATAAATCAAATTTAACATTTATATCGTTCTATTTCTAAATATTAATTTAAACATAATAATCTAATTAATCCTATATAATAAAAATAAAACACCATAATTTTCTTAACCAATTTATAAAATGAAATCTATATTAAATAACAATTCTCATTTAAATATAAGTCAAACTTAATTTAATACTAAACTAAATTATCGAAATAATTACTAAACTAATAAAAGTTAAAAACTTGCAAGATAATCAATAATTTAATAAACATATTATTAAATGTAAATGAAATAAAACTAAATTCAAAATGCAAACTTCTTTTTTTGAATTAACTAAATCAATATTTATACATAACAAAAAAAAACTTACGTTAAAATAAAATAAAATTATAAAACCCATTTTTTTGGGTGAGCCCAAGTCCATGCCCTGCGACCGTATGTTGTAGCGTGTGCACAGGGGGAAGAGGGGGGAAGAGGCGGTGGTTGGGGGGAGTTCGCCGCTCGCGCCACTAGTGTTTACACAGTGGTGGCATGAGGGGCTGGCACCACCGGACTTCGCCCGCCCGCCACTGCATAGTGGCATGGGGTTAGGGCTTCGGCCCGCCCCCAACCCTTTAAAATTTTAATTTATTTTAAATTTTTTTAAAACCCCTAAGCGCCCAACGGTAAAGGCTAAGGCCTAATATTTTTTAAAAAATAAATTTAATATAGTTTATAGTCTATATTATATATATTTAATTAATAAAATTAAATATAAATAATATTTTAATTATTGGTGTATTAATAATTTCCTGAATATCAAAATAGGGAATACTAGGATTATTTTTTTAAAAAAATAAATACATCATTGCAATCAATTAAATAGGCTTAACAATTTGTACAAATTAGAAACTAATTTTTGGCATTTATTTTTTTGATAAATTTTCAAAAAAATATTTTCTAAGTACAAAAATTAAAATAAATTTCTTACTTGTTTTCCCACAAATAAAATTTATTTAATTTAATCAATAACCAAACAATACATACCAATATCAATTTAGTGGATTGCTAATTTGGACAATACTAACAAAAGTATAAGTGAACCTAATTTTTTTTATAACGATACATAATCGAATTCATGTCAAAACATACCACTATTTTGATTTCACAAATATCGTAAAATCTTGTCATAAATTTTTCTAAAGTTCAAATAACTCTTACATATAAATTTAATGGAAATTTTCAAATTCATCATTGTCATAATGACCCAATTTCCCCAAAGCCTTAATTTCTCCAAAACAATTTTTCATATGCATTACTAAAATCAAAGTTTAGATTACATGGGAATCCCTGATTCCAATTTTAAACATTCACATGAAACGTAAGTTACAAGAAATTTCAAACTGAAATTTTTCTAAATCCACAAATCTGTGAGGTCTTGTGTCGAGGTGGGTACCTAATAATGCGAGGTTGACCACAGAGGCTCACCTCCCAACCTAGGTCTTTTCAAGGCCACCCCCGAGCTAGGGGATCCAATAAGGAACAAGATACAAACAATAAACTCAAAACATGAAGGAAACAATTAGAACATGAAGATACTTAAAAGATTTTCCCAACAAAGTTTAACAAGATGAAGGTATCTAAGAGATCTTCCTGAAAATAGGGTAGAGGTGGACTGCCAGGAGGAGAAGCCATAATATAAATACAAATTTCCCAAGCCACACATGGATTGGGTAGACCATCTTCAAAAGATGTAGTCTAAATCTCCTTATGCCCCCCAGGTGCCCGTAGGCCATACTTGTCATTGTGGGTATCGTAAAACCCCTGCATATTTATGCCTCCACACATGGGATACTCTGTACAATCCTGGGTCTTTGTGAGGCCTCACCCCGACCCATCATAACATTACTGATTCATTCACACTTTGATACTTTATGTTTTGATAAATTGATACACTTTTTGATTATCCTGACAGAGACTCGATATATTATGTTGAATGATGATGATTATATTGTATGGATTACATTTTGATGTGGACTAGGACCTAGAACATGTGGTTGATTTTGATTATACATGTTGAGATATGTGAAATTGATTATAAGATTGGATCATGATTGTGTGTGTGAAAATTGTACCTGATCTGTAGACACAACACTCAGTAAAACATTAAAGGTTAGTGATAATCAAAATCGTGCAAAATTGAAAACTATCTAACCAAGTGATTTACTACCTTCTAATAGGTGCGAGATTAATGTTCTCAGATTGTAATCGAGATCAGTGACCTAGACGACACCTAAATGAAGGATTTGAATGCAATTGATCTAGATATGAAATATGAATGCAATTAATCTATTTTTTTGGATTTTCTATGCAATAAGAATGAAAACTTGATATGAATCTATGTTAGATGAAATTGATATGCTATGAATGCTATTGAAAATTGATATGCAATGCTAATCTAACAATGATATGCAATATGAATGCAAAAATAAGATTGATCTCACAAAGATGTCGATTCGCAAGAGCTTTGATTCTTCAATTCCAATTCTCTAGCGTGATTGTGCAAAAAATGAGATGTTTGGATGCAAATTTTAGAGAGATGATTGAGAGATGAATTATGAAGAGCTGAGCCTTGGTTTTATAGAAATCCAGGGCTTTGGAGGTGCATGGGAAAAATCCATAAATCACTCAAATAACTCAGGTTGATTTTTGAGTTATCTGATAATAACAGATAATTAAGTCACAAAAACATGCAAAAGCTAAGCTTTAACTCAAAATAGAGTTTAGCTTAAATTGATAATTGACAGTTGTCTGCTTTTATGATTGTGCATGTTTTAATTATGAATTAATTTAATAATAAAATGATTTATGCTCAACTTAACTGATTTTTGAAATAAAATAATTAATTTATGGGTTAATTAACTATTTTATCAAACTTTTATTAAAAATTATATTATTAAATAATGACAACATGCTTTAATTAATTAAATAAGAATTTAATCAATTATTCATAGGATATTGGATTTATTGTCAAAATTAAATAATACAATTAATAATAGATAGAATTAAATTTAATTAAACAATTAAGTGACAAATATTAAATCCAATTAATTAAATATGAAAATATTCAATTAATCAAATTTTAGGATAAATGTGATTTATTGCCAAATAATCATTAAATTAAAGATAATTATGATAATTAGGAATATTACTAGGAATATTCTCCGATGCAGAATTTAAGATAATAAATTATGATTCAATGATGTTTAGATGTGCCTTAGGTTAGGACTTTGATGTTGATTTTGTTTGATTTGTCGATGTAGGAGGTTAATGAACTTATAGCCCATTTTTGGGGTATTACATTTTGCCCCTCTTTGAATTACTGTGTGAAGCGCAGTGGTTCAAAGATAGTCTGTGTTTGATAAAGATATGAAACTAATTCAAAAGATAAACCGATCTCAAGATAGAAACCGATTGAGAGATATTGAGATAGGAGGTCCTAAATGACAAGAGATAATGTTCACTATAACAGAAAATGAACCAATGATTGTGAAAGAGTGTCATAACACTTGATTCCAAACCTTAGGATTGATAAGAAGTGAGTGACCCGTTCTAGACTCGATTGTCTTAGCAGAACTAGCAGGTATCATATCCGAATCCTTCAGTTGCCGAAGAACCAAGGAAAGAACACTATGATCTGATGGTTGCAAAAATTGATACAGTTTACAAGATTAGGAGAATACTAGATTGATATGGATCGATGAATCTGATATGCCCCAAGTGATGATAGATTTGCCCCGAGCGATGAGGACTTTTGATGAATCACCGACTAGACGTGATTGTTTGTCTTGATCACTGATGAAAGATATTGATAGACTTGATCGATAGAATTTTGATTTACAGACTTTGAATTGATGTGCAATACCATGCCCCCTTCGGGATTAAAATTGAAATCTGACAAGAAAAGTCAGTGTTGAGAGCTCAGAAGCATGTTGATTGATGGGAAAAGTGGTTATACATGTTCAAGAGCGCATTCTGCATCGTTTAGAGGTCCTGGAGACCAAGGTTGACTAGGTTTGACCATGAGTTGACCATGGTCGTCCAAGTTGAAATTTTGATAGTTTGATGTTAGATAATCAGTTAAGTTGAATACTGGATTTCTGTGATGATAGAAGGTCGAATATGCAAGCAGTTAATAATATGAATGATCTTAGATTTGAATTTTGATCCCGAAAAAGGATTCTACTTGCTATTTTGTTGGAGGAACCTTCATGTGAGATTCAGCTCTTGTTAGATTTGAAGATGTGAGTGGTGAATTATTTAAGCATTGAAGTTCATTTAGCCATTGTGAGATCATGCAAACATGCAAAATGCATGGAGACATGCAAAATGAAATGCAACCTAAGACCTAGGACCTAGTCACTGATCATGTGTCGATTTGTTATCATCATTGAACTTTTAGGTAACCGGATAAATCAATACAATGCCCAGTAGCTATGAAACCATAGACATATGAATATTGATTTGTATGCGCAAGAATCAATACAACACCCACTGGTTAGATGACCATGGACATATGAATAGTGATTTGTTTTCGGAATGTTGGATTAGATATAAGCACCAAGGCACAAATGCCAGGATGACCTGAATATCATGTCCATTTTGATATAGCAATTTGTACAAGCATCAAAACATAAATGTCATGATGACCTAAGTATGCCTTGCATTTAACATACACATCAAACAATCAAAAGATCATTCTAATTCTAGTGTGAATTACCTGTAGTGACCCTTTATCGTTCACCTCCTTAGGCAAGATTGCGTTTCATAGTAGGAGAAAGAACTTACTCAAAAAGACAATAGTTAGATCAAACTTCCTTGAATTTTTTGAGTATCAATGGTCGAGGTACGCATGGCCATCCAATTCAAGATAGAGGCTCTTATAGTCAAACACCATTTCAATTCGAAATTTTCAAAGTTGTTAGATTTTCACATACAAGAAGAAGACAAAGAAAAGATTATGCCCCCAGTCATCACTCTCTAAATCCTATAAAGGACATCATCGAAGAGCTCGAAGGGACACAATATGCAAAAATCTCAATGCGAATCAGTAAGCATACAAGGAGATAAAAGCATGTAAAAAGCAAAGATTATTTTCAGTTTTCAATTTGATGTTTGATTGTGTTGTTGTAGATGCAAAATCCTTTCTCGAGACAAGATAGACAGAAAGACTCAACTTTAAGCTTCAAAGGACTCTGACTAGATAGGATACGTCTAAGATACATTGGAGACTATAAGATATGACATTGATTGCCCCCAAGTGTGAACATTGATAGGATACAGATGCGCAAGTTGATTGGTGTACAAACCGACTTATTGAAAACTAGAAATGCAAAAACAAACTGAGAGATATGTACAAACTAAAGCAGACTGGAAGCTGGGAAAGACTAAGATTGCACTGATAGATGGAGCATTTTGGAACAAGTGGTGCCTGTTTGCCAGGTTTTCACCATCTTGGCAGAGATTCTATTTTTGCTACCAAGGCGCCTGTTTCCAGGTTTTCACCAAGGCACTTTTTCTTCTTTTTCATTTTTTTTGTGAATCATCAAGGTGCCTATTGCTAGGTTTTCACCAAGATGTTCATTTTTTAAGGATTTTTTCTAATTTTTAAAATTTTTTCAGGACATTTACCAAGCACTGAATGCCTTAGGCATAGAATTTCTTCAGATGGAGAACGTTGATTGGTTCTCGGAGCTGTTCTCCTTCAGTCATTGAGAGTTGATAGGCACCAGAGCCAAAAGTAGCAGTGATAACAAAAGGACCCAGCCAATTGGGTTCGAAC
The DNA here is from genome assembly GCA_027943335.1 of Chamaecyparis obtusa. NCBI lineage: Eukaryota > Viridiplantae > Streptophyta > Pinopsida > Cupressales > Cupressaceae > Chamaecyparis > Chamaecyparis obtusa. The sequence continues at coordinate 187,679 of BSBK01007088.1, read as the reverse complement.
TTCCCCTTGCGTTCTCGATGTGATTGATTTTTAAGATTTTCTCTCAACACTAGATCACCAACCTAAAATTCTCTATGTCTGACTTTCTTGTTGTAGCCTCTAGACATTCTCTTCTGATATACTCTAAGATGATCATACGCTTCTTGTCTACGCTCATCTAGTAGTTCCAGTTCTTGTAACCTAGACGCTCTATAGTCATCATCAGTTATGAGACCATGCATTCTAATTCTTAGTGATGGGATTTTGACCTCAATAGGTAGTACTGCTTCAGACCCATAAACTAAAGCAAAAGGTGTAGCCCCTGTAGGTGTTCTGATACTTGTTCTATAGGCCCATAGAGCTGGATTAATCATGAGATGCTTTTTCTGGTACTTGTACTGATACTGGTTCTGATACTGATTTTGATAATTGTTCTGATACTAGTTCTGATACTAATTCTGATACTGATTATGATAATTGTTCTGATACTGGTTCCAATACTGATTCTGATAATGATTCTGATAATTGTTCTGATATTGGTTCTGATACTGGGTATACTTGATAGAATATTTTTCTATTACAAACTTCCAAGCAAGATTATATCGTGCAGTCCCAATGTCTAGCAAGGTGGAGAACAAGAGGGATTGGCAAGCTAGTGGAAGAGATGGAAGACAAGAGAATAAAGGATAATGAAAGGAAGAAATCCTCAAGGGAAAACTCCTCAAGAATATTCAAGCTAGGGAAAAATTGTCATATAAAGCACATTTGGACAAGCAATGAAAGGCCATCATAGGATAAGTCGCAATAGCGTAATGCCAAAGAAGGACAAGATGTAGTCCAAAGGAGTAGCCATGTCAAGAGGTTTCAAAGCATCATGTTTTACTCTTTTTCTTTTCTTTTTTTATTAGATCAATACCAAAGGGGAAAAGGATACCGATAGGCAAAAATGAATGGAGGAAGATGGATATGAAGGCTAAACATGGAAGGAATGAAAGCAAGATCACCATAAGATAGCTCACAAAATAGTCAAATATTCGTGTATAGATCAACATTGTCAAGATCAAAGAGAGAAGATGGAATGGATGAAATATGTAGAAGAACTATGCATGATGCCTGATTGCCAGGTTTTCATCATGGTACTTATCCAAGGTGCCACAAGGAAGTGGTTTTCACCATAGGATGGATTTATTTCTCTTTACTTTTGCTACCAAGGTGCCTGTTTCCAGGTTTTCACCAAGGCACATTTTCAATTTTATTTTATTTTTTTGGAAGAAGGCAAGCTTTTTAGATAATGCTCCTTGAAAGGATAAACCATGATATGCCAAGGATTCAAAATGATATGCTCAAAGATGCTGATAGGGAAAGGAACATGGAAGAGAAAAATGGAGGATAGGGTTTTATGTAAAGTGAGTGAGGTTGGAAGATAGGAGGAATAGGCAAATGAGGAAAAAGGATAGAAGGTAGAAGGTTAATGAATGGAAGGATTGTGAAAGGGTAGATGGAAAGGAAGGCAAGATCAACGTAAACACACACCTTGAAGGGTGGTGAGAGGGTGGAGGAAACGTGAAGGAATATGGCGAATGAATAGCAAAGGTTGAGGTTTGGGCGCATGAAATGGAAGAATGTTTTTGGAAGGAGATGAAGTGGAAGTCTTTGGAAGCTTGAATGTCAACTTCACTTGTTGTTCAACATGAGACTCTTTCAAGAGAGACTTTGGAATCCATATAGCTGTAGGCTTTTCATTTTTTTTGGTAATTTAGAGAGAATATCTTCAATGATAGATTTTGGAACCCATACTTGTCTTGTAGTTTTTTTCTTAGATATCTCTTTTGACTTTATGTTTCCATGTCTATTAGAGGAGACATGGTGATCTTCTTTTTTTGATGGATTCTTGTATTGCTTCTTTTTCTTGTATTGAACATTCAAGTTACTTCCAAAAGACTTGGGACTTGTGGAAGAAAAAGGATATGACTAGTTTAGATGGGTGGGTGGATGAAAAGGATTTAAGGGTATGCATCTATGTTGATCTTGAGGAAAGATGGGAGATGGAGGGACGTAAGGACCCAAGATGGATGGCGAATTAAGAGAGTTAGGAGGGGAAAGTGAAGGGACATAAGGACCCAAAATGGAAGGTAGACGTGAAGCCCTTAGTAGTGGTGGAAGAGATCCAAGGATGGAAGTGGAAGATGCAAAAGGATAATCAATAAGTTCATCAGCATCTATATGACAACCAAAGATATCAACATCTTTAGAGTGAGCATGAGAATTTTCAATAGAATCAAGTACATCTTGAATATGAGCACCTTCTTTGATAGGATTGTTTAAAGCTTGCAAAGACTTAGGAAGAGTAGAAAGTGGAAGTGAACATGGAGTGCTATAATAAGAAGATGGAATACTTTGATCTTGACAATGATCTTTGGATAGCATAAGCTCATAATTTTTCTCTTGATTTTCAATAGGCTTAACATTGGAAGTAGTAGCTTGATCTTGTTTAGGAGAAGACTTAAGACATGGTGGAATGCATGAAAAAGGGTGTACAGGATCAAAAGAACTTTGAGGCGGATAAGAGACATCGTGAAACGGAGTGGATGACATGGAGGGTTCTTGATCTTGATATTTTTTTATATTATCTTCTTTATCATTTTTGGAGTCCTCTTGACATGGAGCCACTTCTAAGGACAAGGAAGCATGTTGAGATTGTATGGAAGACTTTGGAAGAGATGGTGGAGGACTAGCTGAAGTAGGGATTATAGCATATGAAGGCTTAGGCTCTTTAGGATTATCATTATTGAAAGTATTTGTAGCCAAGTGAAGGTTAGCTTGAGTTTCTTTAAGAGGTAGCCCTAGAGGATAACTATAGGGAACTACATGAAAAGTATCAGAGCTTGTGTCGAATGAAAGTTCTGTGAAAGATTTGAAAGACTCAGAAGCTTTAGGAAATGTACGAGTATTGGAGGAAGTAGGGGATGGAAGGGAACCATCACAAGACAAAGGTCCAACATTAACATGATCTTGCTTGAGAGTGTAATCTTTATTTTTAGCCTGAGAGTTCTTAGAGGAGAGATCCTTATAGTATTGACGTTTCAAGCTAGCATGATGTATTTTATAGTCCTCAGCAGTAGTAGATGGATCATCATCAAGGTATTGTCCACAAAAGCCATCAAAATCTCTTTCAAAATCAGAATCATATGGATCACCATCACAATCTATCCAATGTGATGGCCCATTTGTAGTAAGTGGGAACACATGACAAGGAGGACTCTTAGGAACAGAGGTGTCATAGGTATCATTACATTGTCTGTCATCATAGTCATCATAGTCTCCAAAGCTAGATGTGTCACTCTCCGTGGAAGAGGTATCATATTGCTCAAATTTTTTTCGGGGGCATGGTGACATGTACAAGTCTTTATCAAATGGAAAAGAGTATAGAGATTTCATGGAGAAATCTTTAGGTTCCTTCTCTTTCTTAAGATTGTTAAGTTCAACTTGCATAGCATGCAGCTGCTTCATCATAGCGGCAATCAGAATTTCTTCCTCATGTGTACTGATTCTTTGAGACATGTGTACTGATTTTCAATAGCTACTGATTTGTTCTTGACACAATGATATTTTTGACAGATTCTGGAACTAGGCTAGAAACATTGGATATCTTGCAATTTGACAATTTCTGACAAATCTCTCAAATTTTTCCAAACGACACTCTGCAGACTCATACGACACTGGGTAGTCTATGAAATGATAGTTGCTAAACTCGTATGATAGTTGGGTAGCAATGAAATGACAATTGACAAAACTCGTACGATAGTTGCTAACAGGGTTTTGACTTTCTTGAATTTGCTGGTTTGAAAACTCGTACGACACTGGGTTCTCAATCGTACGACAGATGGGCAATACTGAAATGACACTTGACAAAACTCATATGACTTTTGACTTCCTGAAATGACTTTTGACTTCAGAAAGAATTTTACGTCAAATTTTGCAAAATTTAAGGTCTTCAGTTTTGGATTGTTTGCAAATTGTATTGTCCAGATTTTGAAGGTTATACCAGATTTGATCATTTTTAATAGCCAAGTAGATAAACAAGCACGCAGAACAGCAAGTAAGTGATTCCAAGCATGTCTGAAAACTATGAACAAGGGTAAAAGCAACCTTGCACATGAACAATCAAGTGACCAAATTGTGCTAATCCCTGAGAGTACTAATTGTGTATGTTCTGAAAAGTTTTACAATAACACACATATACCTGAAAGTGAAAAATTGGCCTCTCTAGGGTTTTTAGTAATGGTTTGACTCTGCAACTTTTATGATTCAAAGGGGTGAACTCCAATCCCGGCGCACCAGGGTTTTGACATAGTCTGAGAACTTAATCTTCAAGAGCTGCTAGGGAGATCTGACAACCCAACAATGAACCATACTAGTAGAGATTTCTTCCACAAGGATATTTATATAGTGGCTGTCACTACCATGGTGAAAATGGCTATTACCACTTGAGGTTCTGTCAATGTAGTTTTCCCTGTGAAGGGATTGTCCGCTACGGTTAACCCTCTCTAAAGGTGACTCACAGATTTATACCACAAGGGGACTTGGCTCCAGATCCAAGGTTTTTGACACCTTTTCACTTTTAAACCAAATAAAGCAAGCAGATTAATTCGACACGCTAAGACAAAGTTTTGTTCCACCAAGGTCTGTGATATCAACTCCACGTGATCTATCAACCTCTCCGGGGAGAGAATGTATCAATCAATAAGAGAAGACGCACTAACCAATTTTGATTCACCAAAGCTCGTGATATCAACCCCACGTGATCTATCAACCTCTCTGGAGAGAGAATGTGTCGATCAATAAGAGAAGACGCACTAACCAAGTTGAATGTGAAACACACTAAGTATCCTCCCTACCTACAAGGATTCTGTCATCAAGAAAGATTTCTCTAGGAATCCAATCTCTCAAGAATCACGAATAGTGTTCATAGGGCCTAATTACTATGTGAGCACAGATATATTCCCGAAAGCAAATCTACCAAAAGTACCCAAAAAGCAGAAAGAGGAACACTTAACGCTTAAAGCAAATATGAGATGAGTCCACAAGGTGGAACATTTAACACCTCACACAAGCTAAAAATGAGTCCCCAACTTAGAAAACAAGTGAGTTCCTAAAAGCACAAAAGGGTTGCCAAGTGGAACACTTAACGCTTCTGTTCTGTTGACCCCTCCCCTTTATGGCGCTGAGATTGCAACCACGGGGTGAAAATGAGGGGCCGACAGATTAGCGAGTCCAATAACCCAAGATAGCAATCAAGATCAATCACAAGTATTCTAAGACTACTTAATGAATCCTTAAGGGATCACAACCTAGTATCAAATTATGCAAGTGTGTATAAATAGATCAAAAGTATGAAAAGATGCACACAAGCTTGACACGTGAGAGATTTATTTTAAGTCCAAATCGAAATGTTTTCAGAACAAGGAGAATACCTCATGATCCTCGCAACGCGTTTAGTAATTTTACCTAATTTTTAGTAATTCTTGCACTTTTCCCAATCAAAATCAGCAGAAATCAATCAGAAGCAGTAAATTTGAATTGTTAGGGTTAGCTGTCAGTCAAAATCCAAAAATCAAATCTGACAAACTGTCTACAAAAATGAAACGACAATTGAAATTTGTTACCAAAACTCGTACGACAGTCGGTATGCTCCCAGACGACAGTTTAGAAACTCGTACGACACTGGGTATGCTACCATACGACAGTTGAGCTCCCAAATGACAGTAAATATGTGATGAAATGATATTCGATAAAGTCAACTGTTGTACAACAGTGGGTATGCTCCCAGACGACACTGGGTGTTCACTGAAATGACAGTCTACAAAACTCGTACGACACTTGGTGTCAGATGAAACGACAGTCTGCAAAACTCGTACGACACTTGGTGTCAGATGAAATGACAGTCTGCAAAAATCGTATGACACTGGGTGTCTGATGAAACAACAATCTGCAAAACTCGTACGACACTGGGTGTCTGATGAAACGACAATCTGCAAAACTCGTACAACACTGTACGGACCGAAATTAAAAAATCACACTGTACGGACAACTTTGATTAAAAAAGTGCTAATTTTTTTTTCTTTTTTTTCTTTTTTGCAGGCAAAAAAGAAATAAAAAATAACGTCCTACTGAGAATACCACCAGAATAGGCAACAACAAGGGAGTTCTGATAGAGAAATGATAAAAGATTGATAGAAATGAAGGGAAACCCATTTCAGGGCCCCACGGTGGGTGCCAGAAATGTGTGTGTGAAAATTGTACCTGATCTGTAGACACAACACTCAGTAAAACATTAGAGGTTAGTGATAATCAAAATCATGCAAAATTGAAAACTATCTAACCAAGCAATTTACTGCCTTCTAATAGGTGCGAGATTAATGTTCTCAGATTGTAATCGAGATCAGTGACCTAGACGACACCTAAATGAAGGATTTGAATGCAATTGATCTAGATATAAAATATGAATGCAATTAATCTATTTTTTTGGATTTTCTATGCAATAAGAATGAAAACTTGATATGAATCTATGTTAGATGAAATTGATATGCTATGAATGCTATTGAAAATTGATATGCAATGCTAATCTAACAATGATATGCAATATGAATGCAAAAATAAGATTGATCTCACAAAGATGTCGATTCGCAAGAGCTTTGATTCTTCAATTCCAATTCTCTAGCGTGATTGTGCAAAAAATGAGATGCTTGGATGCAAATTTTAGAGAGATGATTGAGAGATGAATTATGAAGACCTGAGTCTTGGTTTTATAGAAATCCAGGGCTTTGGAGGTGCATGGGAAAAAGCCATAAATCACTCAAATAACTCAGGTTGATTTTTGAGTTATCTGATAATAACAGATAATTAAGTCACAAAAACATGCAAAAGCTAAGCTTTAACTCAAAATAGAGTTTAGCTTAAATTGATAATTGACAGTTGTCTGCTTTTATGATTGTGCATGTTTTAATTATGAATTAATTTAATAATAAAGTGATTTATGCTCAACTTAACTGATTTTTGAAATAAAATAATTAATTTATGGGTTAATTAACTATTTTATCAAACTTTTATTAAAAATTATATTATTAAATAATGACAACATGCTTTAATTAATTAAATAAGAATTTAATCAATTATTCATAGGATATTGGATTTATTGTCAAAATTAAATAATAGAATTAATAATAGATAGAATTAAATTTAATTAAATAATTAAGTGACAAATATTAAATCCAATTAATTAAATATGAAAATATTCAATTAATCAAATTTTAGGATAAATGTGATTTATTGCCAAATAATCATTAAATTAAAGATAATTATGATAATTAGGAATATTACTAGGAATATTCTCCGATGCAGAATTTAAGATAATCAATTATGATTCAATGATGTTTAGATGTGCCTTAGGTTAGGACTTTGATGTCAATTTTATTCGATTTGTCGATGTAGGAGATTAATGAACTTATAGCCCATTTTTGGGGTATTACAATGATTAGACTTGATTATTTCATGGATGTTATGTCATGATGATTATGGAATTACTATGTTTAAACATTTTTGAATGAAAATTGTAATTAGTAATTAAATTCTGCATATTGATTGTGTTGCTAAGTATGAATTGAATATGTATATTGCATGTGATTTTATTATCTTGGACTACCGATGCTCAAGTTTAGTGTGTAGGAAAGAGAACCATGGAATCAGTCAGAGAATCAATAACCAACCATATGTGTAAACTGTAAAGCCAAGGTTGAATCTAATGAAGAGATTCAAACCTCGTTGTTAAGCGATTTAATTCATGACCGTAAATTTTATGTATGTACTAGGTGTTCTCACTGTGTAATTAGTGACATGCCAATGTTGTATTATGTCATTTTATAGTGTCACTTGACACTTGTTATGTGTTTATGTAATGAAATGTCTACTAAGGTTGACAATGCAACCCTAAGCCTAACTGACTTATTAGGAACCTAATTAAACCCCCCTTGTTGGAGATACTTCCTAAGTTCCACCAATTTGATTATTTAGATTTCATTCTTTTCTAGCCACTTCTAGAGGCCAAAAAGAGGTCCTAAAGGTCAATTTTAACAAAATCTAAGTACCTTAGTGATAGGGGTATGGGTTAGAAATGTTTCTAACACATCTAGAACCCCGTAGTGGCCTTGGTGACCCTTTTTATGACCCATTTCCCACATGCTACGAAAATGGAGTAAGTCTTGACCTTTTACCCAAACCCACACTCCTTTCCAATTTTGCATTTATGATAGGGGACAAGGAAAAACCAAAGGACTTAAGGGTCAATTCTGAATTGAATGTTGGTGGGTGGGTAGAAGTTGGAGGTCTTTTTAGAGGCCCTTTATAGAGTTAGTGGGTGTTTACTCACTCTTTACTTTTAGAGACATTAGGGTTTGGTTTGAGGAAACAAAAAAAAGGGATTGGGCTCTTAAAATTCATTCACCATAACACATTGTGAAGGTTGGTCTCTATTGCCATGAAAGTTCTTTATTTTTTTGTTGTAAGTAGATTAGTATGCATTTCATTCTCTTGCATATGTGATATGTAATTGTGTTGTTGTTTTGTAAGGGAATGAGATTTTGGTTTGATTTTATTCTTATGGTTTGATTTTTGTTTGAATGAGGGAGTTTTTGTGAAGGGTGTAATGACATTACTCACCCTTGGATAGGGAATAAGTGGCCATGTATGGGGGAAGGGGTTAGTTGGATTCCATGGAAGTGTAGAGTTTTTTCTCATGGAGAGAAGAGGGAAAAGATGCAAGGTGTATGGGCCCTTGCATGCCATTGTATTGATCTTAATTTTAGAGGAGATAAAGAGAAGATTGGATGAAAAAATATATGTGGTTTTAGCTTTGAAGAGGCATGTTTATTGTATGTATTATTTTGGCATTCTCCTACATGGAAATCCACCTTCACCCCTTGTTATGGGTTCATGGTGAATCCATTTGTGCAAGCCTTGGGAGGGAGTTCTTGTTGTTGTTGTGTTCATGTTATGTGAATATGTGAATGTCACCCGTTGATTACCGATTCCCCTAGCTCGGGGGTGGTCTCCTTGAGACCTAGGTTGGGAGGTGAGCTTCCCATGGTTCTCCTCATGTATTTTCAGGTTTGAAGTCAAGATTCTTGTGGGAAAAGATTGGGAGAATTCTCTATTGTGGAGTGGTTGTGTGAGAGCAACTTTAATGTTACATTGTTGATCCTTTTGTAATGAGATTCATCTCTTGTTGAATGTTGTAATGTTAATGTTGAAATCTACATCAAGTAATATGTGAAATGCTCTTATTCATTATGTAATAGCTTCATTAAGGGAAGGAACATTGTATGTTATCTGTTTGATTTGTATAGTTCTTCTATCTTGAAGATGTGCATTTGTATTTTGAGAGATTACCATAATATTAAATGAATAATATTTATTTTCATGCCTCTTGTATCATATTCTTTTGGAATAATGAAGTTAATCTTCCATTGTAGAATAATATCCAATGTTGATAAGAAAGCAATGTAATAGTTTCAAAAAAAATATATAGTCTTTTGGTATGAAAAGCTAGTAATCTCTTTAATGTTTGATGGTAATTTTCAAGTTCAATACACTCAATCTCTTGTTTGAAAAAACTTCAATATCAATAGGATCAATACTTAACTTTGAAACCAACATTGCAACCTCAAATTCCTTCAAAATGAAACATGATAACAATAGTTAATTGAGTAAGTTAAGACTCTAATTAAAAAAAAATCATCTATTACTAATATTCAATTTATAGTTTACTTAGTGTAATGCACTAATAGAATAATCAAATGCATACAATTAATTTCTTCAATAACAAGCAAAGAAAACAATATGATAGAAACAATGGCAAAACAATATCAATAACACTTCCCAGATTTTGAGAGAAAAATTACTCTCTGAAAAATGTATGGGGAAGGGAAATAATTCTCTTTGCCACAGAGAATATTCCTTCCCCAAGATACCTTTCCTAATAGAGGTTAGTATACTAACCCCTAAGTTAATCAATGTTAGTAATAAAAACCTAATATTAATAAAAGAACTTAATAACACATATCCTCCACTTGGATACACATGGGCCCCACCCATATATTTCCCCTTACCTCATTACTCACATGCGCAGGAAACAAGGGGGCTGACATTACATTTAATAAAATAGATTTTAGACCTTTATTGTAAGGAGGAAATGGGGGGACATGTCATCATTATCTTGGGCTTAGCCCCACCCAAGCATTACACCACCCTCTTCCTAAACCCCTTACGCACCATTTTTGCTGACAACATTCATTAAATTGTCTTGGGCAAGTTGACTTCTCTCATTCCATGAAAAATTTCATAAAGTTGGGCTAAGTTTAATGTAAAGTTGGTGGGCCCAAAACCACATATCTTGTCCCTTGCCTACTTGTCCTAGAAACCTACTAAAATTACATGCTTGGGAGATAGGTTGTAAAGTTTGGTGGGCCCCAAACTTCTTGTCCTAGAAATCAACGCATGCATAAGGGATTTATTTGAAAGGATTTACTTGAAGTTTTTTTGGGCAGCCTTCATTAGGATTTGGGATCTTGTCACCCCACCCACTTGGCAGGTGGGCCATGATGGGATAGGTAGGGTGATGAGATTGGTAGGGGATATGATTAGTAGACTAAGATTAATAGGTTAGTAGGTTAGAATTAGTAGGTGAGTAGGATAGACTAACTTTTGGGATTTGAATTGTCCTTTTAGTTATTAATTTTATTTTTTAGATACTAATTTTATTTTGTGATTTAATTCATTGTTAAATAAATTAATTTATTACAAATTAATAGATTTTGGTTAATGTGATTAGAATTATCTATTAATAAATCAAGTTGTTGGATTAATAGTTTACCCTTTTGATTTTGGTTTGTTTATTTATTCATAATTTCATTTGTTAGTAATTAATAAAATTAGTGTTAATGTGTTTAGGTTAATTAATAAATCAATTAGAGAATTTTATAGTTCATTACATTCAACTGATAATTAGTTTAAATAAGATCAACTATAATAGTTATTTGAGTTATTTAAATTGTTAACTTGCTATTGGTTAATAGGATTAGGATTCAATGAATCGGTCCATTTAAATTAATTTAATGTATTAGTAGGTTATTAGTATGAATTGGAAATATTAGTGTAACTATTATACTTTTAATGCTGAGATAACATTTTGCTCTAGTTAACAATGTTAGGTTATTGTCGATTATAATTTAAAATTTGATTGTTAATGTAGTTATCCCATGAACCATTATTGTAGGATAAATTATCCATTTGAGTTGGATCAAACCATGTTTGAAAGCTATAAACTAGGTAGACCTATTAATTGTGGGTATAGTTTGATTGGAATAAATTGAATATTTAATGACCTAGGTATCTACGAATTCATCCTGAATGAAAGTTCTAAAATGGAATCGTATGCACTAGGGTTCCGCTATCTGAACTCAAAATTTTATGACAATGGTTATGAGATTAAACCCGCTAGACGCACAATGGTACATTGTTCTCCTAAGGCATAATGCTCCAAAACTTATTCCTAGGTTGTGGCCAACTTACCGTAGTCGACTTATCCTTAAAATTTGAACGTTACTCTCTAACATCTGAGCCTTTAAAAAAATAAATTTGTTGCATTTTTGTTGATTAATTTTTGGGCATGATAGTCTTCTTCCTATTACCCCCTTCAAGGTTACTCCACCCTCCCTAGGGTGAGTGAGCCATGAAGAATCCCATCCTAAAATGATATTACAAATTAAAAACAACAGTTTTACAAAACAAGAATTTATCAACAAGAACCATAAAAAGCCATGGACTCCATTAATGGAGCTGCAAGCTCACACACATGCAAGATATGCAAAAATATCACAAGAGCCTACCTTAATCCAAGCAAGGGTTTGAAAATCTGAAAGGTTAAAATCCTTCTAACATAGCCCTTTCCTAAGCTCCTTCCAATGTGAATGGTCTCTAAAACTAGAGAGTGGGTGAACACTCAAACCCTTCCCAAGACTTTCCCTAAATAGGCTAAACTCCTAAAATCTAGGAACTTATCACAAGAGGGGAAGAAAATTTCATTCCCTTCTTCCCACTTGCCTTCCTTCTCCATAAATGAAGTTGAATGAAAGTTGGGAAGAAGAGAGAGGTTAATCAAAACCTCAAAACTCTTTGAATTCACACAAATTTGAAATCATGACTTTAGGGGTGTCATAAATGAGATTTAAGGCTCTTAATGGGCTGAAAATGACCCCTTACCCCTAAGGTACCAACCTAGGTAGCTAAAACTGATCCTAGTTAACCCATGGGAGCTCAAATGACCCTTTTAAACTCCACCTAAAGTTTACCCACGGATTTCAAGTCAAGGTTGAATATCTAGAAACTTCCCAACCCAAGGTAACTTGATACTACACTATGGCTAACCCCTAGTCAACCCTTGACCCAACTATAATACAATTTACTAACCATGCCAACACTTATGCAACAATTGACAAATTTGGCACATTTAATTAAAACAAATGACATGGCTATTTCACATACATATTAACAAAATTAAATATACACATGCAAACCACATTCACGAAATAACAACTATACAATGAGGTCAACATTTCTTTTTACAAAGAGGACCTTGGAATGCATGGTATAAAACATAGGTTCCAATACTGGGTCCGCGCATTTAGATCCATGGTCAACTATTCCTGCACAATCATTGCACACATTGATAGGTCCAAATTGACATGATATAAACAAAATACATCATCAATACTGCATGGTATAAAACTATGTCTATGAATGAATCAAATAAGTATATTATCAGTTTCCTAAATCAATTTTCTATCACAATAGTATTTAACACCGTAGTACATCATATATGACATCATCATAAATTGAACTAAATCAAAAGATAAGATATCTCAAGTGTACCTTGATTACATAATCAGGTACCAAACATATAGCATAGGATTCAATAGATCCTCAAATACATAAGTGTCTGAAATTGTCAAGTACATCTATGAAATAAGTACTGAAAGCATGAAAATAAAAGTAGTAAAACTATGACTGTCAAGTAGGTCTCACATCACATTAGATGAAGTTATAGAAATTCCCACATGTGACCCGAGGACTCTAGACCCCAAAGCATTGAGAAGGTACATAGAATTATGCACAAGGAACGTTGCACAAGAAAACCTAAGACAAGAAAGTAAACATAAACAGGTCTTAGAAGATGTTAGAGAAGTTTTGATGCAAGTAGTCCCTGATATCAATGTTAATGAGAAAAATCCCATCATTGATCAAATTTCTACTCTAACTGGCCACATAAATGCTTTTGACATAGATGTAGAGAAAAGAATTGAAGAAAGAGCAGAGGCCAAGATACAATTGAAACTAGCAGAGAGAATTAGCCAGGAAGTGGCAATAAATGAAGTAAAGTTATATGAGGTAATAACCAAGTTTGATGCTATTATTCAATAAGTTATTACAATTTTGCACAAATTATGCACAAATTATGCACTATAGACCACTTCACTACCAAGCTTAGTGAAAAGATAAAAATTTAGATGAAGATATCAAGGTTAGTGCAAATAATCTTTTAACTGAGCCAAATACATTTTATGAGCATTATGCAAAAGTTCAATAAATCGAGCAGTTAAGATTAGAATTGAGGAAAGAAGAAGATAAAATCAGAGATCAAGTAATCGAGCTACATGCAGAGTTGCTTCCACACCTTAAGGTGATACAACGACATGCGAATAAAGAAATAAATCTAGTTTCCACCCTAGAGATATCTGTATTAGAGAATATTTTTGATATGTATGCACAAGTCAGATTAGAGCACATTGATCTTGAGAATCTTAAGGAGGAATGGGAAAACCTCTTGGCTACTTTGAAGAAAACCCATCTGAACATTTTTGACAAGTTGTGAGTACATTTTTGGCATTAATTTCAAAAAAGGGGGAAAATATATGTACATATATCCTTGCATATATTCTTGTATGTAATTCACACCGAGAGCATGTACAAAGGGGGAGTTCACATAGATTCACATTTTTGGTTAAGTTGAAAATTTGAAGTCGGTACATATATATAATGTTTTTGATACTAATGCCAAATGGGGAGAATATTACTCCTATAGAGAATTAATGGTTGTCATTAGTATCATTCAGTCATACAGTCAGTAAAGGAGACAAGACAGGACAATCGGTCAATACACAAAGCCTAGACATAAGCAGAACACAAGGCATATCTCTATGTTATCCGAACATAACTTTGACCGAGGATTCTTATCGAGCTAGATATCACCGAGTACCAAGCATAATAATCACCGAGCATTCATATGACCTGAGCACCAGTTAATTACTGAGTGATGAATGCAGTATACACCGAGTGAAATAGGAAATGACATAGAAGTTTGGAATGGCACAAACTAAAAGGCAAACAGTTTACACCGATAAAGGAAATGAAGATTGAGAAAAAATTTAATAGGGATGTAATCATTAAATTGTTGATGATTCCTATGTAATGTTGATCTAGGTTTTTTATTTCTACTGTAGATATTAGGTTTTATAAGATAGAGTCTAAACCCTAATTAGGTCAAGATCAGTTTGATATAAATTTTTGAAGGATGTCATTTTGACAGGTATCATTAAGAAGTAGCCAAACTCAAGGACATGTAAATATCAGATAGGGTTTTGACAAAAGGATTTTGATAGAAGCATTCAGTTTATCAAAATAGATATAAGGTTACCAAGCAGTTTAGAAGGACATATTCATCACAAAAAGGTGATATATTTATTGTACTGAAAGGATATGATATCATCAATTTGATTTGTATTTCATTCAGATCATATATCACTATTACTCTCTAACAATTGTAGTAGACTCAAAAATCTCCTAACAAAGTGGACTTAACCGTCCTTAGTAAAATCTCTTAACCAAGTGCACACCTGTATTGTGTTGCTAAAATCCTTTAATTGGGTAGATCTATCTGATCTCATTGTTACTCCTAATAGGGTAAGATCACCAAAAGTGATCAAAATATTTATAGCCTTAACTGAAAACTTTGTTACTGCAGTAGTGAAGCTTTGTGGTTGTCATCCCCACCGTAATTTTTACCTTCTAACAAGGGTTTCTACGATACCAAAATACTTGAGTTATGTGTATGAAGTTTCATAAATGGTTTATTGATTAGATTACATGCATTTATATTTCAGTAATGTTTTGGATGTATGTTAAATGTAATTGATATAGTCGGTTAATGATATTCATATTTACAATGATTCAATTTGAAAAGTTTTAAGGGTATTGATTCACCCCTCCTCTCTCAGTACAAATCTTTCCATAACCCTAAAATTATACATGATAAAGACATACCATTTCCATAGAATTTTGGAAATTCCCCACCACGCATTTGAAGGTGTTTGCAATTTTTTTGCTTGATTGGCTTTCCTTACAAGAAATTTGACTCCTTACATCATAATCAACTCCAATTTATTTTCTATACAAGAATAAGATTATCAATATAGATATAAATACAATGCAATGAGAAGTAAGTGTACCATTCATTCTCATGAAAGATAGGTTCTTGTGAACTACTACACATGAAACATGGATTAATGAATTTGACTCAAAAACTATATAGTTGAATCCTAATAACAATATCATAACATTTACTTATAATTTTGTGTACAACTTATAAAGTTTGGACTCATCTATGCAAGGGGTCATCTTCCAATGACATGGTATCTTAACAAGTATGTGGAGATACTGAATATGACAAACATACATATGGGAGCCAATTTAACAACAAAATATCCTAGTATAACTTATAGATTTTACATGAGACTAAAATAACCTTCATGAGACTGATAAATATCATATTTCAATCTCATCCCAAAAAATCTTCATTATGTCCTTAAAGATATAAATTACAATGAGAATACATGAAACACCTTTATATAATAATTAAACAACTCAAGCAATATGAATAGCTGATTTGACAACATCAAGGGTGAGACAAACTAGAAAAAACTATGGATTTATTCTCAAGCTTTATCTTGAGATACAAATTTGAAATACTACATAAGGTGCAAAAGGGAGAAAATTCTCTTGTTGAAAAAAGGAGGTTTGATTTTTGCTAAACTTGAAGAGAAATTTTAATTTTTTCTCAATATTGTAGAATGTTACATAATATAAATATTTTTGTTTAAATGTAAACCAAATGGTGTTTACATCTACATGAATGAGAACACTCATCATAATTTGACCATAATAGTGATTTGGTGATAATAGTAGAGTCCATCAATGGAGAAAGGAGAGAAAAAACAAAGAAATGTGGTTTTGGTGTGTGCCACTAACACTTATCCTAAATTATCTAAATCATGGATATTATCCATTACATAGAGTCCATTCAAAACTATTCAAATTTAAGAGGTGACAATGACTTCTTAATACCATCTGTAAGTTGATCCTTTGTGGAAATGAACTGTATTTTAATTTTATTAATACTCTACACCTTTTCTTGGATGAAGTGGTGATGAGCCTCAATGTGTTTGCATTGCTCATGTATAATAGGATTCTAAACCATCTTTATTACTCTTTGATTATTAAAGCCATTGGTATTAGTCTGTCAAAGAGGACACCCAAGTAACCCAAGGTTCTTTGAGGCCAAGTAATTTTTCATGTAGCTCCTTGTGCTACCTAGGATTCTACTTAAATAAAAGATATGGCAACAATCAATTATTTTCTACCTACCTAGGAGATTGCTTCTAAACATATATTGCAGACATAACCTAAATGTTGACTTTCGATCATCAATGGAGCATGTCTAATTGACATCCATATAACCAGTCAAGCTTATATCACAAAACCCTTTGACAAGCTTTCCACTACATTTGTCTAGGCTCTTACATGATTCTAGAGAGATACTGCCCAAAATATCCTAGATCTAGTCTCTTATTGATAAAATAGATAAAGATCCTAGCCATTTGTATGTATGGGAAATCATATACCTTATTTGGTAAACCATGGTTGGAAAGTAATGATTGTGATAGATGTTCCATGGGTCTTGAAATTTATTTACAATTGTTCACCTTGAGTTTTTCAGTAAGTTCCTTGGCATACTATTGTTTGAGAGGCGGATACACGATTCTTTATTTGACATACAACTAGGCCAATTCAATAGTGCTGAAATTTGAGATATGTTTTCTCAATGACTTTGGTAAATCATTGTTCACTACTGAAATGAATACTTTTCTACTCCCAAGGATCACAAGGTCATCAACATAAAAAATCATGATGATGATATATTCATGTTCCCTTTGAACATACAAGTTTAATCTGAAAGACTTAAATCAAATCCTTCCATACAGAGGTGTTCATCAATTTTTATGTACCACACATGACGTTCTTTTTAAAGTTGTATAGTGATTTTATCAATTGATAAATGATATAATCTTTGTGTTGAAATTCTAATATATTGGGTTGCTTCACACCACTTTTCCTTGAGATATCCATTCAAAAAATCACTTTACACATCCATTTGATGTACATGTCATCCAAATTGTGTTGAGAACAAAAATCTGATAGTTTTCATTTTTTCATTAGTGCAAAGGTCTCTTCATAGTCAATTCATTCCTTTAAAGTGTAGTTTTCAATTAAATGAGATTCATGTTGGTCAATGGTTCCATGTTATTTGTATTTTGTTCTAAGGAACATGATAATGAGCCAGTGCACTCATCAATGCCAAATTTACTGCTTATTCGTATTGTTTTTGTAGTACTTTGAATTTCCTCTCACCTTAGAACTTGGTCATTATAATCTTGTCAAGGAATTATTTTAACAAGTTTTTTTTCATTCAAAATGGTTTGAACTCCTTTAGATTGTTCAGTGATTAGGACTAATCTTTCATGAACTTCAATATTCACTTCTTCCTCAAAGTTTGTTTTTAAATACCGCTTACAATTTTTTTGTTCAACTTCTTTATGGAGAATTGTCAATAGCTTTGTATGTACATTATGGACTTTAATGTAAGATCATATTTTTTCTTAGATACTAATACATTTTATGGGCCATCTGATCAACTAGATAATAGAATTTAAATTTAAATTTAGTACCATACCCAATGGAGAGACACTTTATGTTACTTTCATCAAGCCACTTTCATTTGTTATTTGGAAATAAGACATAGGTCATGCTCTTGAATATTTTGAGGTAATTAACAGTAGGCTTTCTTGATCATGCTTCTTTGGGAGTGATGTTTCTCAGTTCTTTTTTTGGTGATTGATTGAGTAAATACACTCTTATATTCATTACTTTGGCCAAATAGTATTTCTTAATGTACATGCAAGCAATTATTTCTTAGATGATGTAGTTCTTTCTTTTTGCAGCTTTGTTTGTGGTGTGAAAAATAGTTATCTATTGGTGTATGCCTTGTTGATAAAAATAATCAAACTCCTTTGACATTTACTTCCTCCCTTGATCTATGTGAAGGGTCTCGATGGGTGGCTACTTTGTTTCTCAATTTTGGCTCTGAAATTCTTTAAGGATTGAAAAGTACCAAACTTAAGAACACCCAGATCTTGTGGAGGTATTCATCCATAAATAATAGGAAGGATTGGATGGCACTAAAGGATTGAGTAAAGGTTAGGAGAAAAAGTTGTGAACTAAGTGATGAATATAATTGATTTGATGTACCTTTATATAGTCAAATTTAAAAGTATTTTTTCTTACCAGTGATAGAAATCAAACACATTATTTTCGATTTCTTTGGTAGTTTGGTAGCTAGTACATAATTTTTGATTTGTTAAAGCCATCAGGTAAGGAAAAACTTATATGTTTGATGATGTGAACTATCTTCTTCACCATAAGCAGGATAAATAAGGTGTATTTAAGTAGGCACAAGTTCGGACAACATCATAGATGAACATGCCTCCTTTCACAGGCTTGTCAGCCACAAACTTGTTGCCTTGGATGGGCAGGTGTTGATTGGTTTAGTTTGAGCTTCACTTGGTTTCAAGAATACTTTAATATTCTCTACTTAACAAGGCCAACCACGTGAAGGTGGAAGCTCATTCCCCCCCTCCCCTATAATCACTCTAAATTCACCATTAACATCTAATTGCATATTTCATTCTTTCATTCATCCATTTATGAACTATAACATTCAATCATTATAATCACATAACATTCATTAACATGACATAAAACTCATTATTACACAACATTCATCAATAATTCATTAAAACATCAATCATTATAATCACATAACATTCATTAACATGACATAAAATTCATTAATATGTGACATTCATCAATAATTCATCAACACACTCATTAAGACAATGTTCTTGTATTATCAAACAAGATTTATAACAATCATTTATTTTTTAGTTTTTTCTTCAAAATTTTAAGGAAAATGCTAATAGGAACATCAAAATCTTTGACATTATCATCATCTTGTGGTTATGATGTTATGATATGATGTTTCCTCATCTTTTTTTGAGCATGAGGCTACTGCACCAAAGGGGGGTCCGCTGCAATAAAAAATAAATGGGTTAAATTCACAACATTTTTTTTATTAATGTAAAAAGTATTTTATTAATCAAAAGAACATAACATGGATTTTTCTTTACCTGACAGTTCCACATCATCTACAATCACATTTTGTTCAGCCCCAACCTCAACATGTTGAATGCTAAGATCATGCTCCACTCCTTCACCATGACGTTCTGCATGCTCTAAAATATTCACAAAAAGGTTACACCAATTGCAATTTAAGATGTTAAATTGTATTAATAATTATAAAATTAATTTTCAATATAAAATGAATACCTCCATCATTGTGATGCACATCAGGGCCTTTGTCATGTGCAGGTTTTGTGCTAGGATTAGAAGGCTGTAGTGAAATGTCATGCATATTGTTATCATTGTTTGCTTTATAAAACAAAAATAGTCAATTTATGTTTGGAATTTACATCAAATAGATTATTTCTCAAGTATTCAATTTGAATTATTTTTCATTAGACCTATTTACCTTTGTGAACCAGTGCACCAGAATCTTCACTTTGGCCACAGGATTCTATGCGGTGGTGTGCAACTGCAACTTTATAGCCTTTCTTGAAGCATGTTTGTTTGTCTTCTTCTGTGGATGCTACATTAAATTCAAAGCCCCTCTTTTTTGGCTTAATATCTACAATATTGCATGTATTGTTTGATTAAAAAAAATTATTTATAATTTTATATAAAAAGTTTGATATGAATTTCATTTACTGGTACTTACAAGTCGTGTGTGAAGTTTCATATATCCACCATAGCCAAGATGGTGTTAGTGAACCTTATCTTTTCTTGCCTATGTAGCCTTAGAGGTGTCCTATAGTCTATATATGAAAAGTTTGATATATGTTAGATTATATAAATATAAAGATCACTAATTAGTGCATAATTACGTTAATACTATCACATACCTATTTTTTCCTTTTTCTGGTCGAATTCTTTCATCTATGGGCCTTTTCTCTTTTGCATCTTCAATGATTTAAATCCACTCCATCTCTGGAACCGTAGGAGGATGCTCGTACTTTGGGTTGAACTTTAGAGCCCTTCTATATTGGTCCCTCATACACTTTAGATATTTGGAAGTTTTTTGAAGAATTTTGGCTTTGTCAAAAATATTTTGACCAAAGAGATCCTCTTAAGATTTTATGAGCTGATTTTTTAATTAGGGAGATTGGTCATTCCATCTTTTAAGAAAAAACAAAATTGTTAGATAAAAAAATAGCTGAAGCTACCTACCTTGAATATAGTACGATAAATGGATAAAAGGAAAAATATTCTACCAATGATACGAAGCTACATACCACTCACGTATGGTTGACCTGAATAGATTCAATGTTATTTCATAAATACTTTCATAAAAAACATCATTTCCTACAAAAACATCATGGGATCATCAGTCCAAAATGAGTTATGAATAACTATAATTACACTATAAATAATAAAAATTTTAAATTAAGTACCTAGAAGCTTAGTTACTTTTAAGGGAATCATATCTTTCACAGCCAACAACAATGACGCCTGCAACAATCTCGTACTATCAACACAAGATGATCCAGGAAACAATGGTAAATTATGACTAGTAATGATCTCTGTTCTATCTTGTGTATCTATTAAAGCAATAAGTTAACCAATGACTATGATTAAATACACCTAAGAAAGTACAAACCAAATCATAAATTACACAAAAAAAATATAGCAAAACAAGGATTTACAAGCTGTAGTCAAAGCAAACGTGGATTTGTGCATGCTCCTTGCTGCCGACCCTACATTCGACAATCTCAGAGTGGTGGTTGTCCTCGAAGGAGGTGTTTGCACTTCATCATGACCTAGAAAATAATCATATATATAATGTCTTTGTCTTTTTTAAATATAGAGCTAATCAATATACACAATGGATTATTGAATTTGATAAAAAATGTTATAGTCAAACACAAAAACAATCATCCATACAATGTTATCATCTAGAGCTAATTAACTTTCCATCTAGACCCACAACCCATTTAGCATATGACACAAAATAATGTTTTTTTATTGCCACGTAGATTTAGTCAATCTATTCCTATGAATGAATTATTTACCTGAAGGAACTTCACTAATACCCTCATCATGTCAAGAAACTTGTTGAGGTCTCAAAAAATACTGTAAGAAGAACACATACATATTTTAGTTCATGATCCATAAAATAGTAATAAATATAAACCTTTATTGAACTTTTGTTATAGCTAAAGATTTATTGTTGCTTACTTCTAGACAACATGCTCTCCGTATCAATTTATTTTTCATCACCTCTGTCTCCTGATTTGGATTTGGATCCACCATAAGGGAAAGAATTTGTGATTTAATTTTTTTTAGGCTCTTTGTAATCATGCTTATGGGGTCACCGGTATATGTGATGTCAGTATCGCATAATACTGTCACCTCCATTTCAACAACTAATTTCTCATTTGTTACTATATTTTTTCCTTTCCCTAAGAATTAACTTGTGAAATAAATATTAGTAAAAAAATCAAAATAACTCCAAAACCCTATTGAAAATAACATAATAATATAACATTTTGTACAATTACAATTACACTAATTTTTACATTAAGGTTTACCTTCACAAAAGAAGGGGTGGGAGGAACATCCCCCCCTCTATCATGTGTCGATGGATCCATGTCACCCTATGACAAAGATTAAATATAAAAACATCAGCTTAATGAAAGCAATAGATGATTTAGCAAAAAAACTTATTAATAAAATGGTATATTATATATTGGAGTTATTAATTGGAGGTAATTAGTTTAAATGTTATATATATAGTACTTACCAGTCTCATGATAGTAAATTTCTTTATATCTATGTGATTCAAACTGTAATCTATTAGAAACTCTTCCCCTTCAATTATTGATTTTATCGCACATACAAAAACATGATTTCCCTCATGCACCTCAAAAATGCAATTGGGTCACTTATTAGTTGACCTAGGATGCATACTATTTATAAAACCTGCAATGTTCCCTGTTGCTTTTGGCCTTCCGTTGATGTACATAGAAAGTCTTTTACTTTGATCATTTTATTTCCATTGTAGATAATTTGCCGACAGTGCATACCTATGCATACTTTTTTATATTGAACTATCCGCATCCAAATATTGTAATTGTAACAAGGTCCTACATACTCCATCAATTCAACAACTTTTTTATAATTGACCTTTATGCCATCCATGGAAAATAGGCCCAAACCATGTAATGATGATGGAGCTATGCGATATATCCTCTCATTAACACAAAAATCAGTGCTAGGTGGAGGTAATTCCTTGGGTAACCATTCTTTTTGAAGATGTGTGTACCTCAAGGGAATCTTGATGTCTCCTTTTGTCTCATCATCATAAGAACATGACCCCCCTTTAGCAAGGAAAAACTCCATGCGTTTATTGAATTTTCTTCTAATCTTTTGACCTCTAGTTGATCTCCTTATTTTAGACCTACTACATGTCTCACTTTTGTCTTCTATTCCCTTGTTTACCTCACTCAAGGAAGATAGATTTGACAAATACCTATTTTGTAGTACCTACAACCCATCAAATGAGAGATACCGTTGAAGGAGTGAGATATTTTTCTAAATGAGGGTAATGTTGATGAAGTCAGCCTAAAGTTGATGTTGAGGGTAAAGAGAAATAAAGAAAATAATAAACTATTTCTATAGGGTGTATTGAATTATACTTGTCCATCCATGTCACTGTGTAGGATCCTCGTCAAAGGGGTTAAATTTCCTGCATATGTAAATCATTTATCTTAAGTTAGTTAAAAATTACATGATATGTATGCTACACATTACATAAAACACAACATGAAGAATATGCATACATCACAATCATTGAATATTTTTTAATTCGTTACCTCTACTTTATGTGTGCTAGCTATGCAAGATCCTCAACAAAAGGAGTGGCGATGTCTGCAGTCCTTTGCTTGTTTCCACAAAGGGTGAGAATCATGCACAAAAAATATATTATAGGTAATCAACACCAATAATTGAGCATCATAACACATATTTGAAACATGTGTATCATAAATCACCTATGTTTTCATCATTAGAATTGAACACAATG
This sequence comes from Chamaecyparis obtusa, assembly GCA_027943335.1. Taxonomy (NCBI): domain Eukaryota; kingdom Viridiplantae; phylum Streptophyta; class Pinopsida; order Cupressales; family Cupressaceae; genus Chamaecyparis; species Chamaecyparis obtusa. The sequence continues at coordinate 163,999 of BSBK01007088.1, read as the reverse complement.
AATTAATCATACCATGCCATTAGACTTGAACACTAAATAAATTAATCATGAAAACATATAAGTCAAACAAATTTATATGAATAAATCAATACCTCATACATTTCATTGATCACGTAATTGATCATATTCTTCATCCATCTCATCATCATGACCATCATCATCATCATCATCATCATCATCATCATCATCATCATCTACTTTGTCTTCTTCAGTATCTTCTTCTTCCATCACATTATACTTTACCGGTCTTCCTCTTAGATCGTGTCTAACAACAAATGACCAACCTGGTTTATGTGGAATGCCAAAGTAAAATATTTTCTCATATTGGCTCGGAAGAACATAGGGCTCATCCCCAACTGGCTCAAACAACATTGTATTAATCATTGGAAATCCATTTTCATGTTCAATAATAGTTCTCTCAGGATCATTTTGATTTATTCATAGCTTGTACCATTTGACGATGAATAGAACTAATTTGAAGGAATTAAAGTTGCACTCAAGTATATCATCCAAGCTACCATAGTATCAATTTTTAGAATCTCAAAGATATAAGTCACTTATAGAAGAAATATTAGTGACTTGAAAGACTGCACTTATCCCAGAATCACATGCTTTCTTCGTGTCATCCAAATTTTTGATGTGAAATTTAAGACCATGGTAGTACATAGCTTTGTGGTGCTTGACTCGCAATTTTTTAGACATGTCATAATTATTTTTATCGATCCATGAGTTGATATTAAACATATGGGTCATGACAAATAAACTTATACGTACCTTTCTACCTCTTAAACCATTTTCTAGATCAATTACCATTGGCGTAACATTGGAATCTCCATTATGATGAGATTGTTTAACTATTGAAGCAACACCTTCTCATGTTAAGGAGTGACCATTTTGTAGAGATCATTCAATCCATACCATCATCCAATCAAGATTTTTTGCAATATACAAATGTAGTGTATCGCACTCACGAGAAACTATATAAAATAAATAGACCACTTAGAAATAACTTATATTAAAATATTTATAAGAATTAATTAACTACAATAGCATCTTATAATTACCTCTCACTTTCCTCAATCTACCTTTCCCCATCAAGTACTCCCCTTCGAATTTGTTAATGGAGTTGGGATCCCAAATGTGATCTACATGGATATTTGCTGCAAAATTGGGAAGATATTCACTAATGTACACCATGGTCTAGTATACCATATATCCCTCCATCATAGAACCCTCAGGATGTTATCTTTGTCGAACCAAGCCCTTCAAAAGTTTCAAGTGCCTCTCAACCATCCACATTGACCTAGTTGGTATAGGTCCACACAATTCAATCTCCTCAACTTGATGTATGAGGTAGTGTTCTTGTGCATTGAAACAAGTTGAAGGCAGATACTTTTGTATTTCACACATAAGCTGAGAAATTTTTCTCTTCCAATGTTTTATATCTTTTTATCAATTTCTTTAGATGACAATCACCTAGAAGAGATTCAACATGCAAAAACATATAAACGAGACTTTACAAAAAATTATACAATTAATTTCCTTATAAAAGTAAAATAAGACACAAATATAATATCTATACAACAAATCTAAGAAATAACACTTCTAACCTCATGTATTTACCAATATCATATATAACTTGTTTGACAATATTGTCGAAGTGGTGTGGGAGAGATAGAGGTAGAACGTACTGCAATTATTATAAAATGATATTTTCAATATATTATAAAATAATATAATGAAAAGTACATGAAGATTTACAAATAAATTGTAAATAGAGAAAAACATGACTTACCTTGATGAAGGTATGCCAATCATGCATTTTCAACCCTGACCCAAAATCACCTTTCTTTGATATGAGTATGCTTATGTTTGTAGCAAATCCTTTGGGACATTTACTTTTTTGTATGGCTTCTTTTATGAAATCAATTTGTTGTTGCGTTAATAACCAAGGAAGGGCACTCATATTAATCCGGTCTCCATTGCTATTTTATTCAATGAAAAACTTCAATGCATTCTTGGATTCATGAATGTCATTACAGATTTTGAATTTTTTTTCTTTGTCACACCTTCCATCCAATATTTTCCATAGTGTCTTTGTTACATTCTTTTCAATATGCATAACATCAAACAAATGTATGTTTGGGAGGTGCTCGTAGTATGGAAACCTACTAAATTATTTAGGATAGCTTTTTAGTCCTTTTGGAAGTTGGTCATCAATGCCTTGACGACCTTCACAAACATCAATTACATCATTAGTAAATAAAAGACAACATCCAAATATAAATTTTAAACAAAAATCATCAAATGAAATGACATTACCTCGATGATTTATTCTATTGTATTCCAACTTCCATAAGTGAGGTGTCATTCTTCGCGACTTTGATGTTGTCTCTTCTTTCCCATTGAAAAGATGTTTTTCAGTAATTTGATACTTATGATTTTTGTGGAGAAAGTGGCTATTCTCATCGAACACTTGCTTTCCTAAACTTTTTGAATGATGAGATTTCATCTTTGGACCAAAAACTAGACATGCAAATTTTCCTTTTGTGTAGAGACCTACAAGATCATATACAATTGGATGAAATATCTTAATTTTGATATTTACAATTATCATGCACAACATAAACATACAACAAAAATGTGTTAGCACTATAACATACCAAAAATATGTGTTAACAATTTTACATACCGTAAAACTGTGTTAGCCCAGGGGCATCATGTATTATCCATACAAGCATTGTATTGTATGGAATTGAATTTGTCTTTGTCCTATTGGTCTAGAAATGTCATACATAGTGAACCCATTCCATAACTCCAATAACCTATCTATAAGGGGCTCAATATATACATTCATATCTTTCACTTGGTACTTACCTATTAACATTACATAATTATTATGACCATTTTGATGTGGTGCTTATAAATTAATTTACATGACTATTAAATGAAAAAACACTCGGTACAATCATTTCCAACATTATGTGCTCCCTCTTTATAGACATCCAAGGAGGAATGTTATTGTTAATAAAAAAAATAGGCTAGACCGAGTAAACTGGTCTCATATGTCCAAATGGATTGACACCATCCGCTGCCAATGAAAGCTTGATATTACAAGGTTCTTCTTCAAAGATTGGCCAAGTATCTTCTATGTCCTTAAATGCAGAACCATCCACAAGAATTCACATAATGTCATCTTGAATTCTATTGCATGTATGGTAATCCATAAATTGTGCCAAGCTAGTGCACCTAAATAATCATTGCAGACGTGGAATAATGAGAATGTACCGAAGAACCTTGTGATGTACCCTTTTTGTTGTTTGATCTGATTAATATCTACTAATGTGAAAATCAAGGAATTATATTGCAAATTTATATTGTTTATGATATATAATATGATCATTGGGACATGCATGTATTGTTTCATACTCCATTCCAATATCTTTCATAATGGAAAATAATTCTCGGTACGAGTGAGGTAGAATGTTTGATGGTAGTAAAAAACACTCACCTATCAACTTATGGAAAAAAATAAATTTCTTAATATAAATTATATTAATTGTATGCTAACATAGAAGATGACAAAAATGACATACGTTATCATACGTGAGATTTCTACATTGGATAAGCCATTCATAACCTTCAAGTTCACCAACAATAATACAAAGGAGAGAAGAGTTGTTTGGGAGCCTTGGTACAGGGGTTCGTATGCCTTTTCAAGTATAGGTATATCAAGGTTATCTTCATCATCATGATCATATTATCATCTTCATCATCTTGATCAATTGTGCCAGTACCATCTTTGTCAATCATGTTCTCTGGCACTAATAAGTTGCACCAATACCAACATCTTCAATTGTGTTCTCTGTCATAGGATCATATTCTTCCATGGGAGCATTACCTTCTGCTTTGATATTCACACCTCCATGTTCGCCCTGTTGGAAATCCACATTCACTAATGGATGAAAATCATTTCCCCCTTCAATGTGACCACATTGCCTACAATGTCTCTCAGTTGTTGTGATCAGTAGTCTTTGATTCTTTAATCCCTTAAAATTTTTGTAGGGACAATAAAATTTTCCATCACATTTTATTTTTTACTGAGACCACAATCTAGAAATTGTCTCTATTCTATTGTGGGTTCATATTGTAAGGCGTGGTATTTCTTGGCACTAGAAGAGTAAGAGTAAGAGTATCACCTGTCTTGGCACTAGAAGTGTTAGCACTAAAATAAGAAAAAGAGCTCAACAAGCCCTTAAAAATGCATTAAGTATGTTGGCACCCTCAAAACTTTTTACGATCCTCGTTGAATTTTTTTTCTAAGGCATGAAAGGATCCTTTTGTGCATTGATTGGCATGCCTAGTTTTGAAGTTAAATATCTGATTACCTTGTGAGTTTCATGAATCACACCTTCTCAGGTATGTTGCCCTCATTACATTCATCCCACTTATCCATTTGCAGCTCCCTACATGCAGATTTGATCATTGTGTGAAGTGCATCTTTTAGGTGTCTTATGTAATCTGCATTGTACCCTGTTTTAGACAATTTCAAGTAGCCTACTTTGAGGACTTAGTTCTCTTATCCCATTGATCATATTTACAACCTAGGTTTTCCCCTACATTATAATCATGCAAATTATCCATCTTGCCAAGTTTCAGACCTAAATGAATCCATTTGTCCAGTTTGCTCAGTTGATTCCATACCCAGTTTGTGTTTTTTCCCTGAGTATGCATTACCAGTAAATATGAAAGGTCCTTTTTGAATCTTGATAATAGTTGCCCAGTTGACTATCACACCTTTCCAATTGCTTCCCTGTATTGTGTGTGTATATCCAAGAGCCAATGCCCCATTTTTTAGATCATGAATATTTCATTTGATGAAGTTTTTGCAACTCATTCTTGAGGCAATTTATTCAATTTCTGAGCATGATTAGTTTTCCATCGATAGAGTTGTTCTTTTGAGAAGTATTATGTCACACCTTGATCGAGGTCAGGAGGTTCTAGTAATTTTACCATGATGGTGATATCTCAATGTTTGAGTTTGCAATCTTTCACCTCCCCAAGTCATGATTTGATATTTTTTAATGCATCTATTTGAGAGGCAATTCCCTATGATTTCAACTTGCGTTTACAGAACCAAATTTAAACATGTGACTTTGAGCTCTAAAATATTTTACCCTGAGTGTTGTCATGGAAATCCCTCTAGCAGGGTGACTGCTTATACAAAAAAGTTTATAATCGCCAAGTGTTGATGTCAGGGGTTAAGTTTTGTTCAGTTTTTCAATGGCATTCTTGGATGCAGTTTATTCAGTTTGGTGACTTGGAAAAATAGTTGAAAATCATGGTTTTGAATGATCTGACATTGTTTGAATTGGATCCAGTTACAAAAGCTAGTCACTCAGATCATATTTTGAGGCTCAGTTGATTGAAATTGAAATTATTTTCTAGCCAGACCCACTTTTGGCCCAACTTGCCTTATTATTCTAAAGAGCCTTGTAGTCATCATTACGTGTGCGCGCACCATTTCCCTTTTAAATAGTTACACCATGCCTTCATTTAGTTCTGAAGGTCCTCTCATTTAGCTTCTGAGGATGTTTCTTTTTAACATTGTGCACACATCCATTTTATGCTAAGAATGGTTTTTCTTTTTGTCTGGTGTGTGCTACAAACTTCTAGTTATGTTGTTGGCTTTCCATTATGCTGTGTATGTCTTTCTTCCCACCGTACACACCTAGCCTCTTTCCATATTTTTTATGTGTGCACCATTTGAACAGGAAGTGTGTGCATCTTTTAAACCAAACACCATGTGCACTCCATTCCCTCACCATTATTTGCTGTTGGGTGCACCATTTTAAAGGGGTTGCACACACCATTTGAGATAGTGTTGTGCCCACCATTTGAGGTGTTACATGCACCATCTATAGTTTTGTGCACACTAAAGGCAAGGGGCTGTGCGTACTAAAGGAAATAATGTGCACATCATTTAGCAAGAGGAGTGCGTACTATTTAGCAAGGAGTGCACAACATTTAACAAAGTGCTATGCGATCCAAAATAAGGATTGGGCGCACCTTTTGTCTTTGGTCTAGGCACACCATAAGAAGAGATGCTATGTACATCTTCTAAGATGCTGCACACACCAAGCAAGTAAGGTGTTGTACGCACCAAAGTAGTATTGTAAGCACACACCCTTTGGGTGTTTTGCGTACTTCCTTAAGGATAAAACACATAGGCCTCAAGGAAAGTATGGGCTACTGCGTGTTGGTCTTAAGGAGAAATAATGAAAATAGTTGCTGGCCAAAAATAGTGCACCAGTCGGGGCTGCTATGTGGAGATCTTTTGTCCCATATGCACCTTGGTTTGGTGCCAAGAGTTATTTAAAATAAGCAGCACCCATCTAGGTTGTAAAGAGAAGAGAAAGGAAAGAAGGAAGAGCCTCCTGGATTTGTGTGGGGCTAGCCAAATGGGCACGCACTAAGAGGATATTTTGGAAGGAAAGTATTATATTTCAAATGGGATTTATCCCACATTTCCAGTGTGAAGAGGAAACAAGCTATTTAAATGGAAAAATGAACAATATCATGGTGTCCAAGTGTGCATGCCCAGATGGAGCCTCCTCACGCGTGTACATGGATTGACGTGATGAGTTGGCAGATGAGCTGGAGATGATGTGGTAGAGTGGGTCCTGTGAGTGGTAATAAATTTTGATGCAATGCAAAAAAACTGGTCGGATGCCTCGGGATGTACGCCCAAGATCAACGGTGGGCATGATCCCGCAATGAGGAAGATAATCAAAAGTTATCATCGCAGGATCGCGCCTGATTGATAGGTGTCCCATGATGAGGTGGCAAGATAAGATGCAGTTGGGTGCCCAGTTGGAGAGGTAGATGAATCAATGAGTGACACGTGGCACATGCAGGTGTAGGGTAGTGACTATGCAGTGGTGATGGTGTAGATAGTTCCAGCAGGGCAGTGAGGTGGTCAACTGGGCCAATCCGGAGGTGCCATGTGGCATGTGGGGGCCCGCCCATTTATAAATAAAGATGCAGAAAGATTTAAAAAATTGCATAGTTCATACTATATGTTAAAATTCAAAAATTTGAATAGTTTGGGGTGTGCATGAAAATTGATTTGGTGATTTATTTTTTATCACAATATGCAAGTGTTATATATCATTAGAAATGGCGCGAGATGAGGATTTCAATGGCGGTGGAAAAAATCACTTTCTCACAAGTGGGAAAGAGTAGTAATGGAATTTGCATTTTGAAATCAGATTTTGGTAAGAAATAAGATATTTTGTAGAGATGTGTTTTCAAATGTAAATAATATCAGATTTATTTCTGATATTTTTGGATTGCCCTAATTATGCCCTAAATGATCCTAAGCTTGTTGCAATCCTTTATAAGTATTTCCAAGATCATTTGGGAAGGTCATCTTTTGAGTGGGCAAGAGGTCTAGGTTTAGTCTCTCCTTGGTTTCAGAATACCAGCTGATGATTTGCTCTTAGTTTAGGGTGTAATAGATTTTGGTATCAGACAATGTTTCTAGATAAAAGGAAAACTTATGATCTTTTGCATATTATTGAAGTGTCTTTAAATCTTGAAGCAAGGTGTATACAGAGGAATGATCCTCATACATAATACAAATATCATTTCTCATTTCTCTCCATGTGTGTCAATCTTACGAGTTTTGAATTTTTTGATTCACTGCATAAAGTTTATCTATGTATATGCAGTCAGTCTTTAGTTCTGATTTAAGATCAGATTAAATGATGCTTTAGATGAAGCATAAATTCATTGGGTTTTCATAGGGATGTTTGTAAGTAGTGTGGGTTTAGGTATTTGTGTTTATGGTTTGGATCTATGATGAAGAATAGTAGTTGGAGTATGTATTCTACAGTGCATTAGAGATTTGGCCCAATGGATAAGGCACTGGTCAGAAGTAAGTATATTCTGCAATGATGTGTTTGGTATGGCCTACTATATCCCTCAAAACTTAAATCATAACCAATCCCAAGTATTTCAAAATATTGAGGTTATACGAGCGTTTGTTTAATCATGGTGATTGAGAATCACCGAGTGACTGGTTGCCATTTAGTATTTTCTCACCATCTCATTTATCTGTTCTATAAATCTAGTCTAAGATTGTAGAAGTAAACTTTATTTTGCTGGATTAGGTGTACCTACCTTGGTTTTGCAGTGCCAAAAGTATAGAGGGAAGTCTTATCCCTATAGTTGGTCTAGTTACCTACAGATATCCCCACATTTGGAACTAACCCCTCCTCAAAATCTTTCATAGGTATACTGGTGTCTCTCCAAGTGTAAAATCCTTTTTAGGAACTAACAAAATGGTGACTCTACTAGGGAATAGAGATGAAATAGTCATGATAAATCTACAATGAGTTCTCTGGTGTTATAAATTATGTCAAATAATGTAGGTACAAGTTGAGCTAGACTCCTGGCCTTCTTATTTGTATTATCTAGTAGTTGACCATTGAAGGTCATAGAGTCATGTGTTACAAGAAGTATTCCTCATCAATATAAACTAAGTCAGGTTTGTTTTATCTGTCACTGAAATATTGTTCCAAAAGTCCAAGGTTCCTAAAGATACATATAATATCTCACTAGTGGTGAGTGGCGACTCCGAGTTCTTTGATCGTATCAGTGTGCTTGCTTAAAGAAAGATAAATCAGAAAGGTGGACTTGCAGTGGAGATGAAGTAGATATTTGGACATCTATGATTGAAAGCATAGTTAAAGGATGGATCTATATGAGACTCTATTGTAGGGATGTGTTGTGAGTTTGCTAGTTTTAAAGAAGGCTCAGAGTTGGGAAGATTTCTCAGCTGATTCAAATTTTCCTCTACAAAGAGGTGGCGAATCTACCAATTTTTTTTGAAGGTTATTTAGAGGAGACTTCAAATTAGTATTATGCAGCTACTATAAATACATCCAAGTATTCTATTTGTTAAGGTTATTACATGTTTCCTTATTAAGTGATCCAAGCACTAAGAGAATGAACAAGGTATGCATAGAGGTTTGCATGCTTTAAAGATTAGAATTGCATTTTGAAAAATTATGTGGAAGTATGAAATAGTAAAAAAAAATGAGGGACATAGAGGTGAGAGGTTCAACTATGTTAGATTCAGGAGGTTTTTTGTCAAAATATGAAGAAAGTTTTCTAAAACAAAGAATCCAAGAGGAAGCCATAGTATTTTTAAGAGACATGTGAAAAGAGGGAAAGAAGAATCAACACATATGTTTTAGAAGAGGTTTTTTAATAAATATAATGAGCCTCCAGAAGGTGTTGAACTTCTAGGGTCTACATATAATGGTTTGTTTCTAGAGCTTTGCATGCCTGAATCAGTCAATTGGTGTGCATCCCATAAAGAAGAAGGTATTAAACAAGCTGAAAGGTGGATGAATTTAATTGAAAATTATGAATCTAAAAATGATGATGGTGCTAGCTCTAATTGTTCTAAAGATGCTGATTATGATGCTGATAATGAAGTCAACAAATGTCAAGATATTGAAGATGAATTCATATTTGATGATCTTCTTGTTAAGTTTGTAAAACTTTCTTGTCAACATGAAATGACACTTTTCTTGTTTCAATTTAAGGAAGTTTTTTGTGAACAGCACATAGATGACTATGATGCAGATGTAAGTTTTTATGGTGATTCATTAGCACAAGAAGACACGAGATAAGATATTTTAGTCCCTATTCCAAATGAGGAATATATTTGTAGCATTGAGAGTGAGGCCAAAGAAAATGAAAATGAAGTTCGATGTCCATTAAGCAGTGAGAAAATTTCAGCACTCTTAGCTGTTGATTTTCAAAGGTATGCCCCTAATGTGGAATCTACTTCATAGTACCCTATTGATTTATTCTTTGATACTGATAATGAGACAGGTGTTCAAAGTGATGTTGATAATGATTCATGTTCACATTAAATCCCCTCATATAGTGAGTTAGAAGAAATCAGTGAAGAGCATGACAATAAGTTGTCAAGTTTTGAAAATTACAATGATGAACATGATTCATGTTCATGTTATTTTTCCTCTTCCTTTGGTGAAGGGGATTATGATAGAGGTTTACACTTGGTTAAGGATCCATTACACGAAGGCATTGTTCAGGCTTAGAATTGTTACCTTAAATCAGGCATTAAGGCTAAACAACGATTCTATCTTGACAATGGAAACCTCTTCTAGCTATGGGTAGACTATGAATGAAGAGGAATCTCCAAATTCTAGGCCGATTCCTATAAAATATGGAATATCACTTTCTTGATCTGCAAATTGTTGGGAAAAGGGAAAATAATACTATAACTAAAATATTAGGGTGATACACCAATGAATAATTTAGACTTTGCAAAAGAGATGAAATTCAATCCTGACTCACAAATGGATATCTTAACACTCCGAATCTCTGCTCAACATATAGGTTAATAAATTCATGCTATTAGGGTTCTACCACAAACAACTTGGACAATTAAAAAACATACATTTCTCATACAAGGCCTAGGGGCAATTGATTATCTTGAGAAGGAACATAATTTTATTCACTTCCTTTAGATAATAAATGATTTGACACTTGTTAGAAAAGATGAAAACATGATTCAATATCGAAAAAAAATACATAAATATGAGTCAAAGAATCTGGTTCATTCCTTCAAAAATATGACAAAATGATTACAAAAATGGCCTTTAAAGCACTTAGGAATGATATGTTCACTATATGCTCTCTCTCCAAAATCTGCAACCATTAATTGATGATCAAAAATCAATTTTATATCCTCTCTCTGCCTCAAATCCAAAAATCTAAAGTCATAAAAAATGCCCAATTTTAGCCTAAAAATGTGCCCCAAAAATGTGACATTAACCAAGCATTTCATAAACTTCCTCTAAATGCCTCTTCCCTAAATTTTTGGCTTAATATAAGGAATTAAATCCTTTTTACAAAGAAAATTGCCAAAAATTATAAAAAAGAAGTTAATATTAAATAAAAATTTAATATCAACTAACCTACCCTTATCTCCTAACTTAGAATAAGGACTCTAAGTCTAAAATATAAGCAAAGTGGGAAAGTCGACATGACTCTTCATCCACTTGCATTTCTATGCAATAAAAAAAGAGATAAGAACGCAAGGTGGTAGTATTAACAGTTTTTGAGGCTCTGCAGAACTGACATGCATTGAATGCATTAAACTGCTTGGCGGACTCCAAACAGTTATCTCATTTTTATCTTGGCATTTGTGTTTTCTTCATTCTTCACAAAGAAGTCTAAGGAAAATGAAACCCTAAGCCTTTGAAAACTGCTTGAAGGAGCTTTGTTTGACTACAAGAAGATGCCATTGTTGAACTTGAGCCCCCTGCCATTCTGAAGATCACCACTGCTTCTTCTCTCTATGTATCTCCAACAGGGAACTCGGCATTGACTTCAACTTCATGTTCAAAAAACTATAAGTTTTCTAATGAACTCTCTAGTTGTCATACAAAGCTCATTCTTTGGCATTAATATCATGAAGTTGCTCTTTAATAGATCATGGGTTGCGACCTCTTTTTCTGTTATATGGAAGATCTCTGCTGTTGCTTAACTACAAATGACTGTTGTTAAACTTATGAAGCCATGAATAAGTTGTAGTCGACTTTGGTATGCATCTTGCTTAATTGTTTGAACTTGGAGTTCATGCCTTCATTGTTGAACTTTTATTTTTTTGCACTTTCGGACTGTGACTTATCCGTGGCTCCATGGCTTTTATTTGTTTGTTGATGCTATAGATCTGGGTTTTATTTGATGCGGGCTCCATATATTTCCATCTGGGCTCAACTGTTGGTTTATCTTTTACATACCATATATGGGCTCAAAAATTTTGAACCCGAAATTGTTCACAATACTTTGTTTGCAAACTGTTAATATATCTTACCATATATGATACTACTTACCATGTGTGAAACTCATGACTATTGCGATTGTTGTAAAACCGTGAGCTTCTTGTTCATAACCTAGCAACAACTGTGGGTTCTAATTGTTGTTATCTTCATTTGATGAGTTCTATCTTGTGAACTCAAGCTATATTTATTGCAGCTGTGGCTTGATATGTATCTAACAGTCACTATTGGTATCAGGTGACTGGTGTTCATTTGTTCTTGCACACACCGCAAGCTCGCTTTATAATTTATGGCACCCACTATTACTTTATTCCTTTTCTTCTTCCTTGGCATTTGAACTACTTATTCTCAGCTCACAAGTTGTTTATGTTGACAGTCATGGCTTCCACTATTGTTTACATTAACAATCTCAGTTTGCTTATTCTCTGTATGGGTTCGAAACTTGTGAACCCAAAATGTTCAAAACACTTTTTTCTTGGAATTGTGAATACATCTTTATGATGTATGACTATTTGACTGGTATAGCACCATGAAATTCACATTATAAATTAGTAATAGTCACAGGTTTTACTGTAGTTATTTCAATTGGCACATATCGCCATGATTGTTACTAATTTATCAAAGTTCTCCAATTCGCTAAAGAAAAAAAAAAAAAACCTTGACACTTTTTATAACTGGAATACTTGAAAGTGACTATCACACCTTTTTCCTTGAAAGCTCAAATTCAATGAATGGGAATGAACAGTTTAGTGAACTTACTGATATATCAAAAATTGATTGCTGTGAACACTTGCTTATTTCGACCTTGCTCAAGCTTTTACTGATGAACATTTTACCTTTCACTGCTATAACATGAAGCTGATATATCAAAATTTGATTGTTAAGTTCACATATCCACAGTTGTGTGGTCATTTGAATTCTTAGAACTTGATTTAACAGATTTACCACAGCTTGTACACAAACTGTGATTATAGCATAGAGCATCCAAATTGTTTCACTTTGCTGACATGAATAGAACCTTGTGTAATCAACAACTATAAACTTGATGAACTGATGAACTCGTTTCTTTGCAAACCATATATGAAGATCTTGGAAATGATGGACAGTTACTCTAGGAAACCATGAAATCACCTCTTAATGACTTACTAAAGTTGCAAGGTTATGAGTGAAAAATGTTAAAGATATAATCTATTATAAATAAAACCATTGCATCTTTCACTCATAACCTTCGCAAACCTTAGAAGGTGATTATGACTGAGAGATGCTCAACACAACCATTATTATTCCCATAGCAGATAAGTGACTCTCTCCTTTGTGATATTCCATTGCTAGTTGCACATACTCTGTTCCAGTTTATACATATTTCCCATTTTATGTTCAGCTTGCATCCTGTAGCTTTGTCCACTATAAATAATTCACATTGATGCTGAATCTGCACTTAATATAATAAGTACAACAAGATGAAAATGTTTATTTACTGTTAATGAAGTTTGAGCATGGGCTCATGACATTCAAAAACATCAGATTGTTTAACTAATGAGGTTCGAACACAGGTTCGTGACACTCAATAAAAACAAACTGTAAACACTTTATGATTTTATAGCTTAATCTTGAAGCACTCTTTTGTATTCAGCAACAAATATGTTTATGATTTGAAAATGTACTTAGGAATAGTAAGGACATATTTGTACCAGTATTTATGCATCACCATTTGTATCTTGAACTAGAAAGTTGGCAATCATTGGCATTTCCTGTAGCATTCTTATCATAGAAACCAGCTTGATCTGCATCTTTCACTCATGACTGAATATGAAAACCAGTTAGCTGTTATCTGAAAAATAATCTGTTAAGTTCTCAAATAACATCATTATGAAATACATTATCTAAAAAAGGTTTCTCAATTTGAAACATACCAAGTCCCTTTAATTCAGACACCTGGTTAACAAAAAGGACAACATACACCACAATGATCATTTGTAGTAAAAGATTTCATGTCAGAAACAAGTCCCTTTAACACTACCTTGCAGTGAGTGTCAGTGTACATTTCCTTATTTCATTTAATTTTCCAGATTGATATGCAGTATTAAAAACTTGATTGCTACAATATGTTATTTGTTTCTCATATAGTGCTTAGATCCATTAGGATCTAATCATATTTTCCTTTCTGATGCAGATGGAAACCTTAAAGACCTAGATGCAGATGGAGACTCGAACTTATGAAGACTTAAATGTAGAGACCTGATAGACAACTAGTTGACACAACCAATACAAAAGGCAATGCATGGGACCCCTATTCCATACTTTAGTATTTCTTTTAATTCTGCAATGTACTCTATTTATTGATGAAACATAGAACAAGAAAGGACATTTGTATACCACATTCAGTTTGAAAGTACAATGTAATGATTATTTATGAACTTTGGAAACTTTTGAAATGATAATCAATACTTAGAGTAAAATAATGACATCTAGAATGAATGCAATAAGGACATGTAAACTAACAAAACCTGCAAGGCAGTGTTAATTAGACCAACAAAATGCAACCTTTTCCTACTAATGCTTATTGTATTGTATGCTGGATTTTTAAGTAACAGGGATCATTGAGGAACCAAGTGATTTTGGGGTTGAGAATTTTTTTGAAGTTCAAGAATTGCATGAAGACAAATCAGAAGGTTCTACTTCTTTTCAGCCATGTGATAATCTAGTAATGCATGACAACCATTGCATGTTATACCTTGATGCATTAATTAATTATAGTTGCAGTTCTTTCCTATCAGATGTTGAAATAAATAATAACTTATACTGTTATGAGTATAATTTTTATGAGAAATGTGATTGGAAGAGCATGGGAAGTTTCAGATCTAAATTTTGTTTTTAGCTCATGAATATGTATGTGTGTGTGCAAAAAATTTGTGATGTTTTAAGGTGGCTAATCACATATGTGAATGATAATCTTTTGTGGCCTGGGGCCACCAAATGAGGGATTGATTTGATTTTCTACATTCTTGAATTGTAAGCTCATGGAAAATTTTGAAGTTTTACTTCTCTTTAAGTACTTTTATCATCCATGAATAATAGGTTAGGTTTCTTTTTAGTTGTGTGTTTCTTTCAGTTGTGTGTAGTTTGTGCCTTAAATAAGAAGCTATTTCCCAGAAAGGTAGGAGTAATACAGGAGGTTGTGGTTTTGAGTGGTCTACTCAACCCTGAGATTTGAAGTTCTTGATATGCCTCCTAGAGGCATACATCCCTAGTCGGAGCCACTATTGGCACCCCCAAAATTTTTGAGGATCCTTGTTGAAAATTTTTGCTAAGGCATGAAAGGATTTTGTGCACTGATTGGAAGGCCTAGTTTTGAAGTTGAATATCTGATGACCTTGTGAGTTTCACAAATTATGCCTTCTGAGGTATGTTCACCTCATTACATTCATCCCACTTATCCATTTGTAGATCCCTACATGCAGATTTGATCATTGTGTGAAGTGCATCTTTTAGGTGTTTTATGTAATCTGCATTGTACCCTATTTAAGACAATTTCAAGTAGCCTACTTTGAGGACTTAGTTCTCTTATCCCGTTGATCATATTTGTAACCTAGGTTTTCCCCTACATTATAATCATGGAAAATATCCATCTTGCCAAGTTTCAAACCTAAATGAAACTATTTGTCCAATTTGCTCAGCTAAATCCATACCCAGTTTGTGTTTTTTCCCCGAGTATGCATTGCCAATAAATTTGAAAGGTCCTTTTGGAATCTTGATAATAATTTCCCAGTTGAATATCACATCTTTCTAATTGCTTCCCTATATTATGTGTATATCAAAGAGCCAATGCCCCATTTTTCAGATCATGAAGATTTCATTTGATGAAGTTTTTGCAACTCATTCCTGAGGCAATTTATTCAATTTCAAAGCATGATTAGTTTTCCATTGACAGAGTTATTCTTTTGAGAAGATTTTATCTCGCGCCCTATTCGATGTGAAGAGGTTCTAGTGATTGTTTGATGATGGTGATATCTCAATGTTTGAGTTTGCAATCTTTTAGCTCGCCAAGTCATGATTTGATATTTTTTAATGCATCTATTTGAGAGGCGGTTCCCTGTCATTTCAACTTGCGTTTAATTAACAAAATTTAAATAGCTGACTTTGAGATTTAAAATCATTTACCCTGAGTGTTGTCATGGGAATCCGTCTGGCAGGGTGACTGCTTATACTGCAAAGTTTATAATCGTCAAGTGTCGATGTCAAGGGTTAAGTTTTGATCAATTTTTCAATGGCATTCTTGGAGGTAGTTTATTCAGTTTGGTGAATTGGCAAAGCAGTTGAAAATCAGAGTTTTGAATGATCCGACATTGCTTGAATCAGATCCAGTTATAGAAGCTGGTCACCCAGATCATATTTTGAGGCTCAGTTGATTGAAATCAATTTTTTTTTTTAGCTGGACCCACTTTGGGCCCAACTTGCCTCATTATTCTAAAGAGCCTTATAGTTGTCATTACGTGTGCGCACACCATCTCCCTTTTAAATAGTTATGCCATGCCTTCATTTAGTTTTGAAGGTCCTCTCATTTAGCTTCCAAGGATGTTTCTTTTTAACATTGTGCACTGATCCATTTTTTGCTAAGCATGCTTTTTCTTTTTGTCTGTTGTGTGCTACAAACTTGTGGTTATGTTGTTAGCTTTCCGTTATGCTACCTATGTCTTTTTTCCCACCATACACACCCAACCTCTTTCCATATTTGTTGTGTATGCCATTTGATGTGTGTGCAATTTTTGAACAGGGAGGGTGTGCACCTTTTAAACCAAACACCATGTGCACTCGATTCCCTCACCATTATTTGTTGCTGGGCGCACCATTTGAAAGGGGTTGCATGCACCATTTGAGATAGTGTTGTGCACACCATTTGAGGTAATGCATGCACCATCTATAGTTTCATGCGCACTAAAGGCAAGGGGCTGTGTGCACCAAAGGCAAGAATGTGCACACCATTTAGCAAGAGGAGTGCATACTATTTAACAAGGAGTGTGCAACATTTAACAAAGTACTATTCGTAGCAAAATAAGGACTGGGCACACCTTTTGTCTCTGTTCTGGGTGCAACATAAGAAGAGGTTTTGTGCACATCTTCTAAGATACTGCACACACCAAGTAAGTAAGGTGCTGCACACACCATAGAAGTGTTGTGCGCACACGCCCTTTGGGTGTTGTGCGTACTTCCTTGGGGATAAAACACACAGGCCTAGAGGAAAGTATGGGCTACTGCGTGTGGGTCTTAAGGATAAATAATGAAAATAGTTGGGGGCTAGAAATAGTGTGCCAGTTGGGGGATACTATGTGGAGATCTTTTTTCCCACATGCATCGTGGTTTGGTGCCAAGAGTTATTTAATTGAAGCAATGCCCATCTAGGTTGTAAAGAGAAGAGAAAGGAAGGAAGGAAGAGGCTCCCAAATTTGTGTGGGGCCAGCCAACTAGGTGCACACTAAGAGGATATTTTGGAAGGAAAGTATTATATTTCAAATGGGATTTATCCCACATTTTTGGTCTGAAGAGGAAACAAGCTATTTAAATGGAAAAATGAACAATATCATGGTGTCCAAGTGTGGACGCCCAAATGGAGCCTCCTTACACATGCATGTAGATTGAGGTGATGAGTTGGCAGATGAGATGGAGATGATGTGGCAAAGTGGGTCGCATGAGAGGTAATACATTTTGATGCAACACAATAAAAATTGGCCAGATGCCTCAGGATGCGCGCCCAAGATCAATAGTGAGCGCAATCCCGCAATGAGGAAGATGCTCAAAAGTTACCATCGTGGGATCACGCCTGATCTACACATGTCTTGTGATGAGGTGGTGAGGTAAGATGCAGTTGGGTGCCTAGTTGGAGAGGTAGATGAATCGATGAGCGACATGTGGCATAGGCAGGTGCAGGGTAGTGACTGTGTAGTGGTGATGGTGCAGACAGTTCCAACAGGGTAGTGAGGTGGTCAACCAGGCCAATCCAGAGGTGCCATGTGGCATGTGGGGCCCACCCATTTATAAATAAAGATTTAGAAAGATTAAAAAAATTGCATAGTTGATACTATACGTTCAAATTAAAAAATTTGAATAGTTTGGGGTGTGCACAAAAATTGATCTGGTGATTCAATTTTTATCAGAATATGCAAGTGCTATATATTGTCAAAAATGGTGTGAGATGAGGATTTCAATGGCGGTGGAAAAAATTAGTTTCTCACAAGTGGGAAAGAGCAGTAATGGCATTTGCATTTTGAAATAAGATTTTGGTAAGAAAGAAGATATTTTGTAGAGATGTGTTTTCAAATGTAAATAATATTAGATTTATTTCTGATATTTTTGGATTGCCCTAATTATGCCCTAAATGATCCTAAGCTTGTTGCAATCCTCTATAAGGATTTCCAATATCATTTGGGAAGGTCACCTTTTGGCTGGGCAATAGGTCTAGGTTTAGTCTCTCCTTGGTTTTAGAATATCGGCTGATGATTTTCTCTCAGTCTAGGGTGTAATAGATTTTGGTATCAGGTAGTGTTATTAGATAAAAGGAAAAATTCTGATCTTTTGCATATTATTGAAGTGGCTTTAAATATTGAAGCAAGATGTATACAAAGGCATGATCCTCATACATAATACAAATATCATTTCTCATTTCTTTCCATTTGTGTCAATCTTATGAGTTTTGAATTTTCTGATTCACTGCATAGAGTTTATCTGTCATGCCCAAAAATTGAGCAAAACACAACTAAATTTTTTTTCTACAACCTACTATTAAACTATAAGAACACATACAAACACAACTGAGTTTGCTAAAGTAAGAAAAAAACAATATGGCACAAGCGTTCTATGAACAATGCATAAGGAAAAAGACTAATCAAATTACTCATGTGTTTTAAAATGTCACTGGGGTCCAACCAGATGAAGGTTGACCAAGTTTGACTAAGTTTGACCCAAAGTCAAACTTCACAAAATTGCTTCCAAATAAACCTTAAGGATTCCCTAAGTCACTAGCTTTGATTGACATGTAAAATGAGGTAGTTTGACTAAAGTCAACCAAAGTTGACCAAAAAGTCAACCATACATCGTTAAACATGAAACGGGGTTAAAATAATAATAAACTCAACATGGAAGCTCTAGGCACACAAATTGAGAAGAATTACCTAGGTTTGACTAATAGTTGACCAAAAGTCAACCGTGCATGAATTTGGTCAACGAGTCACTAAAAAAATAAAAATATAATACTCTATTCTTGACGACATGAAAGCTTCATTACGATCTTAATGATATATTTACGTTCACTTTATGATTATAATATTAATTTAATAATGTACAATATAGTTTCCAATTTAATTAAGTTTAATAAATTAGCCTCTAGCTAATTTTATCTAAAACCATTTAAATCAATTAAGTTTCACAAATTAATCCAATAAATTAATTTAATTTTCTAAAACCAATACTAAATAATTACGTTACCCTAATGTAACCCATTTAATCTATAAGATATGACCTTAACTAAAAGAAACAATTCTTTTATATCTATTTATATAAATTATAACTTTACAAATATAAAAATATCCTAAAGAAATATCTAATTTGTCTCTAGATGTTTTAAGACTAATAGTCAACAAATTCTATTTACGTTAATTTAAATAACAATTAACTAACATTCTAGAAGTTTCTTAATCAAAGTAAATATGACAAATAATTTCTAAATTTTATTTAAAACATAACAGATGAATTAAGTAATCAAGCCTAGAATCTTCTAGATAAATTCCTTGATTTAAACAACTACTCAATTAGCTAAAATCTATATAGTTTTGAATTCCATTATTTATAATAAACATTAACTTTTCATTTCATAAGATATTCTCTTCTAGAATTTCCTAGAAGAATAATATCTTCCATATTTATCCTAAGATAATATTTGATTTTTAAATAACTTTTAAAGTGAAATTAGAAACTATAAATAATGCTGTGATAAAGTTCTAGATTTTTCTATCCACAAAGTCCACATAAGGCACTTTAATATCTACCTAATATTTATAAATCAAATATATTTCTAAAACTTCAAGATAAACTCGCTAAGATATTAATCCCATCTATGAGCCAAAATATATTTATTTTTTTGTAATCTATTTCTTATAATATTCGTTTAATTTTAAAACTCAATCCTATAAATACTCCACTTATATGAGAAATAAAATTGGGTTAAAAACCCACAGGGTTTCATAATTTAAATTATAGATTAAAATTATTTTCCATTTTTAAAATATTAACACTAATATTTAGTCTCTATTCTAATAATAATTTTCGGATTATAATGCAGGGCCGAAGCCGAGTTGCATGCAAAGGGGGATGGAATGACGACATGAAAAGCAGAGAAGGGCCAAGCAAAATTTCTATTGTGAGGTTTGAACTCAAGACCACCATCTTAGTAGTCTCTGTTCATACCACTACACTACAAAGAGCACAATGTTACAATTGTGCTCACACAGTGTAATAGTCACTGCACGAGCGACCAGAGAGCAAAATCGGGTAGGCCTTCAGCCCACCCCCTTCCCCATATCACCGAACAAAATACAACGACCCCGTTAATTTAAATATATAGATATTTTATTTTGAAGAAATATCTACAAGATATTTTTAATTAGAATATCTCTAAAACAATATAATGAAATATAATTTAATTTGGTAATTATATCTGTGTATATTTTGACATGAATACTTTTATTATCATATAACTATATATAGTTCTCAATACTAGGTATTTATGATTTCCTAAAATTAAATTTTCTAAAAGAACTAAAAGAAATGGATTAAATGAAGTATTAATCTATATATATAAACAATATATAAATATAAATTTCAATACCCATCTAACATCTATATTTTCTTTGTTTAATTTTATTTAAATGTTTCAAGTCTAACAACAATAGATAACTAGATTTTATGTCTTATTATTGCAAACATGAATATTACTAAAATGAAATTTTAAAGGTCGTAATATTACTCCACTAAACAATATAATTATAATTATAATTCCTTTGAGAAAATTCAATATAAAATTCTACAAATCCAAGTTTAAAATTTGATTCAATAATTTAATTACCAAAAGATTAATCAAATATCTTTTGAGAGATGACACTTTTAACTTACCATTTAAGAATTTAATTACTTTGCAAATGATCTTTACATACAAAAGGTAAATTATTGATTATCAATCTTGATAACTTAATTATGGCAAAGCTTAAATAAACGAACTGACTAATAAGAAAATATGTATTTAATTTCTTTCCCAAGCTTTACATAAAGTTCAAATTTGCAAGTTTTACAATTTGAATAAATTACAAATTTCTTCTTCCTCATCGTAGGAAGATAACATCATTAATACATCTAGAAAATTGGCATATTTTACTTGCACAATATACTGAGATTTCACAACTTTAAATGAAATACCATTTCTCCTTTCACATCACAAGAGAATTACAACATTAATGCAACTTTCATAAATCAAAATTTTCAAGGGGTTTCAACTTTCTCCTTATAGAAATTCCAAGATAAATCAATGAAACAACTTGTAGATACAAAACCTCCTAGACAAGCTTGTTCCTTCCAAATTATTCATAGAACTTGCAAATAAAATTTGTAGGTTGACCATGGAGGCTCACCTCCCAACCTAGGCCTTTTAGGCCACCCCGAGCTAGGGGTTACAAAACACTAACGGGTACGATCATTCAATCACAAAGCCAACAATGAACACATAACAATAAAATTCCCATCCAAGGCTTACTAGGTCACTAATATAAGGACCTGAACATTAGGGTTGATAATGAACCGAAATCCTAAGAGGAGCTAGCCAAGAGTATACTAAGATCACTTGCCACAAAACATTATTTTTATTTGAACAAGAATAGATTCCACAATTAGGATAAATGTGGCATCATGGAGCCCATAACATCCATGCTAGCCTCTCCCACTTGGACATCTATCTTTTCACAAGAACAATTGCCCCACATAGGCTAATCAAGTCATATCTCTTTCATTTTTACAAGTACCGGTCCATATGTAGGATAAACTTAGCATTATGGAACCTATAACATCCATGCTAGTCTATCCTACTATGGACATCCTTCCTTTTACAAGAACAATTTCTCACGTAGACTACTCTTGGCATCACATGGGAAGTCACTAAACCTTCACCCCCTTCAAGGCTACTCATCCCTCCCAAGGGTGAGTATGCCTTGAAAGAAACCCTAAAAAGAAAAACATCACATAGTAAAAGCAAGATTTACACACCTCTATGGAAACCCATGGAGTTCAAATAAAATAACATAAAACACCATGAATATGCCTTGAGATTTTACATGCATGGAAAAATAAGTAAGACTACAAATTTCTAAGGAAATCCAACCTTGAAGCCAAAGATGAAGAGATGAATTGTGGAGCTTTCTCCCCTTTAAGCTTTTCCTTCCTTCTCCAATTCTAGTGATCTCTAAGAGTAGAGAGTGGGTGAACAACCTTCTTTCCTCTCCTCTTCTCCCTAAATAGGCTCTAGCCAAGAAATATTAGGTCCAGACACTATTTGGAAACCTCTAGAGTCTTTCTCCCTTATCCTTCCAACTCATGTCCCTCATAATGGAGTCTGACTCACCAGATAAGATAAGATACCTATCCCATAATTCTCAAACTCTTCCATTTTCGCCACTTTGAAGATGAGATAATTTTGAAGTGTCATAATGAGTATTCTAGGCTCTTAGTGGGTTGAAAATGACCCCCAACCCTTAAGGTATCAAGTGGGGTGGTCAAAACTAGTCCTAAACACCTTCTAGAAGCCTATTAGGTCCTCCTAAACTCCACTAGAAGTTTGCATCCGAAAATCAACTAATGAATAGGTCTTCCTAGATACATTTACTAGTCATGCCAACACATAAGGACATAGGTGTCAAGTGACACACATAAATTACATTAGGCATGACTTATTTCACAAAACTTATTTAAATAAAACCATACAATTTTACTTTCATGAATTAAACACATTACAACGAGGTCTATGTCTCTTCATAGACATGACCTTAGCATCACGGAGGATATACATACGTTATTGTTTGAAACCCCAAATTTATTACCATGGTCAACTACCTGCACACTCAATGAACACATTAGTAGGTCTAATAAAATCCACATATAAACATAATATAGTATGTAATATAACACACACACCACCTACTACTGCATTCATTTACACATTGGTAAAACAATGTCTACATTTTGATATATACTAACTTGTATATCTCACACAATGCATCATCAACTAAACCATAAAGATTAACTACATAATTATCCATAGGATATTACCTGAATAGGTTCACATCAATATAATGCTTAATAACATGGTACAAAATCTTACAGATCTACGAAAATAACTTAAGTTTCAAAGTATTTAAGAGACTCAAATAGTAACAACTGATAACATAAATAGTAAACAATTGTGCTAATCTATGATGGGTTGGGGTCAGCCCTACATTATCTATGTGTATGTTTTCAGTCTTTAGTTCTAATTTAAGATCAGATTAAAAAATGCTTTAGATGAAGCATAAATTCATTGGGTTTTCACAGGGATGTTTGTAAGCAGTGTGGGTTTGGGTATTTGTGTTTATGGCTTGGATTTGTGATGAAGAATAGTAATTGGAGTCTATATTCTGTAGTGCATTAGAGATTTGGCCCAATGGATAAGGCACTAGTCAAAAGTAAGTATATTCTGTAATAATGTGTCTGGTGTGGTCTGCTGTATCCCTCAAAACTTCAATCATAACCAATCCCAAGTCTTTCAAAATATTGAGGTTATAGGGCCGTTTGTTTAATCATGGTGATTGAGAATCAATGAATGACTGGTTTCCACTTAATATTTTGTCACCATCCCATTTATTTGTTGTATAAATCTAGTCTGAGATTGTAGAAGTAAAGTTTATTTTTCTGGATTAGGTGTACCTGCCTTGGTTTTGTAGAGCCAAAAGTGTAGAGGGAAGTTATAGTTTGTCAAGTTACCTAAAGATATCCCCACATTTGGAACTAACCCCTCCTCAAAATCTTTCCTAGGTATATCAGTGTCTCTCCAAGTGTAAAATCTTGTTCAGGAACCATCAAAATGGTGACTCTACTGAGGAATAGAGATGAAATAGTCATGATGAATCTATAGTGAAATCTCTAGTATTATAAATTATGTCACATAACGTAGGTACAAGTTAAGATGGACTCCTAGCCTTCTTATTTGTATTATTCAGAAGTTGACCATTGAAGGTCATAGAGTCATGTGTTATAAGAAGTATTCCTTATCCATATAAAGTGAGTCAGGTTTGTCTTATCCGTCACTGAAATATTATTCCAAAAGTCCAAGGTTCCTAAAGATACATATAATATCTCACTAGTGGTGAGTGGAAACTCTGAGTTCTTTGATTGTATCAGTGTGCTTGGTTAAAGAAAGATAAGTCAGAAAGGTGGACTTGCAGTGGAGATGAAGAAGATATTAGGACTTCTATGATTGGAAACATAGTTAAAGGATGGATCTATATGAGACTCTATTGTAGGGATGTGTTGTGAGTTTGCTAGTTTTAAAGAAGGCTTAGAGTTGGGAAGATTTCTTAGCTGATTCAAAATTTTCCTCTACAGAGAGGTGGTGACTCTACCAAAAAAATTTAAAGGTGATTTGGAGGAGACTTCTAATCAGTATTTTGTAGCTATGAAAAATACATCCAGGTATTCTATTTGTTAAGGTTATTACATGTTTCCTTATTAAGTGATCTGAGCACTAAAAGAAGGAACAAGGTGTGAATAGAGGTTTGCATGCTTCAAAGATTAGAATTACATTTTGCAAAATTTAGTGGAAGTATGAAATAGTAAAACAAAATGAGGGAGATAGAGGTTAGAGGTTTAGCTATGTTCAATTCTGGAGGTTTTTTGTCAGAATATGAAGAAAGTTTTCTAAAACAAAGAATCCAAGAGGAAGCCATAGTATTTTTAAGAAGACATGTGAAAAGAGGGAAAGAAGAATCAACACATATGTTTTATAAGAGGTTTTTTAATAAATATAATGAGCCTCCAAAACGTGTTGAACTTCTAGGGTCTACATATAATGGTTTTTTTCTAGAGCTTTGCATGCCTGAATCAGTCAACTGGTCTGCATCCCATAAAGAAGAAGGTATTAAACAAGCTAAAAGGTGGATGAATTTAATTGAAAATTATGAATCTAAAAATGATGATGGTGTTGGTTCTAATTGTGCTGAAGATGCTGATTATGATGATAATAATGAAGTCAACAAATGTCAAGATATTGAAGATGAATTCATAGTTGACGATCTTCTTGTTAAGTTTGTAAAACTTTGTTGTCATCATGAAAGGACACTTTTCTTGTCTGAATTTAAGGAAGTTTTTTGTGAACAACACGAGGATGACTATGATGCATATATATGTTGTTGTGGTGATTCATTAGTACAAGATGACATGAGTGAAGCCATTTATGTCCCTATTCCAAATGGGGAATATATTTGCAGCACTGAGAGTGAGGCCAAAGAAAATGAAAATGAAGTTCAATGTCCATTAAGCAGTGAGAAAATTTCAGCACTCTTGGCTGTTGATTTCAGAGGTATGCCCCTAATGTGGACTCTAGTTCATAGTATCCTATTAATATATGCTTTGACACTGAAAATGAGGTAGGTGTTCAAAGTGATGCTGATAATGATTCATGTTCACATGAAATCCTCTCATATAGTGACTTAGAAGAAATCAGTGAAGAGCATGACAATAATTTGTCAAGTTTTGAAAATTACAATTATGAACATGATTCATGTTCATGTTATTTTTCCTCTTCCTTTGGTGAAGAAGATTGTGACAGAGGTTTATACTTGGTTAAGGATCCATTACACAAAAGTATCATTGAGGAACCAAGTGATTTTGTGGTTGAGAATTTTTTTGAATATGAAGAATTGCATGAAGATAAATCATAAGGTTCAACTTATTTTTCAGCTAGGTGAGAATCTAGTAATGCATGACAACAATTTCATGTTATACCTTGATGCATTACTTAATGATAGTTATAGTTCTTTCCTATCCGATGTTGAAATAAGTAATAACTCATACTGTTATGAATATAATTTTTATGAGAAATGTGACTGAGAGAGCATGGGAAGTTTTAGATGTAAAGTTACTTTTCAGCTCATGAATATGTATGCATGTGGGCAGAAATTTTTTGAAGATTTTTTTAGGTGGCTGATCGCATATGTGAATGAGAATCAAGTTTTTGACAAAGGAAAGTTCCGTAATTCCCTCTTTGGTGGCCTAAGGCCACCAAATGAGGGATTGACTTGATTTTCTACACTCTTGAATTGCCAGTTCATGGACAATTATGAAGTTTTACTTCTCTTGAAGTACTTTTATCATCCATAAATAGTAGGTCAGGTTTCTTTTCAGCTGCGTGTTTCTTTCAGTTGTGTGTGGTTTTTGCCTTAAATAAGAAGATGTTTCTTGGAAAGGTTGGAGTAATAAAGGAGGTTGTTGTTTTGAGTGGTCTTCTCAAACCTAAGATATGAAATTCTTGCTATGCCTGCAAGAGGCATACATCCCAATTGGATCCACTATTGGCACCCTCAAAAATTTTGAGGATCCTCGTTGAAAATTTTTGGTAAGGCATGAAAGGATCCTTTTGTGCACTAATTGGCAGGCCTAGTTTTAAAGTTGAATATCTGATTACCTGGTGAGTTTCATGAATCAAACCTTCTGAGGTATGTTCCCCTCATTAAATTCATCTCACTTATCCATTTTAAGCTCCCTACATGAAGATTTGATCATTGTGTGAAGTGCATCTTTCAGGTGTTTTATGTAATCTGCTTTGTACCCTATTTAAGAGAATTTCAAGTAGCCTACTTTTAGGACTTAGTTCTCTTATCCCGTTAATCATATTTGTAATCTAGGTTTTCACCTACTTTATAATCATGGAAAATATCCATCTTTCCAAGTTTAAGACCTAAATGAATCCATTTGTCCAATTTTCTCAGCTGATTCCATATCCAGTTTGTGTTGTTTCCCTGAGTATGCATTGCCAATAAATATGAAAGGTCCTTTTGAATCTTGATAATAATTATCTAGTTGACTATCACACCTTTCCAATTGCTTCCATGTATTGTGTGTATATCAAAGAGCCAATGCCCCAATTTTTAGATCATGAAGATTTCATTTGATGAAGTTTTTGTTACTCATTCCTGAGGCAATTTATTCAATTTCTAAGCATGATTAGTTTTCCATTGGAAAAGTTGTTCTTTTGAGAAGATTTTATCTCACACCCTGTTCAATGTCAGGAGGTTCTAGTAATTGTTCCATGATGGTGATATCTCAATGTTTGAGTTTATAATCTCTCAGCTCCCCAGGTCATGATTTGATATTTTTTAATGCATCTATTTGAGAGGCGGTTCCCTATGATTTCAACTTGCATTTACAGAACCAAATTTAAACAAGTGAATTTGAGCTTTAAAATCTTTTACCTTGAGTTTTGTCATGGGAATCCATTTGGCAGGGTGATTGCTTATAATGCAAAGTTTATAATCACCAAGTGTCAATGTTAGGGGTTAAGTTTTGATCAATTTTTTAATGGCGTTCTTGGAGGTAGTTTATTTGGTTTGGAAACTTGACAAAGCAATTGAAAATCATAGTTTTGAATGATCCAGTGTTGTTTGAATCAGATCTAGTTGTAGAAGCCGGTCACTCAGATCATATTTTGAGGGTCAGTTGATTGAAATCAAATGTTTTTTTTAGCCAGACCCACTTTGGGCCCAGCTTGCCTCATTATTCTACAGAGCCTTGCAATTGTCATTATGTGTGCGCGCACCATCTCCCTTTTAAACAGTTACGCCATGCCTTCATTTAGCTCTGAAGGTCCTCTCATTTAGATTTTGAGGATGTTTCTTTTTAACATTGTGCACACATCCATTTTATGCTAAGCATGCTTTTTATTTTTGTCTGGCATGTGCTACAAACTTCTAGTTATGTTGTTGGCTTTCCATTATGCCGCGTATGTCTTTCTTCCTATCGTACACAACCAACCTCTTTCCATATTTGTTGTGCATGCCATTTGATGTGTGTGCACTATTTGAATAGGAAGTGTGTGCACCTTTTAAACCAAACACCATGCGCAGTCCACTCCCTCACCATTATTTGCTGCTGGGTGCACCATTTGAAAGGGGCTGCACACACCATTTGAGATAGTGTAGTGGACACCATTTGAGGTGCCGCACACACCATCTATAGTTATATGTGCACTAAAGGGAAGGGGTTGTGCACACCAAAGGAAAGAATGTGTGCACCATTTAGCAAGAAGAGTGCGTACTATTTAGCAAGGAGTGTGCAACATTTAACAAAGTACCATGGACACCAAGATAAGGACTGGACACACCTTTTCTCTTTGTTCTGGGCACACCATAAGAAGAGGTGCTGTGCACATCTTCTAAGATGCTGCACACACAAACCAAGTAAGGTGCTGCACACACCATAGCAGTGTTGTGCTCACACACCCTTTGGGTGTTGTGCCTACTTCCTTGGGGATAAAACACATAGGCCTCAAGGAAAGTATGCGCTACTGCACGTGGGTCTTACGGAGAAACAATGAAAATAGTTGTAGGCCAGAAATAGTGCACCAGTTGGGGGCTGCTATGTGGAGATATTTGTCCCACATGCACCATGGTTTGGTGCCAAGAGTTATTTAAAAGAAGCAACATCCAACTAGGTTGTAAAGAGAAGAGAAAGGAATGAAGAAAGAGCCTCCTAGATTTGTGTAGGGTTAGCCAACTAGGTGCTCACTAAGAGGATATTTTGGAAGGAAAGTATTATATTTCAAATGGGATTTATCCCACATTGCTAGTGTGAAGAGGAAAAAAGCTATTTAAATGGAAAAATGAATAATATCATAGTGTCCAAGTGTGGACACCTAGATGGAGCCTCCTCACATGTGTACGTTGATCGAGGTGATGAGTTGGAAGATGAGTTGGAGATGATGTGGTAGAGTGGGTCCCATGAGAGGTAAGAATTTTTTATGCAACACAATAAAAATTGGTCAGATGCCTCAGGATGTGTGCCCAAGATCAATGGTGGGCACAATCCTGCAATGAGGAAGATGCTCAAAAGTTACCATCGCGGGATCAGGCCCAATCGACATGTGTCCCTTGATGAGGTGGTGAGGTAAGATGCAGTTGGGTGCCTAGTTGGAGAGGTACATGAATCAATGAGTGACATGTGGCACATGTAGGTGCAGGGTAGTGACGGTGCAATGGTGACGGTGTAGACAGTTCCAGTAGGGCAATGAGGTGGTCAACCGGGCCAATTCGAAGGTGCCACATGGCATGAGCCATTTGGATCAACAATTCATAGCAAATTACGAGGGCCCGCCCATTTTAAAATAAAGATGCAAAAAGATTTAAAAAATTACATAGTTCATACTATACGTTAAAATTCAAAAATTTGAATAGTTTGGAGTGTGCACGAAAATTGATTTGGTGATTCAATTTTTATCAGAATATGCAAGTGTTATATATCATCGAAAATGGTGCAAGATGAGGATTTCAATGGCGGTGGAAAAAATCAGTTTCTCACAAGTGGGAAAGAACAGTAATGGCATTTGCATTTCAAAATTAGATTTTGGTAAGAAAGAAGATATTTTGTAGAGATGTGTTTTCAAATGTAAATAATATCAAATTTATTTCTGATATTTTTGGATTTCCCTAATTGTGCCCTAAATGATCCTAAGCTTGTTGTGATCCTTTATAAGGATTTCCAAGATCATTTGGGAAGGTCATCTTTTGGGTGGGCAAGAGGTCTAGGTTTTGTTTCTCCTTGGTTTCAGAATATCGGCTGATGATTTACTCTCAGTCTAGTGTATAACAGATTTTGGTATCAGATAGTGTTATTAGATAAAAGGAAAACTTCTGATCTTTTGCATATTATTGAAGTGGCTTTAAATCTTGAAGCAAGATGTATACAGAGGCATGATCCTCATAAATAATACAAATATCATTTCTCATTTCTCTCCATTTGTGTCAATCTTATGAGTTTTGAATTTTTTGATTCACTGCATAGAGTTTATTTATGTATATGTTGTCAGTCTTTAGTTCTGATTTAAGATTAGATTAAATGATGCTTTAGATGAAGTATAAATTCATTGGGTTTTCAAAAGGATGTTTGTAAGTAGTGTGGGTCTGGGTATTTGTGTTTATGGCTTGGATCTATGATGAAGAATAGTAGTTGGAGTCTATATTCTGTAGTGCATTAGAGATTTGGCCCAATGGATAAGGCATTGGTAAGAAGTAAGTATATTCTGCAATGATGTGTCTGGTATGGTCTTCTTTATCCCTCAAAACTTAAATCATAACCAATCCCAAGTATTTTATCACTATCCCATTTATCTGTTGTATAAATCCATTCTGAGATTGTAGAAGTAAAATTTATTTTGCTGGATTAGGTGTACCCACCTTGGTTTTGCAGAGCCAAAAGTGTAGAGGGAAGTCTTATCCCTATAGTTGGTCCAGTTACCTACAGGTATCCCCACATTTGGAACTAACCCCTCCTCAAAATATTTCCTAGGTATACTGGTGTCTCTCTGAGTGTACAATCCTTTTCAAGAACCAACAAAATGGTGACTCTATTGGGGAATAGAGATGAAATAGTCATGATGAATCTATAGTGAGATATCTAGTGTTATAAATTATGTCAAATAACGTAGGTACAAGTTGAGCTGGACTCTTGGCCTTCTTATTTGTCATATCCAGTAGTCAACTATTGAAGGTCATAGAGTCATGTGTTACAAGAAGTATTCCTCATCCATATAAAGTGAGTCAGGTTTGTTTTGTTTGTCACTGAAATATTATTCCAAAATTCCAAGGTTCCCAAAGATACATATAATATCTCACTAGTGGTGAGTGGCGACTTTGAGTTCTCTGATCGTATCAATGTGCTTGCTTAAAGAAAGATAAATCAGAAAGGTGGAATTGCAGTGGAGATTAAGCATATATTTGGACTTCTATGATTGAAAGCATAGTCAAAGGATGGATCTATATGAGACTCTATTATAGGGACGTGTTATGATTTTGCTGGTTTTAAAGAAGGCTTAGAGTTGGGAAGATTTATTAGTTGATTCAAATTTTTCCTCTACAAAGAGGTGGCGACTCTACCAAATTTTTTGAAGGTGATTTGGAGGAGACTTCAAATCATTTTTTTGCAGCTACTAAAAATACATCCAGGTATTCTATTTGTTAAGGTTATTACATGTTTCCTTATTAAGTGATCTAAGCACTAAGAGAAGGAACACAGTGTGAATAAAGGTTTGTATGCTTCAAAGATTAGAATTGTATTTTGCAAAAGTCAGTTGAATTATAAAATAGTAAAAAAAAATGAGGGACATAGAGGTGAGAGGTTCAACTATGTTCGATTCTGGAGGTTTTTTGTCAGAGTATGAAGAAAGTTTTCTAAAGCAAAGAATCCAAGAGGAAGCCATAGTATTTTTAAGAAGACATGTGAAAAGAGGGAAAGAAGAATCTATACATATGTTTTATAAGAGGTTTTTAAATAAATATAATGAGCCTCCAAAAGGTGTTGAACTGCTAGGGTCTACATATATTGGTTTGTTTCTAGAGCTTTGCATGCCAGAATCAGTGAATTGGTCTACATCCCATAAAGAAGAAGGTATTAAACAAGCTGAAAGGTGGATGAATTTTAATGAAAATTCTGAATCTAAAAATGATGATGGTTCTGGCTCTAATTGTATTGAAGATGCTGATTATGATGCTGATAATGAAGTCAACAAATGTCAAGATATTGAAGATGAATTCATATTTGATGATCTAGTTTTTTGTGAATGGTATGAGGATGACTATGATGTAGATGTAAGTTATTGTGGTGATTCATTAGAACAAGAAGACACGAGCCAAGATATTTCTTTCCCTATTCCAAATGGGGAATATATTTGCAGTGAGAAAATTTTAGCACTCTTGGCTGTTGATTTTCAGAGGTATGCCCCTAATGTGGACTCTAGTTCACTGTACCATATTGATATATGCTTTGACACTAATAATGAGGCAGGTGTTCAAAGTGATGTTGATAATGATTCATGTTCACATGAAATCCCCTCATATAGTGACTTAGAAGAAATCAGTGAAGAGCATGACAATTTGTCATGTTTTGAAAATTACAATGATGAACATGATTCATGTTCATGTTATTTTTCCTCTTCCTTTGGTGAATAGGATTATGACAGAGGTTTACACTTGGTTAAGGATCCATTACACAAAGGTATCATTGAGGAACCATATGATTTTGTGGTTAATATATCCCCATATTTGGAACTAACCCCTCCTCAAAATCTACCCTAGGTATACTAGTGTCTCTCTAAGTGTAAAATACTTTTCAAGAACCAACAAATTATTTGAAAGACCCTCTTATCAAACATGCATGCTAAAATAAGACTCTTATCAAACATGTATGGTAAATGAAGCCTCTAATCATACAACCAATGAATAAAATTTGAAATGCCAATTTATTTAACAATTCAAATCTCTCAAGTAGACAAGATTCTCAATGGAAGTACTTTGATAACATATAGATACAAATATGAGATTGAAGTTGATCAACCTTCACCTATGCATATACAAATTTCACCTATGCATACAAGAGTTGATCAGAGAAGGTATATGCACATGTGACAAATATGCATATTTGACCAAGCATTACTGGGAGCTAGACCCTACAACAAATGGTCTTGTGACAATTTTCACAATAGTACATTTGTTGTAGGGTAAGCTCCCAATAGTGCTTAGGAAAATCTGCATGTTCATCACCTGTGCATATACCTTCTCTAATCAACTCTTAGAGATAACTCTTCTTTAAAGATAACTCTTGAAAATAAAGATCGGGTCATATATGACTTGAGCCTTTCTCCAATAATTTATGCAACTTGAACATTCTATATTTTTTAGTAGAAGTTTTTCTTTTTTGTTCAAAAATGCCTTTTATATATTTTTTATTTTCAAATAAATATATGACACATTTGCTTGGTCTAAAGCTTATTTGGTGCAGAACACCAAGGAAATGAAGGTACACTAGGGTAATTGATGGATCCTAGGGGAGATAGAGGCATGACCATAATGGGTCATTTGAAATGTAATGAGACCAAGATTGGTCACTTGATAATATTTTGATAGTATGGTGATCACTTTGTAATATGATCATGAATAAAGTTTTGTAAGCCATTGTTGGCACCTTGAGGCTAGGAGAGAACTCCTTGGGGTCACTTGACGATCCAAGGATAAATAAAGTTGTTTAAGACCTATAAGGTCAGTATTGATTGTAAGTTTTCCATCAGAGCCATTAAGAGTTGTGTAATGCACTAAAAGTGCTAATAGATGTAATGTTGCATTTATATGCAAAATAGGCCTAATAAAGGCTCATGTAAGGGTTTAAAGAGGGTTTAGGGTATAGATCTTATGAATTGGTCCTAAGAGGCCTTATAAGTTAATATACATGAAAATAAGATTTGGAGTTGTGGAGTTGACAATTATGTTGGCAACTAGACAACATTAAACAAATGTAACAATTAGTTTATAACTGATTACAGTCAGTTTGGAGGGAAGTTGCTTGGTTACTATCAATTTTTGGACTGTATAGGATTTAGTTAATAGATATCCATGTGTATTTGAGGGGGTAGAGGTGTGTGAAGGTACAGAATCATTGTAATGTGTTCTTGAAGTAATAAACAAACATTCTTTCACAAACAGTTATTCTGGTATGTGGGTTCAGTCCCTGATCTAGGGTATTGTAATGCTTGAAGCCATGTATTATTGATTTGAGAATGGAGTAAAATGATTTCATTTTGATTTTTTATTGTCCCCATGTCATTATTGTATCATATTATTGACATTTAAGGCAGAGGAAGTCGGTTTAGTCTTGACTATTCCTAGATTGTGCAAGCAATCAACATTTTGTTATTTTGAAGTCTTCATGGATTCTTAGAATCTCCCACCTTCTATGGTTAATGTATCTAGTGGGAGGAATCTAATGTTTTATGGTATGTCATTGTATAGAATTTAATGCAGGGATATGCAAGGATGTGGTGGAAGAGACCACAAATGGAGGAAAGTTGCTGATTGAGGGTGTAGGGAATAACACCAGTCATTAATGTGGGCATATACTCTAAAGGAAGGGTATATTTAATGATGGATATTGGTTATTAGGATCCATGTGGAGGTGTAGGATCCCTTTGGAGGATCTGGAAGTGTGTGGAAGAGTCCTTGTGATAAAGCCCTAACCTTTTAATGATTCTTGTTGATTTAAATTCTTAACATTTCTTGATTACTATTCACAATCCTAATGAGCTAAGATTTTCCTACAAAACACATGTCATTGATCACTCAACATAGGAATATTAGTGTGTAGATAGATTGAATGATGGTTATGATTGTAAAATGATGTCCTCAAGACATGAAATTTAAACTTTGAAATCGAAGAGGTAGGCTAAAAAATGCAATTTAGTTTAAAAATTCAATCATGCCATATGTCATAGTCCCAAGTTGGGGAATTTTTATCAATATCAATGAAGAGACTAGTTGTAGTAGCAAGGAAGAAGAGAAAAATGGAAGAAGAAGAGGGTACTAGGAAGGGTACTCGTAGAGAGGAAGTTGCACCTATGATGTTGGGTATAAGGATTTGCAATGAAGTATTGGTGGATGCTGGAGGAGACAACATAGAGGAAGGCCTAGAAGGTCTTGAAGATGAGGTATACTTTTGGGATAAGTTTTCTGCTATAGTGGAAGAATGGAAGAGTTATGGAGGAGTTTTGGAGGTACACAAGGGAGAAACCTTCAATGAAGAGACTAAATTTTTAGAGATGGGCCATGAGTGTTAGATAACTAAGAGGGAGGGAGAATCAGTTAAGTATAGTTATCCTACAGTCCCAAACCTCTAGATGTATAAACATAAGCTTTTCAGTCAAATTATCAACTTGGTAAGATATCAACAATAACTTTCTCTTCATCTACCGATTAATAGTCAATTCAATACTATATTTACCAATTTGACTAATTATGAAATCTGTAAAGTAAAATGAAAATCCAATCACATCAAATACACATAACACATAGATTTTAACGTGGAAACCCTGTTAAGGGAAAAACCACCGGGGACTGATAACCAAAAATAATTCAGTCTCCTGAAGTGAGCTTGGTTTGGAGCCAACCCTATCAAAGGTTACAAAACACACTGTAAGGTGTGACCTGGTTAAAGGATTTATCACTAACAGTTCTCCCTTGACCAACATTCACTATGGGGCCAACAAGAAAACAATCAACATTCATTGAATGTCATATTGAAATACAAAAAATTCATTTAAGTCCACTTAGTTAAGAGATTTTGTTGTAACAATGGTTAAACTGATACAATAATTATCTGATTAAAATACAACTAAGATTTGTAGATTTTTTGATCTATGCTAAGCTCAAAACATCTTCTCTGATCAATATTCAATTCAATCCTTCATTTCCTCCAACTTATTCCACTCGATGTATGCTTCTCTGATGCTCGGTAATGTCTCTAGTTCAGCTCGGTTCTATCTGTAACCTATTTGATCAGAAGTGCATGAAAATAGTCCTTTCACATGAATTTTCCTGTAGTAGCAAAAAATCCCAAACTCAATAACAAATCCCATGTCTCTTTAAATAGAAAGCATAAACCGTTTTCATTCCATCCATTATATTTTACCTCTTAATCTCCATCGTTCATTTTGCCACTTCAAGCTTCCTCGACAGTTGTGTCTATAACACATTTCATTCTTCTTCATTTGATCAATCTTGAATTTTGTCAGTCATTAGATCATCATGAAAAACTTAACCTTCTAGCTCAGAATCATAAGCAATTGTCCAACTCATCAATTCAGTCAGCTATTGTAATCTTTATTAATTTCTGTCACTTGGTCAATACAAAATGTGTCGGTGAATACTAACTCGGTTAGTACTGTTACTCGGTATACACTGTACTGGCTCAGTGTATACAAAAGTCTTCATTTACCGACCATATAAACTTTTTCAATTCTGATCTTCAATACATAACAAAATAGTGTACAATCAAGTCAAGAACATGATGCCATAGACTCATCAATAAGTTACCCAATGCATAACATAGCCATATCTTTTATATTTATCTCATTCTTCATGTAGATTTCTCATTCCTTTACCATTTGTCCTCTTCAGATATTTTTAACTATTATGATAAGTACAATAAAAACTAGTTGACATCAATGACAATACATTGACTGATTTACTTGCCTTACATATCATTTTAGTAGCTTGGTGATCTTCAATCACTGTCTTTCACTTGTCCATTCATTTCATCAAGATATTCAATCAGTTGTAGGTTATCAACGAGGAGGGTCAAAAGATGATAAAATTTTCTCCTATTGTGGAGATGGTACATGTGGAATTAGAAATGCAGGTTGAAATGACCGTGAGTGAGAAGATGAAGTAGCATGAGCAAGCATTGTTCAAACTGGTGAAAGAAAGAAAGCCTAAACTCAAGATGAAGATGTATGGAGGGAGAGTAGCATGGTTCATAGAGGACATATATTTTCCAAAGGTCAAGATGAAGGCCTGCATTTTTTCTAACATGTTTTTGTTTGCAAGTTTCTAAGAGGACTTGGAAAGATTTTAAAGATGAGGAGTATGGTGTAGGAGCACCAAGGCCAAGCACAAGGGCCTAGAAGGTACACTAGGGCCACTAATATATTCGAGGGGGAGTGAAGAAAACCATGGTGATGATAGGACATTTAGCATTGTAATAAGACCAATAATGGTCATTTGATTATGTTTTGATAGTATATTAATCATTTTGTAATGATATCAAGTATGTAAGCCATGATGGCATTTGGAGGCTAGAAGTGCACCTTGGAGTCACTTAGGGATCCTAAGAGTGAATAAGTGTTGAAAAATACCTATAAGGTCCAAATTTATTGTAAGTTGGCCATTAGAGCCATGTAAATGGTGTAAAATGCACTAAAAGTGCCAAATATGTAAATTTGCCTAATTGGGAAAATATGGCCTAAAAGGCTCATATGAGGTTTAGTGAGGGTTTAAGGTCTTTAGTGTTAGAAATTAGTCCTAAAAGACATTTTAAAGGATGTTTGAAATGATATTAAGACAAAGGGATAAAGATTTTTTGAGTTGACAACTATGTTGTCAACTTGACAACAATAAACTAAATGTAACAGTCATATAACTGACTGACTGTCGGTTGTAGAGACATTGCAAATTGTTAAACCAACTTGGGAAAATAATTTTGGGTTGTGTGAGCATGAATGAGAGTAAGGGAGGAGTTTTAGGGAGTTTTATAGAGTGTTTGTGTATCTAAGGAAGCAATTTAATGAAGTTTAAATCAATAAACTTTTAATTCCTTGCAAATTGTCTATTCTCTGCTGTAACGACACAATCCTCATTTTGATGTTCTAAAACTCTTCATTCAATGCCTGGTTGAATAGGAAATTTAGTAGTTTGAAGGTGGATTAAGTTACTTTGTTTCCATGAAATTTTTGTATTTCTTTAGTACACTCTATCATATTCATTTAAATTATAAACATAAACTTTAGATCAAATTGGATTAAGTCTCCAAGTCACTATCTCACTGTGAAAATCTACACCGACCTCTACAAATACATTGGCATAACCCTTAGATTATTTTCTTTGACTTAGAAAATCATTTAGACACCTTCATACCTTGTTAGTCTCCACTAAGATTTGAAACCCTACTATTATATAAGGGAGAGGTTCTATATTATATATGTAGTAGGAGCACTCCCATCCTTCCAACTGGTATCAAGTTAGTTAGCCCCACCTATCCAATTAGTTAGTAGGAGCCCAACCGGGGGCTTTGGTTCTCATTGCCCATACAATTTATAGGGAAACTAGTCATGTTTTTATGCATGCAGAGGATTGATCTAAAGTCTCTATCCTATGGGAAGGTAGTTACCTCTTTCTTTCTATACACCATCTATTACATCTATACAGGAACAAAATCACATACCATGCCGAATACACCATCTATTGCATCTATACAGGAATGAAATCACATACCATGCTGAATACACCATCTATTGCATCTATTTGAAAACCAATTGAAATCCACAACAATCATTTGAAATAAATGATTGTCTTTAGTTAGGGTGCACTTGCAGGTGGTTGATTCAACATGTTCATGGCCCTCCTTCAGCTCTTTTTTGGTGCATAATGGCGCTGCTCTTCTTTGTCGCACAACATAATGAATTGAAATGAAACCTCTTTTTTTAAGTTATGCCTTTGTTTGTCTAAATTTTGACCAACCTGTATACACCTAAAAATGGTCACCTAGACTATTAGCCCCTTTTGCTAAATATCATCAATTGCTTATTCTTGATCAAATCCTAGTTTCATCATTTATTCGATTATTTTCTATGGGCTAACCATTTTATCCTAAAGTCTTTATTTATTTAAAAAGGAATTTCCTCCCCTTTTAATAAATAAAAAGCCCCCACTTTTCCTCTTATCCTAAGTTGCACAAATAAAGCATTATTCTTATTTTATAAAAAGGGAAAAAGCACTTTTTGTCTCATATGGACACAAAAGTCAACTCTTATTTTCTCATTGGAGGATACTTGTGCACATGGATTGCTCCTCTTTGATGCTCCACCGTTGATTAAATCTTTTTCCTCTTAATCTCCATGGTCCATTCCTTCTCATTTCTTATAAAAGGAGAGCTCTCTTCTTCATTCTAGATCCCCAATTTTTTATGCTAATGTTATGCTGCAAGTTTTCTAGGTCACTTTGGAGCTTCTGAAGATTTGGAGCATTCTTGGTTTTTGCATCTACATGTTATTCTAGTTTCATTTATCATGACATTCATAGCTTCATATTTAGCTTAGTTTCCTTTGTGCTTTAGATTGATTCATCTAGCTTAATTAGGAGGCTTTGTAATACTTTCTTATTTCCTTTCATAGCATAGCTTGCATTTCCATTTCTAGCATAGTTGCATTTTCATTTTCATTTTCATTGATTCTTGGAGATATTGGCATTCTTTCCCTTGTCTTCATTTGAATCTCCCATTGCATGGTTTACTAGCAAGGTTATTGGCTTAATAGCTCTAGCTGAGAGCATTCTTAACACCCTTGCACTCCATGCCTAGGGAGCTCTAAATCGATTTCTCAAGGTTTCCAATCCATGGATTCTCTTGGAAGCAATGATTTAGAGAAGTGCACATCTTAGTGTGTACACAACCATCCTGGTTGTTAAAATTTAGAAGAACACGAGAATGGATTAAAAAAAAAAGTTTTAATTCTACATTTCGAGTAACCAAATTTTTTTTACAAGTTTGTCAAAAATGTTGGTCAAAAACTAGGGTCAAATGTACTAGTGTTGTCTCTTTTCCACAATTCTATTATGGTGAGAATTGACAGGTTGACAAAAGTGGCTCACTTCTCACCTAGTCATACCACATTTACAGCATTGACAGTGGCACAAGTCTTCTTATGAGATGTTTTTAGACTTCATGGAATTCCTTGTAAGATCATATTTGATAGAGATTCTCTCTTTGCTTCCTCATTTTGGAGAGAGTTGTAGGCAACACTAGGCACTAGGCTCAATTTTAGTACAACCTATCACCCTGAGACAGATGGGAAGACAAAGAGGGTGAACCAGGTGTTAGAAGACATGATATGCATGTATGTGATGGAGGATCAGGTTAGGTAGGAGGAGTACCTACATTTAGTTGAGTTTTCCTATAATAATGGGCATCATACATCATTGGGCATGCCTCCTTATCAAGATTTGTATGGTAGGCCTTGCAAGACACCTTTGAGTTGGGATAGGATTGAGGACATGGTAGCTATTGGACCACATTTAGTTAGAGAGATGGAGAAATATATATACTTGATTAGATATCATCTTAGAGACCCATGATAGACAAAAGAAGTATGCATATGCAAAGAGGTATGGTCGTGAGTATATGGATGGAGAAATATTTTTCTTAAAAGTGCATCCACATAAGATCCCAATCCATTTTAGAAAGGGTTCTAAGCTTGCACATCAATTTTTTGGACCTTTTGAGATCTTAGAGAGGATAGGCCCAGTTGCATATCATATAGATTTTACACCTAGCCTGTCATGAATCCATGATGTGTTTCATGTTTCTATTTTGAGGAGATATATTTATGATGAGCCTCATATTATTAATTGGGATACCTTACAGGAGGATTCATATGGGAAACTATCTTTCAAGCTCATTTGTATATTGGCTCATCAGATGCTAGACCTTGAGATCGTGAGCTTGAATAGGTTAGAGTCCAGTGGGGTTGTTATGATGAGGTCACAACATCATGTGAAGACACAACACATATGAGAGCTCAGTATCCCCACATTTTTGATGAACTCCAGGAGGAATTTCATGCCTAGGGGGTGAGGTCCCTCCTATCCCATCATAGTGTAGACTAGGTTATTTGTATCTATTCGAAACAGGCATAAACAAGGCAAATGTTAGATTAATCTAGCATTTATATCAATTGAAAAATAGAAACATCTAACTAAGCCACCTCAGATTAAGCTTAAAATACGTGCACCCAAGCACTGTTTGATTTTCTCTGATAAGAGGGATGTGGGTGTGCTCTCAAAGACACATGGAGATGATCCTTAATGCATTTTGGGATAGATTGGGATGGATTAGGGACCATAAGAACCCCATATTGGCACACAATCAGGTATAGAGCACCTGATTTATCCCTAGGGCCTTAAGGATCCTAATGAAGATGAAATGCAAACTAGGCTACAAATGATTAATCTAGAGTTGATTTTAATCCAAATGAAACTTGATATGATGTTGAAATGATTAGAAAACCTTAACAAAGAACTAGATTCAATCCATTAAGCTATTCTAAGATGATCTATAAAAGCATAAAATAGAGTTAATCTAACAAATATGATTAAAAGCTTGAGATCTAGGAGTAATCTAGCATTATAACACTACTATGAAATGGTTATGTGAATTGGTCTATTTTATCTAATAAGTGAGGGTATTTATAGGATTTGAGTAAGGGCAGGGGTTAGAAAGAGGATTTAGGGTTAGAGTCAGGGTTTGGGGTAGAGTTTGGGGTATAGTTAGGGGTAAGGTTAGATGGGAAAGGGTTAAGGTTACTCACACATGTGTGAGAAATACTAGGAGACATGGGCTTCATTAATGACTTGTAAGAGTCATTAATGATGATGTAAGATGCATTTATGAGGGGATTTGACCAATAGGTCAAAGTTTGAAGGTTAAGGCTAAAAAGGGTAGGAATCACCTTTTAAGTAGGTTTAGGATGGATTTAGGAAAGATTAGAAGAGGTTAGGGCTTTCTAGAACATTTCTAGGTTTTTGAGGGATTTAAATAAATATTTTATTTATTTAAAGGATTTGGTCAATTTATTAAATAATTAATAAATATTGTAGGGAATGATGCTTAAATTAGATTTAAACATTTCTAGAAGGAGTTCCTTAATTAAATGTTTTTAATTAAGATAGGAGGAATTAATGGCATAATAATTAATTAATTAATTAAATAATTAATTAACAAATGATGATGTCATCAAGGGTTTTTGGAAAAATAAAAATATTTTTATTTACCAAAGGATTTTTAGGTGTCTACATTTTGCCCCTCTTTGATGCAATGCCGCAAGTGGCGTGGCATCAAAGATAAGAAAATAAGATGCCCTAGGCTAGAATAGAGGATAAGGGGTTGTGCCCCCTTGAGAAAATAATGCAAAGAGGAAACTTTGTGGAATTTTCTCGAAAAGGACACAAGTAGGAAGGAAGGGAAAGGAGGAGGAAGGAGGGGAGATAAATAGCCAAACTTCCAAGAGAAAAGATGGATGAATGAAATATGAGGCAAAATGCAGGATGCAGAATCCAACTATATGAAAGATGCAAGATGCAAGAGTAATCTATATGATGCAGGATGGGGGATTTGGGGATCTCCAAGTGTAAATGTGGAGAGAACAACCTAATTTGATATAGAAACATTAGAGACCGGTCAAAGATACTGGGATCACAAGGCCTTGTTGCCAGCGTTGCAGAGGACTAACGTGAAAAAGAAATGTAGGGTTGCCCCAAAATCACACATGAACCCAAGAGGAAGCATGATAGAAATGATTCTGGAGAAACCAAAAAAAAAGATATTTCCCAAGTGCACCAAGTAACCTAGAAGATCACCTGTGAACCGTGCAAGGGTTGTGTCCAACTGACTCAGAGGTAGAAGCAAAATATCAAAAGACATTTCCCTAGATTGGTCTCATATGCATCGAACCATGATATAAAGGATCATGGAGATGTTGAGGAGAGGAACAAATGAGAAGCCATAAAATTTTAACAAGATCCAAAGGACAAAATCCAAGATCAAAGTGATAACTCCAAAAGACATCCTTTTCCAAGGAGAGAGATTGATTTGATTGATTGTGGGAAGATTGGTCTGAACGTGAAGAATGATACATTGACATGGACTTGGTGTGTTTGGTGGAAGATTAGGTCTAATAGGAGGAAGGATACATCCTCAAGGACCCATTGATTGATGAGGAAAATATGTGTTGTTCATTGGCAAGTGACGAATTAAAGAATAATGATTGTGATCAAGGATAATTGACAAAAGATGTTGCAAAAGTACAAGGATGGATGGGACAAGTTATCTAATCAAATGCTATTATAGGACAGATGAGGGTATGTATAACAAGACGTGATGATATGTACAATAGACAGGGAGAGATTTACAAAGGATATGTATAGAAGCTCAGGGATTTGGAATAGGAAGATCTCTCTATACATGAAGCCTAGGATTGGGGATAGGTG
Source organism: Chamaecyparis obtusa (assembly GCA_027943335.1). Classification (NCBI taxonomy): domain Eukaryota; kingdom Viridiplantae; phylum Streptophyta; class Pinopsida; order Cupressales; family Cupressaceae; genus Chamaecyparis; species Chamaecyparis obtusa. The sequence goes on along the minus strand of BSBK01007088.1, from coordinate 121,197 downwards.
TTAGGAATAGTCCCAAGAGATAACTGAGAGGGGGGGGGGGGGGTGAATCAATTATCTACAAGTTTCAATTCTTTATCCAATTAAGTATACTTAAACATAAAGCGTAAACAAAATGAAAGATCACTTGAACACAACATAATATTTTGGTTACGGGGAAACCCAAATAGGTAAAAACCCTGGTGGGAATTGACACCCACTAATATTCTGTACTATCATATTATGATCCTTGTTAGAAGATCCTTAACCCTGTTAGGAGTTTCTTTACATTATATTTAGTATAGTAGACCTAGTTAAGGGTTGGACCCTATTAGGAGTCTTTTACAATTATCCCTGTTAGGGGAGAGGATGCACTATTTGAGAGCACACTGCTCAAAGGGGTGAAGGCTAGAACCTTTTGTTTAACAGATACACACTATATCTAGATCTTGGTGAACTATGCTTTGAACTGCTATCTAGATCAGTTCCAATGTATAGCACAAATACTTTACTTGGTCACATAGGCCTTCTTCTGATGGCTCAACACTTTGCACACTCTGCTCTGCTCTGTTGAATCAACTATGAACCACACTCAAGCAATCACAAATGATTTCCTATAAATATCTTTCCTCTAAATGATATAATCAAGTTAGCCTATTAGAACCACCTTGAAATCATATTAGAGAAACCATAAAAAACTCCAATAAACATTCTGTTGGGTCTGCTATGCACGCAACATATTTTGGGACTTGTCCAATAAGATAATTGTAGACGCATGCTACACATTGTCGGCTCTACCAAAACAACTAGATCTTTCTCCTCAAGCTGAATTAATTTATGCACTCTTAACCAAACATAAATAAATCTCCTCTAAGATTAAATCCAAGGGCGCATACCCACAGGATGGGCGCAACTCTAGAACCAATAAAATCTCTATCGGCTCTTTTGAATAAACACAAGAAACTGCTACTGGCAAATAGCAACTGCATAACTTCACTTATACTGATTATCAGCTGATGTGTCCATAACTAAAACATCACTAACATGTCTAAACATATATCCAAGCATCCAAGGCTCCATGATAACTATATGGAAAACCATACATAGAACATTGTCTGTTACTCTATTAGGAACACTGCTGACACAAGCTGCTGTATAACTGTCTGTACTAATAGTTAACCTCTGCACCCATGATATCATGTCCATGCTTCATATACTAAAATATTACTACATAAGACTTCCATGTATGCTACTTTCCATATGTTGTCATCAATGACAAACATATAGTCAGTACTGGCCTACTGGAAAATATTCAACAATATCCCCCTTTGGCATTGATGGAAACATGTGGACTGAAAAACCACCACCAACCCAAATGAACATTTCTTTTATAACATTCTCCATTTCCTCATCAAAAATCCCCCAAAGATGAATCCTCCAACTACTACAATATTTTCCAATATTATCCATTTCCTCAACTGAACTGCTGTCATACCTGAATGTTGCTCCCCCTTAGTATATTACTCCTCCTTTTACTTCTATTTTTCATGACTCTATATATTACCCCCCCTTTGACATCAATGGAAAAGGGTGCCATTCATTTTAAGCACTGGTACTACTCCTGAGGTAGAGTAGTCAACCTTCCATCAGTCCCTTAGGACTGATGCCTTCCTTCTTTCATCTAAGAAAAATCAAGGAAGGGAATTACTCCCAACTTCTCCTTGAGATACTCAAAAGTATCCTTAGGTAAGGGATTTGTGAATATATCTGCCAACTGATCTTTAGTACTCACATAGTCCAACTTGACTTCTTTCTCTACCACTTTCTCTCTTAGGAAGTGATACTTGATCTCAATATGATTTGTCTTTGCATGCATCACAAGGTTCTTTGACATATTGATAGTGCTAGTGTTATCATAGTGAATAATAATAGGATAATCAATTTGAATTCCAAAATCCTTTATCATCTGCTTGATCCAAACAATTGTAGAACAATTTAGGGCTGTTGCAACATACTCCACTTTTGCTATTGACTGAGAAATACAATTTTGTTTCTTGCTTATCCAAGTGATAAGTATATCATCAAGAAAAACTACTCCACCTGATGTACTCTTTTTGTCATCAAAACATCTTGCCCAATCTGCATCAGTGTACACATGAAGCTCAACATTTTTTGAATTAGGATACCATAGACCATAATCTATAGTGCCCTAAAAGTATCTAAATATTCTCTTTACTACCATGAGGTGACTTTGTTTAGGCTCTGCTGCAAATCTTCCAACTATGCCAACTGCATTGGAAATATCAAGTCTAGTCTGAGTAAGATATATAAGTTTACCAATCATAGAATTATACAATATTATATCTACTGCTAGTGAGTCATCTTCTTTTTTAAGCTTGCATCTAGTGATCATAGGGGTTCCTACTAGCTTGCAATCATCCATTTTGAATTTCTTTAGTATCTCTTTCACATATTTGGACTAATTAATAAAAATTATTTTTTCTGTCTACTGCACATTTATCCCCAAAAAGTATTTGATAGGACCAATCATACTCATCTCAAACTCATTTTGCATTTCTTTGGAAAATTATGCACTTAGTTTGTCATTACCTCCAAAGATAATGTCATCAACAAATATAGCTACAAGTAGTAGACCTTCAGATGTCTCTCTAATGAATAGATTATAATCTGCTGCTCCTTTCTTGAATCCAATCTTTGTTAGATATCCATCTAGTCTCTCATACCAGGCTCTAGGGGCTTTCTTAAGTCCATAGAGGGCCTTCTTCAATCTGCATACCATATCAAGTCTATCTGATAAGGTGAATCCTTCTAGCTGCTCAATGTATACTTCTTCTTTCAAATCTCCATTTAGGAATGCTAACTTGACATCCATCTAATAAACTTTGAAGTTTTTGACTGTAGCATAAGCTAGAAACATATTAATAGCTTCCAATCTGCTCACAGGTAAAAATGTGTCTAAATAATGAATGCCTTCTCTTTGTGCATACCCTTTACATACTAACCTTGCTTTGTTTCTTTCTACTGTACCATCTTCATTCATCTTGTTTCTGAATATCCACTTTGTTCCAATCACATTCTTATCACTAGGTCTTGGGACCAGTTCCCAAGTGTCATTCTTAACAATCTGATCAAGTTCTTCTTTTATAGAATCATGCCAATCTAAATCATTACATGCATCTTCAACACTTAAATGTTCAATCTGAGATAGTAAACATACCGCTTCACTGCTAGCCGAGTTCTTTGCTTGTGACCTTGTTAAGACTTTGCCGCTCTGATCTCCAATGATGTCTGTCTTGGAATGATTTCTAGATGTAAAATTTGGAACTTCAGGTGATGCTAACTTATTAGCCTTAGGAGTGTCTTCTTCACTTGTCTCAGGGTCATTGAATAACACATCAATACTGTCAAACATTTCTTCAATAACTGTCTCACTAGTGGAGGGTTTGGGTTCTTCTTCAATCATGGGTGAGTCATCATGATATGTTTCTTGAACCATAAAATTTTCATCAATCTTAACATGAGCACTTTCAATGATATTTTTCAATCTTAAATTGAAACATCTATAAGCTTTACTTTTAGTAGAGTAACCAAGGAAAATACCTTCATCACTTCTTGCATCAAACTTGCCTACTGCTTCTTCCCTCTTGATGTAGCACTTACTTCCAAAGATTCTAAAGTATTTTACTATGGGAACATTACCAAACCATAGCTCATATGGTGTTTTGTCAATGCCTGAACTTAATTGAATTCTATTGACAGTGTAGATTGCTGTATTAACCACATCTCTCCAATATTTTCCTTCAATCATGATGGTGCGCACTGTATCAAGGATGATCCTATTCCTTCTCTCTGCAATTCCATTTTGCTGAGGGTTCTAGGCACACTTAACTGTCTCTTTATGCCATGTTCTTCATAGTACTCATAAAATATGTCAGAGGTGAATTCTCCTCCTCTATTCGATCTCAAACATTTTATCTTTAGTCCAGATTCATTCTCAACCTTAGCTTTGAATATTTTGAACTTCTCAAATGTTTTTGACTTATCTTTCAAGAATGCAACCCACATCATCCTAGTATAATCATCAACAAACAAAATGAAATACCTTTCACCATAGTATGATCTTGTTTGAGTTGGACCACATAGGTCTGTGTGAATCAGATCCAACTTGTTCTCTACTGAATTTTGCTTGCTCTTGAATGAATTTCTCACATGCTTTCCCATTACACATTCCCTGCATATAGTATCAACTGGATTTTCTATGCTAGGTAGATCTCTTATTGCCTTTACATTTCTTATCTTTACTATGTTATCAAAATTGATATGACATAGTCTTTTATGCCACATCCAACTGTCATCAACTTTAGCAACAAAACAACTTGCTTCTGAATTGAATTGGAAAACATTACCTCTTGTCTTTGAGCTTGATGTAATTATAACACCATCCTTGTTGTTAATGATGCATTTGTCATCTTTAAACTCCAACTGATAGCCTTTTCCAAGTAATTGTCCAACACTGAGAAGGTTGTGTTTCAAACCATCAACATAAAGAACATCATCAGTACTATTCTTTCCATCCAAGGTGATGGCTGCTCTACCAACTATTGGTTTAGGAGTGTTGTCTCCAAATCTGACCCCACCACCACTGTATTTGTCTAGATGAAAAAATCTATCTTTATCACCTATGATGTGATGTGAAAAACCACTATCTATAATCTAGGCTTCTCTTATGTCATCTTTTGAAATCAATGCTAGCTCTTATTCCTTTTTATCATCTTTATGATTTATCTTATTATTCATTTTGTCTACAATAGCAATGAATCCAATTTCTTCTTCACCTGATTCATCATCTTAAAATCCATTTCTAGCATAGTAGCATTCCTTAGAATACTTGGTCTTGTAATCATTTTTGAACTTTTTAGCTCTAGTGGGACACTTAGATGCAAAGTGACCGATCTTATTACATGAAAAGAACTTAAATGGTAATTGAACTTCATATTTTCCTTTTCTTTTCTTTTCTCTTTTGGAAATCATAGCAATGAAATCATCTAGAGTTTTCTCTTCATCATCATCAAAATTACTAGAAGTGTTTGCAAATTTCTTACCATGAACTGTTGCTTTGAAGGCTATTTCACTCTTTGGTTCTATCTTCAATCTTGAAATCTCAAAAGCTGAGATTTTTCTGATCAAGGTCTCTCTCTTGAAATTAGATGTAAGCTACATGATCTCATCAAGGATGTTGATCTTTCTTTCATATTCAGGAGTGAGAGTAGTCATTAACTTGTCCATAATGTCCTCCTCTGAAATCTCTCCACCATTGTTTCTGATTCCGACAACTGCTTCATTTATCCTTTGATTATAAGCTCTGATATTTTCTTCATGCAACATCTCTAATGCATTGTATCTTTTCTTCCATGTCTTTTTGCACACATCCTTTGCTTGTTTGTCTCCTTCAAATATGTCTTCTAGGTGCTTCCATATTTTGTGTGCTGTATCTACCTTTTTTATTTCTAAAAATTCACCTTCAGATAGGGCACTGATAAGGGCTTCTTTAGCAATAGCATTCTGATGAAAAAATTTCTTTTTCCTATTAGTAGCATCATCTTGTGCAAGGTCTTCTAGGGTAGGTATCTTGGCTGCTTTGATAGTTACATCAAAAACTTCAAAACCAATGTACTGCAAATGAGTCACCATCTTGTTCTTCCAATCAAGATAATTCTCTCCATCAAACTTAGGACTTTCTTTCCTGAAGTATGCCATTTGATCAACCTCAAGCTATTAAAATTTCTCTCCAAGGCACTTGGCTTTGATACCAATTGTTAGGAATAGTCCCAGGAGATAACTGAGAGGGGGGGGGGGGGGGGTGAATCAGTTATCTACAAGTTTCAATTCTTTATCCAATTAAGTATACTTAAACATAAAGTGTAAACACAATGAAAGATCACTTGAACAAAACATAATATTTTGGTTACGGGGAAACCCAAATATTTAAAAACCCTGGTGGGAATTGACACCCACTAATATTTTGCACTAGTGTATTATGATCCTTGTTAGAAGATCCTTAACCCTGTTAGGAGTTGCTTTACAATATATTTAGTATAGTAGACCTGGTCAAGGGTCAGACCCTGTTAGGAGTCTTTTAAAATTGTCCCTGTTAGGGGAGAGGATGCACTATCTAAGAACACACTGCTCGAAGGGGTGAAGGCTAGAACCTTTTGTTTAATAGATACACACTATATCTAGATCTTGGTGAATTGTGCTTTGACCTACTATCTCAATTAGTTCCAATGTATAGAACAAATACTTTACTTGGTCACATAGACCTTCTTCTAATGGCTCAACACTTTTCACACTCTACTCTGCTATGCTGAATCAACTATTAACCACACTCAAGCAATCACAAATGACTGCCTATAAATATCTTTCCTCTAAATGATATAATTAAGTCAGCCTATTAGAACCACCTTGAAATAATATTAGAGAAACCTTAACAAACTCCAATAAACATTCTGTCAGATCTACTATGCACACAACATATTTTGGGACCTGTCCAATAAGATAATTGTAGACGCACGCTACACACTGTTGGCTCTACCAAAACAACTAGATCTTTCTCCTAAAGATGAATTAATTTATGCAATCTTAACCAAACATCAATAAATCTCTTCTAAGCTTAAATCCAAGGGTGCATACCCATAGGATGGGTGAAACTCTAGAACTAATAAAATCTCTGTCGGCTCTTCTGAATAAACACAGGAAACTGCTATTGGAAAATAATGACTGCATAACTTCACTTATACTGATTATCAGGCTATACATCCATAACTAAAACATCACTAACATGTCTTAAACATATATCCAAGTACACAAGGCTCCATGATAACTATACAGACAACCATACACAGATCACTATCTATTACTTTTTCAGGAACACTCCTGACACAAGTTGTTGTATAACTATCTATACTAATAGTTAACCTCTGTGCCCATGATATCATGTCCATTATTCATAAACTAGAAGATTACTACATAAGACTTCCACGCATGCTACTTTCCACATGTTGTGGTCAATGACAAACATACAGTCAATACTGGCCTGCTGGCAAGTCTCCAACAATAGGATCTTAGTAATACATTGGATAGGCTGGAGGATAGAACACCATGGAATTCATGGGCTCACTACTACATTTGGGGTCAAATTTTGATGGCCATTTTTTAGATTTGCAATGCTAATTTGTCGACATTTCGACAGATGGGTTCGTCACCATTTTTGCGTAGGAAATTGTGACAGAAGACGTATCCGTCGGTTTACCAACACCATATCACATTGAAAACTTGCATTTTAGCAACAACTTCATTATGGCATTTTCTACAGTTTATCCATCAAAATTTTGACACAATGACCTATTAACTTTTGAAAAGATATCCTTTTTGACATTATAACTGTTGGAATAGTGGCAGTTTCCACTTAATTCTGACAGATATACCTATTGGTGATATGGCATTAATGTTGAAGGTTTTGTCAAAAAATTTCTATTTGTGACACTTAAAATGTCAAAAGAGCGACCGTCCTTCATTATTTCTCTGACAGGTTCCTTGTCGAACGTATAGCATTACTGTCAGAACTATTGTCATAAATTAGTTTTCTCTGACATTTTATCTGTCGAATGCATAGCACTTTTGTTGGAATTAATGATTAAGTGTCAAAAAACTGATGGATATGCACATTAAAGATAAAACAGCTCAAGAGACCATCATAGGTTCTCTCTTTCTTCGGTCTATATTATTGATAGAATGTTTTACCTTTCATTAGCACATCAAATCCATGGATTTGATGAACTAATGAAAGGTTAAAATTCTATCAATAATATAGACCGAAGAAAGAGAGAACCTATGATGGTCTCTTGAGCTATTTTATCTTTAGTCCTAGCTACTATCCTAGCTACTTGTCAATCATCGAGAATAATCACCGCCTTGCATTTATGTACACTGTATAAATTGATCCCAGTCTCACAAATTTTTTTTACACTTGTACATCTCATCAATACTGGAGGCCTAAAGTAATTTTATACGATCACTAGCACATTTCGTGCATGGATGAAAAATAGTATCCAAAGTTTCTAGATAACCATTTTTGAGAAGAGGAATGAGTGCGGGCCAAAGAAGGGATAATTCCACAACAGAAAGGAAGACATCTTTTTAGCCTGGGTCTGGATCCTACTCCAATTGTCAAAGGATCTAGGGCTAGTCTAGAAAGATGTCTTCCCATTCTATCTGCAACATTGTGTCCATCCATGATCTTAGGAATATCATTGTCTTTCTACTCTTCATTTGCCAAAATATATCGCTTCTTCAAACTTGCAGAGTAATCTTATTAATAAAAGAACTCTTGCTAATATTAGGGTACCCACAAATCAAAATAGTTGATGTTATTGGTGCTTGTGCTCAAGGATATCAATTCACTATTTTGAAACAACCAAATCATTTTTATTTCATTTGTAGAGAAAAGGAGTGGGAGAAAATGAGCGGGTGAAAGTTGATCGAGCGCGAGAGAAGGCATTACATTTTATTTGATCATGAATGCTCTCTGAAATGACCAATCATGTTTTCTATTTGATTTTTTTTGATGTTTTTTTTTCCCATATTTAGTAGATAAAAATCATGGTGGTAGCCACTTAGCCATCTTTTCGATGTTCCAGGTATTTTACAAAGATACAGGTATGTGGATATATCATTCAGTTTCTTGTAGTTATTGGTCAAATGCAAATATTTTGTCAAGTTGAAAGGGCAATATATCAGTTTGGTGTTTTCGGTTTATGTTAAAAGTTGATTTGGTAAAATCCTCAAAAAATACACTACATGTTCTAAAATGTAAAGAAGTTGAATGTTAAATGTAAGATATATATCTCATCCATAGTAATCAAAAGAAAGGACATGAAACTTATAAGGAAATTTACCAATCCAAAAATATAAGCGAATAGGAAACATGATTGGTACCTTATGAATTGGTTTTTGAGGTGCACAATCTTCATCAATCTCCTGAGAACAAGACCCCTCCTCATGAAAAATGCATTTAACAGATTAAATAAATCTAAAAAACTGAACCAATGACATGTTTAGAACAAAGAAATAGATTGATAATAATATGCTAAAAATTCTATTATGTTTAATACACGCAAAAGGACCAGTCCCAACAATTCTTAAACATACTTTATCTGATATGATAATAACATGCTAATTAAATTGATAAAGGTGTTATATGCATTTAATCTACCAATTACTAATTACACAAAAAACAAATTACAAAACTTAACCAATGACATGTTCTTCATGTGGTACAAGGAAGATTTGGCTATGAAAAAAAAGAAGTGAAACAACCTCATCATTTTTATTTTGATTGGATAGAGGAGTGAAAGCTAAGTGTGAGAGAAGGTATGTGATTTCTTCATCTTTCAAGCATCTGACATCATATTCGACTGCAAATTTCAAATGCATTGCATTTTATTTGATCATGAATGCTCTCTGAAATGACCACATTCTACTGGTGTCATGCCCTAGCCCGTGCTTTATCTCCATTATTTGATATTATTGGTGCTTGTGCTCAAGGATATCAATTCACTATTTTCAAATGTTTGGATTGTTTAGACAGTTACATTTCCTGACTGTTCCTCTAGTACATAGTCAGGAAATGTAACTGTCTAATGATTATATGTAATGTTGAATGGATTAAATGCTTTATTCTTGGTAGAAGTGAATGGAAGGAATAGTGTGTATTAAATACAATGTAGTCACTTATTGAATTCTTTGGAGACTACTTGTTTTACTATCCATGTGCTACTAGTGACTGAGATTCATTAAAGGATACAAAACCCTTCATTTTGGGGTTATTGTGTGTGGATTCAAATGTAGGTTTGATTTGGTTAATGTTTAGAAGAGTTAAATAAAGTATTTAAAGACAATCTTACATGTTTGGAGAGGTTTGAGAGGCACTTATCATGAATGTACCCTCACAAACATCGGCATAGATTAGTATTACTAAGTTTCCTTTCTCTATTTTGAGGTTTCCTTTCTCTATCCTAGGGGTACAGTCAGAGGGTTCATTAACAAAATGATCCTTTGAATGGTTACTATGAATATGAATGATTTGATATAGCATATTGCTTATTTTACTTGAAGTTTGGAATAGCTTGTGCAAGGGTGAAAGTAGTTTTGATCATTTTGGTCGTGACTGTTCCTCTACACAGTCAACAAATGTAACTATCTAATGATTATATATATTGTTGAATGGATTAAATACTTTATTCTTGGTAGAAGTGAATAGAAGGAATAGTGTTGGTGTTAGGTTTCATTTATTATTGAATTCAATGGTTTCCAAGATGTGTTGAGGAGTTTGCTCCTTGTTTAATGTTAACTGTTCTTGCACAATCCACTCATACAATAGTGAAGTTACAAAACTGAACTGATGACATGTTTACAAAAAAGAAATAGAATGATAATAATATGCTAAAAATTCTATTCTATTTAATACATGCCAAGGGATCGCATTCTAAATTGTTGTCACTGAAATGATGACATTCTACTAGTGTCGTGCCCTAGCCCGTGCTTTAACTCCATTATTTGATGTTATTGGTGCTTGTGCTCAAGGATATCCATTTTTTTGAAATGTTGACTGTGGTTATCAAATGGATAGCCCGTGAGCTTCTAGCTAGGTGCCATTTGTATTGATAGCTTAGGGCATCAAATGTATAGCTCTTTACCTAATCTAGTCACATCATCAACATCGAGGTTAGTTTGTCGATCCATGAGACTGTGTGGGATGCTCATGAAAGGAGTCTGGGTACCTACATATGTAATTCAATTATCTAATGTTAGCTAAAAAATTCATGATACATATACTAAAAACCACATAGTAAGTACATTAAAAACCATAAGCATCCCATAGTAAGTACATCATGAATTAATTAAATTAAGCATTGATTGCATAACTGCACATTTCTATCAAGAAATCAATATTAAATAGATTAAGTAGTGATCATGTAACTATACATTTCATTCATGTCATTCATCTTCTTCTTCATCCAACTAATCACCATGATCATCATTGACGTTGACATCATCACCACCACTGTCATTGTCTTCATCTTCATCATCATCATCATCATCAACATCCACATCATCATCATCATCATCATCATCTTAATCATCATCATTATCATCATCATCATCATCATCATCATCATCATCATCATCATCATCTTTATCAGTAGCATCATTAGTAGCATCAGTAGCAGCAGCATCATCATCATCATCTTCTTCTTCTTCAAGAAAAGTTGCGTCAGGAACATCATCGACTAGCTGTTGTTCATGATCATCATCTACATCATCTTCTAGTTGTTCTCAATCTTCTTCCATCACATTATACCTCATCGACCTTCCTCTTGGATCATGTCTAACAACAAATGACCAACCCAATTTATGCGGAACCTCTGAGTAAAATAGTTGCTCACATTGGCTTGGAAGAACATAGGGTTCATCCCCAACTAGCTCAAACCACCTTGTATTAATCATTGGAAATCCATTGTCATGTTCAATAATAGTTCTATTAGGATTATTTTGATTAAGTCGTAGCCTATACCATCTGATGATGAAGATAACTAATCTAAAGGAATTAAAGTCACACTCAAGTATATCATCCAAAATGCCATAGTATCAATTTTTGGACTCTCAAGGATGTAAGTCATTTCTAGGTGAAATATTAGTCACTTGAAAGACTGCACTTATCCTAGAATCACAAGTTTTCTTTGTGTCATCCAACTTTTTGATGTGAAATTTATGACCATTGCAAAACATAGCCTTGTGGTGTTTGACCTGCAAAAATATGTAAAACATGTATAAATTAATGCATCGAGAGTTCATAAATGTACAAGTGATTAACAAATTTATATGTACCTGGAAATCTTTTAAACCATGTGCTAAACCTATTTCCCTTTGGGTAACATTTGGATCTCCATTACAATGAGCTTCATTAACCAATGAAGACACAACTTCCCATGTTAATGTGTGACCTAAATGATAACATCGTTCAATCCATTTCATCATCCAATCTTGATTGTTTGCAATATACAAATGTATTGCATCCCACTCTCGAGTAGCTGTACAAAAAATAAATAGAGGACTTACAACTGATTAATTTTTAAGATTAATAATTAATTAACAGCTACAATAACATCTTATAATTTATTATCTCTCACTTTCCTCATTCTGCCTTCCCCCACCAAGTACTCCCCTTCAAATTTTCTAATGGTGTCGAGATCCCAAATGCGATCTATATGGATCTTTGTTGCAAGCTTAGGAAGATATTTAGTAACATACACCATAGTCTGGTATACCATATATCCCTCCACCATAGAACCCTCCGGACGTGCTCTTTGCCGAACCAAAGCCTTCAAAAATTTCAAGTGCCTCTCAACCATCCACATTGACCGAGTGTGTATGGGTCCACACATTTCAATCTCCTCAACTTGGTGTATGAGGTAGTGTTCTTGTGCGTTGAAAAAGGTTGAAGGTAGACACTTTTGCATTTCAGACATTAGAAGAGGAATTCTTCTCTTCAAGTATTTTATATCTGCTCTATGGATTTCTTTAGATGAAAACCACCTACAAGACATTCAAGACACAAAAATATATAAACACGAGACTTTACAATATATATAAACAACAAATTAAATAGATATTATTGCTTACCTCATGTATTTTCCAAGATCATATATCACTTGATTGATGTTATTGTAAAAGTTCTCTAGGAGAGATAGGGGTAGCACGTACTGCAACAATTATAAAAATAATTATGTCATTATTTTCTCATATAATACAATGAGAAGTATGTTGCGAGTTCCCTTTGATCTTCAAATTGTAGATTGATACTTTGATGGATAACTTTAATATAACTTTGACTCTATCACCACTCCAAAGTCTACAAGGAAGAAGGCTAATTAACAAGGATCAAAGAGATCCTCCTACACTTTGAGCCAAGATGCTCAGGTGGGTGTACCCTTGACTCACTTCTCCAAAGGAGTCTTAAAACAATATAAAACTATACGCTTTACTAACTGATTGAAATATTTTATCATTTAATTTGGTTGTGTGTGATTGATGATGATGGACTGCCTCTAGAGAATGGACCAGTGCCTTAACCAGGGGATAGAGTCACTCAATGACATATATCAACAAAAAACCCTAACTCAAACACACCTGAATTCAGGATAAGTGCTTTGCCTATTATCCCTCTCACTCACATATCAAGACATCAAATCCTCATCTAGCCATGAACTCACTGAAACTACCTCAAAGACTTTAATCCTAACTTTGTTAGGAACTTAAAGATAATTTCAAAATACTCTTTATTTACCATATGCCAACCAACTTTGTGAAATTAACATATATGAGCTCAAGAACAAAACAAGAAGACATACACCACTATGAGATTGGAATTCAACTATATTTTCATTAAGACTTGTAGAATCAATACATTATCAAACAACAAAATGCCAAAGAAATAGACCCAAAATCCAGGCTCTCCTTACTCAGTATAATACCATCAACAACAACCCTTACAAAATAAAAAATGCTACAATATATACCACCACTAGTCATCTTGGAAACCCAAAATAGGTTGCAATAAGCTATAGATGACTAGGGTTAGGGTTTCACCCACCAGATCAACTAGAAATAGTCAAAAATTAAATGCAGGGAATGAAAACCAGTCAGCCATGCCTGAGAAAGATTTTCACTCATGATAGATCTCTGGGAAAGTACTACAAATCATGGAATTCCAAATTTGTCAACCCTTTTGGCCACCTGCAACACACCTCGAGCAAAAAAACACAGTACAAACTTCTACAAATGATCATGGCACACCTTGGACCACATTGTAACGGCAAACAAATCATCTCTTACCAACTCCAGTTGCTTCTGCATTGAATTTGAGTCCTTCTGGTCACAGGAAACCCTTAGAAATTTGAATTTGAAATTAAATGGCTAGTTTATGGCACCAGCAATGAGTCGGCGGTCAAAATTTGAATTTAGATCAAATTTAAGTCATGACCGTCTGATCCCTCTTTTTCATGGTCTTTATGATTTATCACTTTAATATGACCTCAGTCACATTTGGTGAACTGGCAATTGAAGGGAATCAACCATTTGTGGAATACTTTATACTACCGCTAGATAGTTTAGTGACTACACAAACACTTGTTTGCTGAACCACTAAAACATTTAGAGAACTACCATCTTTCCTCATGAACAAGTAAACCTATTGAAAATTTATCGGGCCACCAAAACCTTGTCCAAACCACTAAAAGACCGAGAAACTTTACTGGACCTGCATCAAGAAAATCAATGCTTGTCTCATCTTTGCATAGACCTCCAAGATTCCTCCAGATCATAAGACAACCATCAGATGAAGAATCTTACCCCTGGTAAGATATGAAATCAATAGTTGGCACATCTTTGCATGTGTCAGAGAAAACCTATCAGATTATACACCGACCATCGATGCTCTGCAAGTGTCAGAACCCACTGAACCTTGAAAAACCTAGCCCCACTGACAACATGTCCAGTCACACAACATGGACCAATCAGATAATGACAAATCAGCACACCTGGTATGTGGACTCGCTACACTTTATCTCCTCTAAAAAAGGTAGAATCGACGGTTTTCACATGATCTTAAACCTCTGACACATCCCATAAGATCATGCACCCATCATTGATTTTATGACAATGTTAGGACCCTCTAACAACTCAAAAACCATGTCCCACTGACAACTACCACCGTATTATATCGTGGACCAAATAGAGATTGCCATTTGTACCTACATGTCACCTTGGACCCACAGTTTGAAGTGCTATGTCAGAAAGAGAATCAATGATCATTGTATGATCACAAGCCTCTGACACAACCCTCACGAACTTATGACAATCGTAGGATGAAGTTGGTGTTAGAGCCAGGCATAGGAAAATTAAGTCAAAATAATAGGAAATATTAAGGCACTGACTTAGGAAAAATTAAAGCACTGCTGGGCTTGTAGACTTAGGAAAAATTAACCTAGGAGACTTATGCAAATTGCTAATTATTAAAAGGGGCCCAAAAAACATTAGTCGCAAGATCACATAACATAAAAAAGGTTCACATGATCATGCGACAAAGGGGTTAACAATTAAGCACATGCATTTTAGAACTTTTAAGTGGCCTAAATAAAGTAACATTAAAATAGAATAGGGCCAGGGCATTACAAAGGGTTTTTCACACCAATGGCTATATTTTTGAAAATTTGAACCAAGGGTTTATGCCAGAGACCTAAAAACAACTGCAGAAACTAGAATAAAAGGGCTAGAGCCATGAAATTTTTTCAAGGTGCTAATAGTGGCTCTGTTTGGGGATGTATGCCTCTTGCAGGCATAACAATGACTTAGAATCACTGGTTAAAGCAGATCATCCCACTAGAAAACTAACAATAGAGAGAAACATGACCAAAACCCTACAGACCAGGACAAAACATGACAGGAGCAAGAAACTTATTTATAGAATTTACAACATATACAAACCTAACTACTATTCATGGAAAACAAGATACCTTCAATTGAAGTATTTCTTCAAGAATTGTCCATGAACTGGCAATTCTTGAATATCACCATTTAACTCTTTCACAATATATGAATCTTGGCCCCATTTCTCATGAATTAGATATGGCCCTATCTAGATTGGATCAAACTTTACATGTTTTCCCTTATCCTCCAGTCTGGCATTCTAAATTAACACTAGCTCATCAGGCTCAAACCTTCTTTCAACAGTCTTCTTGTCATACAAGTTCTTAACCTGCAACTGCAATTTGGCATTTCTTGCAATTGACTCCCTCCTGATTTCATCCAGCCTAATGAGGTCCTCAATTCTCAACTGCATCTCATCATCTATATCATCATCATATAATTTCACAAATTTTTACATTTCCAATAAATTATTTTAAGGCATTCTTGCATGTATTCCATACACTAGGTCAAATAGTGCACAACCAATTGCCCTCTTCACAGTTACCCTATCAGCCCATAAAGCTAATGGTAGTTTTGAATTCCATGCCCTCTTATTCTTTTCAAGAATCCTCTTGAGGATCTTAATCAAACTCTTATTAGTAGATTCTGCCTGACCATTTCCTTGTGGATGATAAGGTGAGGAATAAGAAATCTGAATTCCTAAACCTTTGTAGAATTCCTTGTATTCAACAGACCTGAAGCACATTGCATTATCACTTACTATTCTCTTAGGGCAACCAAACCTTGTAACAATATTATTCAATAAGAAATTAGTCACCACCTTTCTGGTTGCATTTCTTATAGGTATAGCCTCTACCCACTTTGTAAAGTAATCAGTGGCAACTAAGATCCATGAGTGTCCTCCACTTGACTTGTTTGGTATATCCCCAATGAAATCAATTCCCCATTGTTGGAAAGGAGCTTGTACCTCTACTGGCCTCAAAGGCACATTGCCTAAAAATTTAAGCTTACCAGAGAACCTTTGACAAGCATCACACCTCCTCACCAATTGTTCTACATCCTTGAAGATTGTGGGCCACTAGAATCCTACTCTCAAGATTTTTTGAGTAGTTGTTTTACCCATATAATGCCCACCACAAACTCCCTCATGCATCTCTTTTAACAACTTGTTAGCCTAACTCTCATCCACACATTTCAAAAGTATGCAATCTAAATTTTTTCTATACAATTTACATTTCACAATTACATACTTGATGGCTTGCAATTTTAATGTCCTCTTCTTATTGTCATCCATGTTTGCTGGACATTTCATGTTTCTCAAGTAATAGATGACATCTTGATACCAAATACAATCATCCATATCACATGTATAATCAATTTCAGAATGATTTATCTGATTTGCATCAAGATTGGATTGAGCCATCAGTTTTGCCAATCCTTGTCCTCTAACCAATTTGGTAATCTGGACATCAATGTTGAATTCTTGGATCGTATTGATCCATCTGCATCTTCTCCTAGACACCTCTTGCTATGAGAAAATATCCTTCACAGCTGCACTTGGCACAAAAGCAATCACAACTACCCCCATCAAGTAACACCTAAAAGCCTTGACTACCTTCACAAGTGCATAAGCTTGTTTCTCATTTATGTCATATTTCAATTCAGTAGCCTGCAAAGATTTATTGAAGAATGCAATAGGCTGCTCATGACCTTCCTTATTTTTCTGCAACAACATTGCAGCAATAGTGTGAAAAGATGCAAAGGAAAAGATGTGCATTGGGACACTATAATTAGGTTCCTTAAGCACTAGTGCATCTTTGATAGCCTGCTTGATATCTTTGAAATCTTCATCAGGCTCACCCTCCCAATTGATTGCAGATCCCTTCTTCAACATCTTGGAAATAGGTCTAGTAATCTCCGCAAAATTTGTCACAGACCTCCTTAAGAAATTGACTTGACCAAAGAAGGATTGAATTCCTTTAACATTCTTTGGTCTCTGAATTTTATCAATAGCTGCTACCCTCTCAGGGTCAATGCTAACTCCTTGCTTGCCAACTAAGTGGCCAAGCAACTTGCCCTTAGTGACACCAAATGCACATTTCCTTGGGTTTAATGAAATGCCATATTCCAAGGCCTTCACAAATATTTTCTCTAAATGAGTACAATGGTCTTCTTCCTTCTTAGAATAGGTAGTTAAATCATCTTGATAGACAACAAGGAAATCATTTATAAAATTTTCAAAAGCAACATCCATTTCTCTCTGAAAAGTTGCACTAGCATTTGTGAGACCAAAAGGCATTCTCACATAAACATATGTCCCCCAAGGTGTAGTGAAAGCTGTCTTAAACTATTCTAATTCTTTGATAATTACCTGATTGTAACCAAAGAAACCATCCATCATAGACATCAATTCTGATCCGGTCACTCTCTACAACATAGCTTCCATATTGGGTAGACAATAGTTATCCTTTAATGAGCTGATGTTCAAATTTCTGAAGTCCACACAAAGTCTAATATCACCATTCTTCTTTCTCATAGGAATAAGATTTGACACACAAGAAGAATGCCTTATAGGCTTGATAATGCTAGCATCTCTTAACTTCATTAACTCTTCTTGTATCTTAGGTGCCAAAGTGGGATTTATAGGCCTTTGTTTTTGCCTAAAAGGTCTAGCATCTTCTTTCAATGGAATAATATGCTGAAACAAACCTTCTCTATAAACCTTTAGGTCATCATATGACCATGCAAAAACATGCCTAAATTTTCTCAATAATTCAATAAAAGATTTTCTTACATTATGAGACATATCCCTACCAATGTATACCTTCTTAGGTGCCTCATGTGTTCCAAAATTTATCTCCTCTAGTTCAGCATGATCTTCTCTTTTGATATTCTTTTGAACTCTATCCTGGTTATCAAAGACAGTCTCCAAAACAATAAGCCCCTTGGGCACCTTGTTAGTTCTAAGCTAAATAACTTCATTGCCAAAGACAACCTCCCTTCCTTCTACTGACTCAACCAAGGATGAACAATCAAATTCCTGATCATGATACTGATCTTCACAACTCATAAACTTGCCAATTTTCAATATTGTCTGGTACACTAGGCCTAGCTTGAATTTCAACTTTAGAGATACCAGTAAATGTAACATCACTAGGATTGATTGCTATATTGGCTAACAAATCAACCATCTTATTGTTACTCCTATCCTTCCACTCAATATTGAAGGCATCAAAATGTTCAATCAAATCCCAAACTACATTCCTATATTGTTTTAACCTTTTGTTCTTGGAAGCATGTACTGACCTGACTTGGGACACCACCAACAACACTTAAGCACTTAATACCATGTCTTTGTGCCAACCTTAGTCCTAACAATAATGCCTCATATTCTGCTATATTGTTGGTACAAAAGAAATTCAATGTGAAAGATAACTTGTAGGTGTTTCCATTAGGAGAAATAAGTAAAATACCTACTCTTGCTCCATCCTTGCAATTTGCACCATCAAAGTACATTACCCACAAATCACCCTTCATAGAATTAACACTTACGTCAATAGAGATAGGTGACAAAATAGGTTCCTTCTCAAGTATAGGGATCTCTACCCTAAAAGCATTAATATAAATATCCACAAAACATGTAGTTTCATTATCAATACTTCTCTCAATCATGTGGCATACTCTTGGTTCTCGCTCAATCTTGACAAATTGATCATGAATCTTGAAAGTGGCATATGCCAGATCACACTGTAAACTTCCACCCATGGCAGCACTCCACCTTCTAGATAGTAGGATCCCATAATGAGGAGGGATGTCCACCACCAAAACACTCATTGTTAACTCTTTCTTTGGATATGCTGCCAGCCTATATGGCATTGCATTGATAGTCCCAATGACTGGTACCTCCCTCTGATTCATTGCACAACATCTACCTTGAACTATATCAAATTTAAGGCCCAAATTTTCCATAATCTTAAAAGGCATAACGGTATTAGAGTCACCACTATCAATCATACAATTTCTTAATTTCATTCCATTCACAAGGACACTTAAAAAGAATGGATCAATATTTTCAAGGCTAGCATTGATAGAATTATCAAAATATATAGGAGGAATTTGAGATACAATTCCCTGAGCAGCAACACCTTTCAAAGCTTTATCCTAAGACCCATTGCATGCAACATCATTATTATGAACATTATCTACCCATACAATAGCTCTATCTTTGTGTTCAGGGATCCTCAACAATTTTGACAATGGAACCTTAATTGTAATTTGAGACAATACAGATAACATATCAATAGGAGTAGAGTGAGGAATCTCAATCTGCAAAGCCTTAGTATCTATTTGTTTGTCTGATACATTAGGTGTATTGACCACCCTCATCTTTTCATTCTTAGCCATTGTGTTAATTGGCTTCTCAATCTCACTAGAAAATCTTTCAACTCCAACTCCCTTAGGCTCACAATTCTTACCCTTTACATTCTTGAATTTCACTATGTGATCACCTTTTGATTTGTTCTCATTAGGCTCTCCAGAGTTGGTACTCTTTATAAACATTCCTACAGCTTTTCCATTTGTATCCCTTGCCACCATGCCTCTAGTTTGCACTTGGGCAATCATTTCTACAGTAATCCTATCCATCTCTTCTCTAGAAGGTCTTCTTAAATTTATTGGCTTAGAAGAAGAGTTCATGTTACATGTCTTCTTATCAATGTCTTCACTATCAGAAAAAACCTCTTGATGAAAAAGGGCCTGATTGTGTCTCTTCACATTTATATCTACTTCTTCATCAAAATTAGAATCATCTTCATATCCTAGATATGAAGTAGCCATGTTGCATCCAACATCATCTTGATCTGTCTCGTCATTGCCACAATCTTGATTTGCAGCCATAGAATGTGTAACCACACAATGCTCTGCAGAATGAGGGGACTGGCATGCAACACACCAAGGTATGTCCTCCATGACATTTATTTAAGCCTTTTGTAGAGGGTCAGGGACACCTCTATCATTATTTCCTCTTACAGCAGGGACAATAGGCTTGCCATCCTTCCATTGGGTGTTGTAGGGGTAGTTCTGCAATCTATTCTACTTATTGAAATTGTTTTTGAACTGAGGCCTTTCATTGGTAGGAGCACTAATGTTCCTATTTGCAAGTGCCTTCAAATCCTTCAATGCATTAAGCACCTTATCCAATTTATCTTCTTCTTGCCTCCTAGTTCCAACATTCCTATCATTTTCTTTTTTGTATTTCTTGTCCCCAAACAACTTAGGGTCATCTCTCTTCCCACCCAACTTCCCTGATATCTTCATATTGTTCTCAATATTGATAGCAATCCTGAAAGCATCTCTAAGGGTTTTTGGTTCTTTGTCCCTCAACAAGTATCCCATCTTTCCATCAAATGCATTGAAGTATGTGGTCAGATAGACATTGTCATCTAACCACATAACTTGGAATAACTTATGCATACCCTTCTAAAATCTCATGTTGAATTCAGCTGTAGACTCATTCTGATTTTTCCTTATGGTATTGAATTCATTCAACATGAAACTAGCATTAGGCTTGTCACCATATTGCTCTTTGAAACATCTCTCAAAAGAATCCCAAGTGTTAATACATTTATCAGGAAGTCTCTTAAACCAATCTCTAGCATCCTCCATTAGAGATTGAACAAATAATTTCATGACTACATCCTCATGCTCTACCTCATAATCATTAAGCATATCAACAAATAGCCTAAGATGCTCCTCACAACTAATAGCATTATTACCAACAAAATTAGGTACCTTATCTCTTATATCATTTGGAAAACCATTTGGGTAGCCTGGTATCCCATCAAAACTAATTTGCCTATAGCATTCTACTTGCATAGGTCTTCTTTGAAATCCTAAACTAGTGTTCCCACTATAATTATTATTTTTATCTACATTCCCACCCACTTGCACATTTGACTGTCTATTAGGATCAACAAATGATTTGGTAGATATATTAGGAATTAGATTACTAGTAGTAGCATTGCTAAGTGGAATAGTAGTGTTCATAGATGGCATACCTAGTTCAGTAGCAGAAGGGCCATGAACATTAATTGATGAAGCCTTCAAGAACTGGATCTTTCTTCTTTTCTCTACAATAGCAGCATCAACTTCAGCTCTTTCCAACTCTTGAGCAAGAGCTTCATCCTCTTTTCTTTTTCTTTCTATCTCTATCTCCCTATTTGATTTAGGTGGTGGGATCCATGGTATTGTCACTAGTTTGCTTATTGATAACTACAGTAGGCCTAGTGATCTCATGTCCATTCCCACCCTTAGGCAATGGAGCATAACTTTGCACTTGTCTGATCACATGGCCCTCTTCATCAAACTCATGGTCTTGCAACAAGCGTTCTTGCTCACTTCTTAGAGCTTCAAGATCACCAAAAACATCATGCTGCAACATCTTAGGAGTAGAAGCAAGCATCTTGTTTCTCTCCTTCATTTCATTAATCTTTCTAAGGAGAGACTACCTTTCTATTAGAGCATTCACTTTTTTAGCCTCTCTCTCCTCTTGTAACCTCTTATGTATGCCATCCTGCTCTGCCAACTGCAACCTTAGTGCATTTAGGTCATGTGGATCTATCATGATGTCATCAGAACTTGATGACACATCCATATCAGTGAGATTTTGATATGGGAAATGGACTTGCCATGGTCTCATGGGCTCCCTTCTAAAATTATCCTCATCAAGATCTAAATCAATCTCAAAACCCATCTCTCTAGCTTGTTCATCCTGACCAGCAGGCAATGAACCCTTGTCTTGAAATAAAGCCTCTGGGGTGTCATAAAATTTATCTTCAGAGTGACCACCATCTGATTTAGAAACTCTATCTTGTGAACCTTCCTTGCTTGAGGAAACATGTGGTGCTCTACCTCTGGTATTTCTTTGTTCTCTTATGGGAGCACTAGTAGACTCACCATTCCTCCTAATCCAACTCTTCTTCTCCTGTCTAGGTAATTGTTCCAGAGTGACCTCTAGATTTTTTCTGACAAAGGACCTAATATTCCTCCTTTTGCCCATGATTTAGAGTCTATAACATTGGTTCTAACCTTTTGAGTCACCACCCACCATAGTGGGAAATCTTTAACTGAATACAATAGGAAAACAAGAGTGCACTTTGAAAACTTTTATCTCTAGACTCTCTCTAGCAGAGTCACCATTTTGTTGGGGACTCAGATGGGTAAATCAATCTAGTCAACAAGATTTTGACTTTGCAAGATAAATATAACCAAAGATCCTAACACATATAATTCTTCTTTTTTGTTCTCCCCAGTAGAGTCACCATTTTGTTGGGAGTTCCCTTTGATCTTCAAATTGTAGATTGATACTTTGATGGATAACTTTAATATAACTTTGAATCTATCACCACTCCAAAGTCTACAAGGAATAGGGCCAATTAACAAGGATCAAAGAGATCCTCCTACACTTTGAGCCAAGATGCTCAGGCGGGTGTACCCTTGACTCACTTTTCCAAAGGAGTCTTAAAAAAATATACAACTATACCCTTTACTAACTGATTGAAAGATTTTATCATTTAATTTGTGTGTGTGTGATTAATGATGATGGACTGCCTCCAGAGAATGGACCAGTGCCTTAACCAGGGCATAGAGTCACTCAATGACATATATCAATAGAAAACCCTAACTCAAACACACCTGAATTTAGGATAAGTGCTTTGCCTATTATCCCTCTCACTCACATATCAAGACATCAAATCCTCATCTAGCCATGAACTCACTAAAACTACCTCAAAGACTTTAATCCTAACTTTGTTAGGAACTTAAAGATAATTTCAAAATACTCTTTGTTTACCATATGCCAACCCACTTTGTGAAATTAACATATATGAGCTCAAGAACAAAATAAGAAGACATACACCACTATGAGATTGGAATTCAACTATATTCTCATTAAGACTTGTAGAATCAATACATTATCAAACAACAAAATGCCAAAGAAATAGACCCAAAATCCAGGCTCTCCTTGCTCAGTATAATACCATCAACAACAACCCTTACAAAATAAAAAATGCTACAATATATACCACCACTAGTCATCTTGGAAACCCAAAATAGGTTGCAACAAGCTACGAATGACTAGGGTTAGGGTTTCACCCACCAGATCAACTAGAAATAGTCAAAAATTAAATGCAGGGAATGAAAACCAGTCAGCCATGCCTGAGAAAGATTTTCACTCATGATAGATCTCTGGGAAAGTACTGCAAATCATGGAATTCCAAATTTGTCAACCCTTTTGGCCACTTGCAACATGCCTCAAGCAAAAAAAACATAGTGCAAACCCCTGCAAATGATCATGGCACACCCTGGACCACACTGCAATGGCAAACAAATCATCTCTTACTAGCTCCAGTCGCTTCTACATTGAATTTTAGTCCTTCTGGTCATAGGAAACCCTTAGAAATTTGAATTTGAAATTAAACGGCTAGTTTATGGTGGCAACAAAGAATCAGTGGTCAACATTTGAATTTAGATCAACTTTAAGTCATGACCGTCTGATCCCTCTTTTTCACAGTCTTTATGATTTATCACTTTAATATGATCTCAGTCACATTTGGCGAACTGGCGACTAAAGGGAATTGACCATTCACGGAATACTTTATACTACCACTAGATAGTTTAGCGACTACGCGAACGCTTGTTCATTGAACCACTAAAACATTTAGAGGACTACCATCTTTCCTCGCAAATGAGCGAACCTATTGAAAATTTATCGGGCCACCAAAACCTTGTCCAAACCACCAAAAGATCAAGAAACTTTACTAGGCCCGCATCAAGAAAATTGATGATTATGTCATCTTCGCATAGACGTCCAAGATTCCTCCAAATCATAAGACAACCGTCGGATGAAGAATCTTACCCTACTCTGACAACCCTCTGGTAGGATATGAATCAACAGTTGGCACATCTTTGCATGTGTCAAAGAAAACCCATCAGATTATACAATGACCGTCGATGCTCTACAAGTGTCAGAACCCACTGAACCTTGAAAAACCTAGCCCCACTAACAACATGTCTAGTCACACAATGTGGACCAATGAGATAATGACAAATCAACACACCTAGCATGTGGACCTACTGTACTTTATCTCCTTTGAAAAAGGTAGAATCGACAGTTGTCGCATGATCTTAAACCTCTGACACATCCCATAAGATCATGTGCCCGTTGTTGATTTTCTGACAATGTCAGGACCCTCTAAGAACTTGAAAACCAGGTCCCACTGACAACTGCCACCATATTATATTGTGGACCAAATAGAGACTACCATTTGTACCTACGTGTCACCTTGGACCCACAGTTTGAAGCACTGTGTCACAAAGAGAATCAATGATCATCATATGATCGCAAGCCTCTGACACAACCCTCGGGAACTTACGACAATCATATGATGAAGATGGTGTCAGAGCCGGGCCCAGAAAAATTAAGTCAAAATAATAGGAAATATTAAGGCACTGACTTAGGAAAAATTAAAGCACCATCAGGCTTGTAGACTTAGGAAAAATTAACCTGGGAGACTTAGGCAAATCGGTAATTATCAAAAGGGGCCCGAAAAACATTAGTCGCAAGATCACATAACATAAAAAAGGTTCACGTGATCATGCGACAAAGGGTTAACAATTAAGCACATGCATTTTAGAACTTTTAAGTGGCCTAAATAAAGTAACATTAAAATAGAACAGGGCCAGGGCATTACAAAGGGTTTTTCACACCAACGGCTATATTTTTGAAAATTTGAACCAAGGGTTTATGCCAGAGACCTAAAAACAACTGCAGAGACCAGAAGAAAAGGGGTAGAGCCATGAAATTTTTTCAGGGTGTTAACAAAGTACATGGAGTTTACAAATATATTGTAAATACAAAAGAACATGACTTACCTTGATGAAGGTATGCCAATCATGCATTTTCAACCCTGGCCCAAATTCACCTTTCTTTGATATGGTATTGCTTATGTTTGCAGCAAATCCTGTGGGAAATCAAATTTTTCGTATGACTTCTTTTATGGCATCACCTTGTTGTTCTGTTAATAACCAAGGAAGGGCATTTGTATTAATCCATTCTCCATTTCAATTTGATTCAATGAAATTTTTCATTGCATGATTGGATTCATGAATGTCGCTACAAATTTTGACAATTTTTTCTTTGTCATGCCTTACATCCAATATCTTCCATAATGTCTCTGTTACATTCTTTCCAATATGCGTAGTATCAAAAAAATGCACATCAAGCAGCTACTCATATTAGGGAAACCTACTAAATTGTCTGGGATAACTCTTTAGTCCCTTTGGAAGGTTCTCAGTAGTGTTGCCTTGATGACATTCACGATCATCAATCACATAATTAGCAAACAAAACACAATAAAAATATACAAATTCCAAACATAAAATGTTAGGTAGAATGGTAGTACCTTGATGATTAATTCTATTATATTCCAACTTCCATAAGTGAGGCATCATTCTCCGTGGCTTAGATGTAGTCTCTTCTTTCCCATTGAAAAGATATTTTTTGGTAATTCCATAGTTATGATTTTTGTGGAGAAAGTATCTATACTCATCAAACACCTGCTTTCCTAAATGATTTTTCTATAGTCGTAATGATTTTTCTTATTTCTTGTCTTTTGTCCCTTTTTGATTTCCTATGTCTGTGCTTCGTGATAGGATTTTGTCACCTTCTTTAGATGATATATTTCATTCAGTCTATGTGGATCAAATACTATTTTGTTCACTATTTTATTTCAGCTTCATATTTCTTTCATTTTTCATATACATAGAGACTACACATGCTGATAAAAAATGAGCTATTTGATTTAGGTTTACTTTTCATTATTGTAAATGGTTAATATTTCTGATGGTACTCCTGGTGTATTTCATATAAAAATAATAAATGTAGTAATGATGGTGCAGTGCATTATTGATATATAGGCTCGATGACTCTTGTCAATGTGCCAAATTGTCGATGTGGAGGTGGGCAGTGTGTGTTGAAGACTTCACGAACACCAAACAACCCTTGATGACAATTTTGGTGCAGCCCAAATAGAAAAAAAGTTGATAATGTGTATATATTTAATGTTTCTAATGTAAATACTATTCATTATAATATAAGAACTAATGTAGAATGGGCATCATAGGGAAATAATGGCTACGGATACTTTAGTTGGGTCGATGACAACTCATCTAAATCTATCCGCCCATCTTCACTTATCCACGATGAAGGATTTGAGTGCAAAACGTGTCAGGCTAGGGAAAATTCTGAACATATATTTTTACGATGCCTTCTCTGTATTGTATTCACATATCTTTGTTGCGACCATATGCAGAGATGAACTCAGGAATTAGTTAGTTTGGTATTTTCATATTGTAACTAATATTTTAATATGGATATGATGTAACTTCTCTTTGCCTCAAGTGCGCATATATATGGTTTACATATTTTTTTAGAATAATTCTTCATGTTTATGGCTCAGGTGAGCCCCAATTTGCTATCAATCACATGATTTAATGTATAGTGTTTTCTTGGTTGTTCCATTTGTTCCTTGACCCTAACTATGGATTGACTATCATTTTCAATCTTGAGCGTGACGTTGTAACACACACAATCTGTAGATTTGTATGCAATGCTGATTTACGAACATAAATAATGCATTGAACGTAATCTACAAACATTGCATGTATGAAGTCTTGCTGAAGTTCAAGCGTCCTCCCTTTATTCTAGTGAGGGATTGGAATGAGTTCATTTTGGATGCAAAGGAGAAAGGGGATACTCAAATAGGAATTACACCAGCAAATGGGAGAAGGTATAAACATTTTAATAGATTTTTATTATTAAATAATGAAATTTGCATATGCTAGTGTTCTAAGCGTCCTCATTCCATGATTTAAGGTCTTAGTCCATGGACAAATTAAATTAGACTTACTATCCAAAATACATAAAAAACATGCACATAAACACGACAACTGAGAAACATAAATGTAGATTTCACAATAGCTGAGAAACATAATTGTAGGCATCATAGTCACAATCTTTTGGAGACAACTTAATTGAGTTGTGTACCCAAGTGGTGTAGAGAAACTTCTGCACCCCCAATTCCAAGTTGAATACATCTATTGGAGGACCTTGTATTCATGAGCAACAGATGTAGTCAACTTCGAATCAGAGGTGCAGGAGTTGCTCTCCACCGTCTGGGTATACAACTCAATTACGTTGTCTCCAAAAAATTGTGACCACAATGCCTACAATTATGTTTCTCATCTATTGTGTCCCAGGACCCCTTATGACCCTTTATGACCCTTTACGATCCCTAAGAATACATATTAGAGGTAAAGGGTCATAAGAGGCTCCTAGGAGGGGCCAGATGAGCTTCCACCTTCACGTGGTTGGCCCTGTTAAGTAGAAAATGTTTAATTATTCTTGAAACAAAGATAAGCTCAATAATTTAAGGTCTCAGTCCATCGAGATGCTGAAAAAATGATAGGAATCAACGATGGAGAGTTTTTAGATTCTGAGAAGACGTATATGGAGTGGAGGCCAGATTGAGTACTAGTGTAGAGTGTTAATAATTATAGCCTTTTGGCCAAGATCAAACTGATCAAATAAATACCCTTGTGTGATTTATAATAATAAGGATATTATTATTTCATTTATATATATGTGTTGGTTGAATTAGTTAAGGGCCCAAGGTCGGCCTCTTGGCTTTAACATTAAATATATTTAATAAGACCAGGTCAGCCCTCTTGAAGATAATTCAATTCATATATATATGGTGTTGGATTCTGGGGAGAGAAGCACCAAAAACATAATGTGCTTCCCTCCCCCAAAACCTTTATTTTCTACCTTAAGCAAACTTAGATTAGCCTATATTGGTGTGAAAGATAAGCATCTTTGGCTAATAGATAAGAACAAGTCTGAGGATGAATAAAGATCAGATTATGATCTGTTGGCAATGTTAACTATGAGTTGATTAGGGCTAGAAGCCTCTGTTAGGACTGGACTCTTCCTCAATACACTAACACTAAGGTACTAATTAGGTTCTCCTCAGCACCTTTGTTAGTATAGTTGGAGGCATATAGACTGGAGTATACTTGGTTGATATCCGGGTATCTTCTATCCCTTCTTGTTTACTTTATTCTATGTTTAGTTGTGTTAGATCTCTATAGTTTGTTCACTCCGGAGTAGAATCTAAAATATATCAACAAGAGATGATGATTCAGTAACCTATATCTAGAAAACCTTCACAATTATCCCTTCTTTGGCCTCCACTTTTTCTTCTTCTCAAAAATGGTTATCTAGAAACTTTGGAGCTGGCCGATTCTTGCCGTACACAACCTATGCATGTTGATGACAATGAGGACGTGCATCATAGTAATACAAGTAAACATCTTAAATTGATTAGTGTAGTAATACAAATTTAATTGCAATTGGTGTTTGGATTAATGTAACAATTTGTATTGCAGCTGTAAAGAGTGTAGAGGCCATTGTTAATGAGCAGGTTGAGGTTGAGGCCAAGGCCAGACAAAATGACCTTGATGTTGATGATGTGACTAGATCAGGTAAAGAGCTATATGATTATGAATGCTATCACTGCCTTTATTACCAAGGAATCACCACCCGCCATTAATGAATATTAATGAAAACTTACACCATGAAGAAGACAAATGATTAAATAGAAAGAGAGGACCAACTGAACCATCTTGTGGTCAGTCTACATCACATTGAGAAATGTCAAGACTTGAGAATCAAAAAAATCAAAAGTTTCTTCAAGACCAAGAATGATCAACAACATTCCATCAGAAAACAAAACACTAATCTATGTTATCATTAAGCCATAAAATATGTCTTTAAAGTTTAGAAGCATCACAAAAACATTCAAGAAACATAATACTATCCAAAATATGTCTTTAAAGTTTATTTCTAATGATTATGATGATGTTGATGTTGATGTCTATAATTTTTTTCACTTACTGATGCTTGCCTAGATTGAATTTTGAATTGCCAGGTTGGAGAACGCTTTCAAAGTTTAGGGTCTGTTCCACATGATACTCTTAGTTACAGCTCAAATGCAACTCAACATATTTTAATGTTGGCAAACCACTGCACAAACTCATCCGTAGGTGAAATTTAATGTTGTGAATCTTGGCATTGTTAATGTTATTACTTTTCCTCACGTTTCATATTTGTGAAAATGTTTCTGGGCACTATCTTCTTTTTCAATTCCTATATTTGTAGCTTTTTAGATCATTAACTTAAGCATTACATGTCTTTGTTCAAAGTTTATTCTAACACTATATTATATCTTATTCTTATTACAATGTTCTTTGTTGTGGGGTAGGAGGTCAATCTTCATTTTCTTCATTGTGGGGGACAGTGAAGATTACTTTGACAAATAGTAAGTCATCTTTAGTATCTTATAATAACATGCTAAACTGATAAAGGTGTTATGGGCATTTAATCTACAATTACTAATAGATTAAGCATATTATTACTATGCTTAATGTTCCATTTAAATGCATTTAACACAAAAAACAAATTTACAAAACTGAACTAGTGGCATGATTACAACAAAGATGTGTTGAGGTGTTTGCTCCTTGTTTAATGTTAACTGTTCCTGCACAATCCACTCATACAACAATGAAATGCTATGTGGAAGGGATGGTTGATAGTGTCCCTTGAGGGAAGGGGGATTGTGAAAGACTTGTTATCATTGTATTGTGTATTTCCAATATGTTTGGATCCAGGGCAGACTAGGAGAATGAAGGATCATTCACTGATTGCATGATAACCCAATTTTGAAGGGTCACTGGTTGATGGGACAGTCAAGGTTCAGATGATTGGGCCATTGGAGGACCCTATTTATTTGTATTAATTTCTATTCAAATTGGATGCATGGATTTCTTGTGAATTATCGGCTGCTATGTATCTTGTAACTACATTTGTAAATCTGCATATACTTCTCTAGGGTTGTAAGCCACTTAGAGATCAAAATAGAGAAACTAAATCAGAATCGTGCTTTGTGCTATTTCCTTTTAACAAAGTCTCAACTATCAATGATACAATACATTTTATGCCCTAAGCTATCAATAGAAATGATGCCTAGCTAGAAGCTCACGAGGTGTCCATTTGATAACCACAATCAACATTTCAAAAAAATGGATATCCTCGAGCACAAGCACCAATAACATCAAATAATGGAGTTAAAGCATGGGCTAGGGCACGACACCAGTAGAATGCAATAATTTCAGTGACAAAAATATACAATGATTTCATTAAACATATATGCCAGTAATATCAACAAACGTGAATCCAAACATTTGAAAACCAATGACATTTTTACAACAAAGGTCTAATAGAACTCCCAACAATTCTTAAACATACTTTATCTGATATGATGAATTCTTCAACAATTAAGGTTGGAGTAGACATAGTTATCACACAGTTTTTTTGTGTGGTAAAAGGAAAATTTGGCTAGGTCAAATCTTCCTTCATGCTAGCAGTCTATAGAATTAGACCTTTATTAACAATTGATCATATCAGATAACTAGTATGTTTAAGAATTGTTGGGATTGGTCCTTTGGTGTGTATTAAACATAATATATAGAATTTTCAGCATATTATTATCATTCTATTTCTTTGTTGTAAACATGCCATTGGTTCAGTTTTGTAACTTCACTGTTGTATGAGTGGATTGTGCATGAATAGTTAACATTAAACAAGGAGCAAACTCCTCAACACATCTTGGAAACTCCATTCACTTCTACCAAGAATAAAGCATTTAATCCATTTAACATTACATATAATCATTAGATAGTTATATTTTCTGACTGTGTAGAGGAACAATCATGACCAAAACTACTTTCACCCTTGCACAAGCTATTCCAAACTTCAAGTAAAATGAGCAATATGCTATATCAAATCATTCATATTCATAGTAACCATTCAAAAGATCATTTTATCAATGAACCCTCTGACTGTACCCCTGTAGTAGAGAAAGGAAACCTCAAAATAGATAAAGGAAACTTAGTAAAACTAGTCTATGCTGCTGTTTGTGAGGGTATAGTCATTATAAGTGCCTCTCAAACCTCTCCAAACATGTAAGATTGTCTTTAAATACTTTATTGATCTCTTCTAAACATTAACCAAATCAAACCTACATTTGAATCCACACACAAGAACCCCAAAATGAAGGGTTTTGTATCCTTTAATGAATCTCAGTCACTGGTAATGCATGGACAGTCAAACCAATAGTCTCCAAAGCATTCAATAAGTGACTGGATTGTATTTAATAAATGCCAAAGGACCAGTTGTATGAAATTGTCAATCACATAGCATTTCACTGTTGTATGAGTGGATTGTGCAGGAACAGTTAACATTAAACAAGGAGAAAACTCCTCAACACATCTTGGAAACCATTGAATTCAATAATAAATGAAACCTAACACCAATACTATTCCTTCCATTCACTTCTACCAAGAATAAAGCATTTAATCCATTCAACATTACATATAATCATTAGACAGTTACATTTCCTGACTGTGTAGAGGAATAGTCACAACCAAAATGATCAAAACTACTTTCACCTTTGCACAAGATATTCCTCACTCTTAATGAGTTATAAACATGCCATTGTTTTAGTTTTGCTTGCAAGTTATGATAATTTTTGTAAACATGTCATTGGTTCAATTTAGTGTATTCATTTTTGTTAGACAAATCTTCATTGTCTTCTGATTGTCTTCTTTATATAGTAGCATGTATTAATTGGTTGACAAATAAA
Organism: Chamaecyparis obtusa; assembly: GCA_027943335.1. Lineage (NCBI taxonomy): Eukaryota > Viridiplantae > Streptophyta > Pinopsida > Cupressales > Cupressaceae > Chamaecyparis > Chamaecyparis obtusa. Next base: position 88,837 of record BSBK01007088.1, on the reverse strand, counting down.
GAAGCATTTAGACAATTGGAAGATTTGGTTGATTAAGAGTGAGGCCTTCTTTAGAATCTCATATAAATTTGGCTGATTAAGATGAGAAGAAAAAAACAATTCATTAGTTAAATTTTTCAATTTCATGTATTTTTTCTCCTATTTATTAGGTGCATGAGTTGAAGGTTGAATGTAAGAGTCTTATAATGTTGTGTTACCTTAAATCTTGAGTTTTTGATACTCCTATGATGATCTTTCTCAACAAGTATTTTATTCTATTGTTGTTTTTTGAATAACATATTGGGCAAATACAAAATTGTGTACTTCTACAGGATAGTTAACAGAAAATTGAAGCATCAAACAAGACTTGATCAAGTTGCAGGTGGAACGTGCACTCAAATAGTAAGTAATGTAGAATAACAAAATAAGTAATCTGTCATTTTCTACATTTTGTTATTTTCTGAGATTACATCCATGTTCTATATTCACAGAATGGTTCAAAATTGAAATTTACAATTTGATAAAAGTACTGATGGATGTTGTTCCTTGCACCCTCAATCAACAACTTGTCTCCATTTTATTTTGATTTACAAACTACTATATTATTTGAATATCTTTCTTTCTTGTCACAATAGGAAAGAGTTTGAGGTGGAAGACTACAATAATAGAAGTGTTTCAATTTGGTATACTATACTACAACATCATTTCATAACTAAGTTTTCAATTTCTATATATAATTAGGTTATAGATAATCTAAGTGAAGAAGCATCATGTCAGACAATCCAAGTGAAGAAGGTAATGGGGATGCAATCAATAGATTGTGGTTGACCTTGAAAAGAAAAGGTGATGGAAAATGTTATTGTCCCTGCAATAATTGTAAGGGCTTAAACATTAGAAGATTGCTAATAAATACAACTAAGAGACATTGTAGGGATAATAGTCACATTGAAGGAGGCTTTGATTATCATGAATTTGTAAGTTTTTCATTATATTTATTTAACAATTAATATATATATATATATGAAATACACCTTATGATGAGATCATTATCATGGTTTATTTGTGTTCATTTTAATATAGGTTAACCTCCCTAGGGGAGTATGTGATATGGACCATGGAGGTGCGAATATTGAGAATATGGATTTGGAAGTGGAGGATCATGGAGGTGCAAATATTGAAGCTGAAGATTATGATCCCATGGAAGATGACAATGATGCACCAGATGATGGTACTAATACATTGATCCATGACACATTTGGTATTGGCACAACTGATGATGATGATCAGGATGATGTTGATGTCATCCATGATATACCTCTACTTGAGAAGGTAGCCACACCCCTTTACGAAGGCTCCCAAACAACTCTTCTCTCTATTGTATTGTTGTTGTTGAACTTGAAGGTTATGAATGGTTTATCCAACACAACAATGTCACGTATGCTATGGTATGTCATATATGTCATTATAGTAATTAAATGGTGAAACATGTACCATAAATATTGTTAATATTAACAACACATATTTTTTTCTATAATTGATAGGTGAGTTCTTGTTACCACCATTGAATATTCTCCCTTGCTCATACTGATAATTATGTACCACTATGAAAGATATTAGAATAGAGTATCAAGCAATAGATGCTTGTCCCAATGATCATATTATTTATCATAAAGAACATAAATTTGCAACAGAATGCCCTGAATGTCATACGAGTAGATATCGAATAGATCAAATAACAAAAAAGGTGCCTCACAAGGTTCTTTGTTACATCCCAATTATACCACATTTGCAAAGATTATTTAGGTGTAATAGCTTGGCACAATTTATGGATTACCATGCACGCAATAGGAGTCAAGATGACATTATTCGAATGCCTGCGGAAGGTTCTATATTTAAGGACATAGAGGAAAAGTGGCCACACTTTATCGAAGAACCTTGAAATCTCAAGCTTTCAGTGATAGTAGACGGTGTCAATCCATTTGGAGAGCTAAGATCTCACTACTACATTTGGGGCCAAATTTTGATGGCCATTTGTCAGATTTGCAATGCTCATTTGTTAGAATTTTGACACATGAGTCCGTCGCCATTTTTGCGTAGAAGATTGTGATAGAAGACCTACCTATTGGTTTATCGAAACCATGTCACATCGAAAAGTTCCAAATGACAACATCTTTGAAATGGAATTTCCTATGGTTCATCCATCAGAATTCCGATAACAAGACCTATCAAAAATATACAATCTCTGTCAAAACTGACTGTCGAACCATATTATTTCTAACGGTATAACTTTTGGAATACTGACAGTTAGCATCAAATTTTGACAAATCTACCTGTTGGTGATATGGCCTCACTGTCGAAAGTTCTGTCAAATATTTTCTATTTATGACACTTAAATTGTCAGAATAGTGACAGTTCTACACTATTCTCCGACAGGTTTCCCTATCGAACGTATAGCATTACTGTCACACGAAATGTCGTAAATTATTTTTTTTTGACATTTTGTCTATCAAATGCATAGTGCTTCTATCGGAATTAATTATGAATTGTCAAAAAACTGATGGATAGGCACATTAAAGTTAACACAACTCAAGAGACCATCATAGGTTGTCTCTTTCTTTGGTCTATATTATTGACAGAATGTTTTACCTTTCATTAGCTCATCAAATCTGGGGATTTGAAAGAATTTAATAGAATATTTTCATGACAATGTATATTATTTAAGTTGACATTGCACAAATTTATCTACTTCATGTACTTGTAGGCTATGAGGATGGCAATAAAGAAGCATTGCCATGGGAGGAGATGCTTCTTTATCACCATCTTCATAGTATACAAGTGCGCAAAGTAGATAAATTCATGCAACATCAACTTAAATAATATATGTTGTCATGAAAATATTCTATTAAATTCTTCAAATCCCCAGATTTGATGAGCTAATGAAAGGTAAAACATTCTGTCAATAATATAGACTGAAGAAAGAGACAACCTATGATGGTCTCTTGAGCTGTGTTATCTTTAGTCCTAGCTACATGTCGATTGTCAAGAATAATCACCGCCTTGCATTTTTGTACACTGCAGAAATTGATCAGAGTCTCACAAAAACATTTTACACTTGTACATCTCATCAATACTAGAGGCCTAAAGTAATTTTATATGATCACTAGCACATTTTGTGCATGGATGAGAAAACACTATCCAAAGTTTCTAGATAACCATTTTTGAGAAGAGGAATGAGTGTAGGCCAAAGAAGGGATAATTGTGAAGGTTTTATAGATGTAGGTTACTGAATCATCATCTCTGCACTGGTACTCAATCTAGCCTCCACTCCATATACGTCTTCTTAGAATCTAAAAACTCTCCATCATTGATTCTCATCATTTTTTTAGCATCTCTATGGACTGAGACCTTAAATTATTGAGCTTCTCTTTTTTTTGAGAATAGTTTAACATTCTCTACTGAACAGGGCCAACCACGTGAAGGTGGAATCTCACCTAGCCCCTCCCAGGAGCCTCTTATGACCCTTTACGACATTTTAAGACCTCTAAGATGTATTCTTAGGGATCATAAATGGTCATAAAGGGTCCTGGGACACACCAGCTGAGAAACATAAATGTAGGCATCATGGTCACAATTTTTTGGAGACACAATATAATTGAGTGGTTTTCTGAGATGATGCAAAGTAGTGGTTGCTTTCCATCATCTGGGAATAGCACTCAATTATGTTGTGTCTTCAAAAAATTGTGACCATGATGCCTACATTTATGTTTCTCAGCTGTTGTGATATGTACATCGAAATCTATCATTGTTGCAACAACAGAGCCTATATTCCACAACAAAAAGGAAGACATCTTTTTAGCTTGGGTCTCGATCCTACCCCAATTGTTGAAGGATCTAGGGCCAGGCTCAAAAGATGCCTTCCTATTCTGTCTGCAACATTGTGTCCATCCATGAACTTAGGAACATCATTGTCTTTCCACTCTTCATTTGCCAAAATATATTGCTTCTTCAAGCTTGCAGAGTAATCTTATTAATAAAAGAACTCTTGCCAACATTACGGTACCCACAGATCAAAATAGTTGATGTTATTGGTGCTTGTGCTCAAGGATATCGATTCACTATTTTGAAATGGCCAAATCATTTTTATTTCATTTGTAGAGAAAAGGAGTGGGAGAAAACGAGCTGGTGAAAGCTGATCGAGAGTGAGAGAAGGCATTGCATTTTATTTGATCATAAATGCTCACTGAAATGACTAATCATGTTTTCTATTTGATTCCTTCTGGTGTTTTTTTTCCCATATTTAGTAGATAAAAATCATGGTGGAAACCACTTAGCCATCTTTTTGATGTTCCAGGTATTTTACAAAGATACAGGTATGTGGATTATTGTTCAATTGCTTGCAGTTATTGGTCAAATGCAAATATTTTGTCACGTTGCAAGGGCAAGATGTCATTTTGGTGTTTTTGGTTTATGTTAAAGGTTGATTTGGTAAAATCCTCAAAAAATACACTACATGTTCTAAAATCCTCAAGGGACACTATCAACCATCCCTTCTACATACCATTTCACTGTTGTATGAGTGGGTTGTGCAGGAACAGTTAACATTAAACAAGGAGAAAACTCCTCAACACATCTTTATTGTAAACATGCCACTGGTTCAGTTTTGTAAATTTGTTTTTTGTGTTAAATGCATTTAAATGGAACATTAAGCATAGTAATAATATGCTTAATCTATTAGTAATTGTAGATTAAATGCCCATAACACCTTTATCAGTTTAGCATGTTATTATAAGATACTAAAGAAGACCTACTATTTGTCAGAGAAATCTTCACTATCCCCCACAATGAAGACAATGAAGATTGACCTCCTACCCCACAACAAAGAACATTGTAATAAGAATAAGATATAATATAGTGTTAGAATAAACTTTGAACAAAGACATGTAATGCTTAAGTTAATGATCTAAAAAGCTACAAATATAGGAATTGAAAAAGAAGATAGTGCCCAGAAATATTTTCACAAATATGAAACGTGAGGAAAAGTAATAACATTAACAATGCCAAGATTCACAACATTAAATTTCACTTGTGGATGAGTTTCTGCAGTGGGTTGCCAAGAATCAAAAATATGTTGAGTTGCATTTGAGCTGTAACTAAGAGTATCATGTGGAACATACCCTAAACTTTGAAAGCATTCTCGAACCTGGCAATTCAAAATTCAATCTAGGCAAGCATCAGTAAATGAAATAAATTATAGACATCAACATCAACATCATCATAATCATTAGAAATAAAATTTAAAGACATATTTTGGATAGTACTATGTTTCTTGAAAGTTTTTGTGATGCTTCTAAACTTTAAAGACATATTTTATGGCTTAATGATAACATAGATTAGTGTTTTGTTTTCTGATGGAATGTTGTTGATCATTCATGGTCTTGAAGAAACTTTTGATTTTTTTGATTCTCAAGTCTTGAAGTTGTTTCTCAATGTAATGTAGACTGACCACAAGATGGTTCAGTTGGTCCTCTCTTTCTATTTAATCATTTGTCTTCTTCATGATGTAAGTGTTCATTAATATTCATTAATGGCGGGCGGTGATTCCTTGGTAATAAAGGCATTGACAAAATTCATAATTGTATAGCTCTTTACTTGATCTAGTCACATCATCAACATTGAGGTTAGTTTGTCTGGCCTTGGCCTCAACCTCAACCTGCTCATTAACAATGGCCTCTACACTCTCTACAGCTGCAATACAAATTGTTACATTAATCCAAACACCAATTGCAATTAAATTTGTATTACTACACCAATGAATTTAAGATGTTTACTTGTATTACTATGATGCACGTCCTCATTGTCATCAACATGCATAGGTTGTGTACGACAAGAATCAGCAGGCTCCAAAGTTTCTAGATAACCATTTTTGAGAAGAAGAAAAAGTGGAGGCCAAAGAAGGGATAATTGTGAAGGTTTTCTAGATGTAGGTTACTGAATCATCATCTCTTGTTGATATATTTTAGATTCTACTCCAGAATGAACAAACTATAGAGATCTAACATAGCTAAACATAAAATAAAGTAAACAAGAAGGGATAGAAGATACTTGGGTATCAACCAAGTATACTCCAGTCTATATGCCTCCAACTGTACTAACAAAGGTGTTGAGGAGAACCTGATTAGTACCTTAGTGTTAGTGTATTGAGGAAGAGTCTAGTCCTAACAGAGGCTTCTATCCCTAATCAACTCACAGTTAACATTACCAATAATTGCTGGTTGTATGGATCAGATTATAATTTGATCTTTATTCATGCTCAGACTTGTTCTTATCTATTAGCCGAAGCTACTTATCTTTCACACCAATATATGCTGATCTAAGTTTTCTTAAGGCAGAGAATCAAGGTTTTGGGGGAGGGAAGCACATTATGTTTTTGGTGCTTCTCTCCCTAGAATCCAACACCATATATATATGAATTGAATTATCTTCATGAGGGCCGACGTGGTCTTATTAAATATATTTAATGTTAAAGCTAAGAGGCCGACCTTGGGCCCTTAACTAATTCAACCAACACATATATATAAATGAAATAATAATCTCATTATTATAAATCACACAAGGGTATTTATTTGATCAGTTTGATCTTGGCCGAAAGGCTATAATTATTAACACTCTACACTAGTACTCAATCTAGCCTCCACTCCATATACGTCTTCTTAGAATCTAAAAACTCTCCATCATTGATTCCTGTCATTTTTTTAGCATCTCGATGGACTGAGACCTTAAATTATTGAGCTTCTCTTTGTTTCAAGAATAGTTAAACATTCTCTACTTAACAGCGCCAACCACATGAAGGTGGAAGCTCATCTGGCCCCTCCTAGGAGCCTCTTATAACCCTTTACAATATTTTAAGACCTCTAAGATGTATTCTTAAGGATCGTAAATGGTTGTAAAGGGTCATAAGGGGTCCTGGGACACAACAGATGAGAAACATAATTGTAGGCATCGTGGTCACAATTTTTTGGAGACAACGTAATTGAGTTGTATACCCAGATGGTGGAGAGAAACTCCTGCACCTCCGATTCCAAGTTGACTACATCTGTTGCTCATGAATACAAGGTCCTCCAATAGATGTATTCAACTTGGAATTGGGGGTGCAAAAGTTTCTCTACACCGCTTGGGTACACAACTCAATTACGTTGTCTCCAAAAGATTGTGACTATGATGCCTACAATTATGTTTCTCAGCTATTGTGAAATCTATATTTATGTTTCTCAGTTGTCGTGTTTATGTGCATGTTTTTTATGTATTTTGGATAGTAAGTCTAATTTAATTTCTCCATGGACTAAGACCTAAAATCATGTAATGACGATGCTTAGAACACTAGTATATGCAAATTTCATTATTTAATAATAAAAATCTATTAAAATGTTTATACCTTCTCCCATTTGCTGGTGTAATTCCTCTTTGAGTATCCCCTTTATGCTTTGCATCCAAAATGAACTCATTCCAATCCCTCACTAGAATAAAGGGAGGACACTCTAACTTCAGTAAGAATTCATACACACAACGTTCATAGATTACATTCAATGCCTTATTTATGTTCATAAATTAGCGTTGCGTACAAATCTACAGATGGTGCATGTTACGAAGTCACGCTCAAGATTGAAAATGATAGTCAATCCATAGTCTGGGTCAAGGAACAAATGGAACAACAAAGAAAACACTATACGTTAAATCATGTGATTGATAGCAGATTGGGGCTCACCTGAGTCATAAACATGAAGAATTATTCTAAAAAAAGATGTAAACCATATATATGCGCACTTGAGGCAAAGAGAAGTTATGTCATATCCATATTAAAATATTAGTTACAATATGAAAATACCAAACTAACTAATTCCTGAGTTCATCTCTGCATATGGTCGCAACAAAGATATGTGATTACAATACAGAGAAGGCATCGTAAAAATATAAGTTCATAATTTTCCCTAGACTGACACATTTTGCACTCAAATCCTTCATCATGGATAAGTGGAGATGGGTGGATAGATGTAGATGAGTTGTCATCGACCCAACTAAAGTATCCGCAACCATTATTTCCCTGTGATGCCCAGTCTACATTAATTCTTATTTTATAATGAATAGTATTTACATTAGAAACATTAAATATATACACATCAGCAACTTTTTTTCTATTTGGGTAGCACCAAAATTGTCTTCTAGGGTTGTTTGGTGTTCATGAAGTCTTCAACACAAACTGCCCACCACCACATCGACAGTTTGGCACATTGACAAGAGTCATCGAGCCTATATATCAATAATGCACCGCACCATCATTACTACATTTATTATTTTTATATGAAATACACCAGGAGTACCATCAGAAATATTAACCATTTACAATAATGAAAAGTAAACCTAAATCAAATAGCTCATTATTTTATCAGCATGTGTAGTCTCTGTGTATATGAAAAATGAAAGAAATATGAAGCTGAAATAAAATAGTGAACAAAATAGTATTTGATCCACATAGACTAAATGAAATATACCATCAAAAGAAGGTGACAAAATCCTGTCACAAAGCATAGACATAGGAAATAAAAAAGGGACAAAAGACAAGAAATAAGAAAAATCATTACGACTATAGAAAAATCATTTATACTACAATCAAAAAAAGAAACACTCTTTGTCAACAATTTTCAAAATCATTAGGACTATAGAAAAATAATTAAGACTATACAAAATCAAATTTTAGAAATGGATGGTTTTGATGCTTTGCCATTACAACAATTGAGCATTCATCATTTGGTATTGTGTATTCTATTTGAGTATGTCAACAATGTTGAGAATCCTTTCACCAAGCACAGACAAGAAATAAGAAAAATCATTAGGACTATAGAAAAATCGAGTTCTATAAATGGATGGTTCTGATATTGCTTTGCCATTACAACAATTGAGCATTCATCATTTGGTACTTCTTGGTGTATTCCATTTAAGTTTTTCAGTTGTCATCTTTATGTGCATGTTCTTTATGTGTTTGGCTTCTCTCCCTCACAAGGGATGTGTCGATAGATAATTGATTTGTAAGCATGATGATTTGACAATCTTTTTTTAGGATAGGTGTAATCATCCCGCCAACCTTAATTAGCAACATTTGTGATATATGTCAAGTACTTATAATCAGTATGCCCAAAAAATAGAGACTTTGTAGTAAAATCATGTCCTTTGGTTTACTAGTTTACTTATAATCAGTATGTCCTTTGGTTTACTAGTTTAATCTAGTTTAAGAATGGTTTGTTTCATGTTTGAATGTACCATTGAATGAAGCTTGGCTATATTAAGTACAATCTTAAGACTCATGACTCTTCAAATTCTCTTGTTTCCTTCAGACCTCCAAACATGTGTACTTTAAGTAGCCCTCTAACAAATGGACTTGTGATGATTTTCACAATAGTACATGTGTAGGAGGACTACTAAAAGTACTGCTTAGGCAAATCTGAATGTTCATCACCTGTGCATATAAGAGTTGATCATAGAAGGTATATGCTATTGGGTAAGCTCCCAATAGCGCTCAGGTAAATATGCATGTTCATCACTTGTGCATATGAAGTGGCTCTAATGGAAGATACAATCACTAAATTCTGCATACTCCTTATTTTGTTCTGCGTTGATATTGTCAGACATTGTCTTTCTTGAATGGAATGACTCGTTACTTGTACATTGACTAGAATGTTGGTGGAAGAAGGATGATTTGTTTGCAACCATTTTTTCAACTCTAATTTTCTCAACACAAAGGGACATTTATCATAGCCATAGAAACATGATTATTTTAAAATGAAATACACCAAGGAGTACCATCAGAAATATTGACTATTTACAATCATGAATAGTTAACCTTAATCAAATAACTCATTTTTTTATCAACATGTGTACTCTTTGTGTATATGAAAAATGAATGAAATATCAAGCTGAAATAAAATAGTGAACAAAAATTCAAATTCAAGGCCTAATTTATCAAGAGCAACAAACATTAGGATGAAATAAAAATGATTAAGAGTATAGAAAAATCATTAGGACTATAGAAAAATCATTAAGAATAGAAAATCAAGTTCTAGAAAAATCATTAAGAGTACTATGGAAAAATCATTAGGACTATAGAAAAATCATTAAGACTACAAAATCAAGTTCTAGAAAAATCATTACGACTATAGAAAAATCATTTAGACTATAAAATCAAGTTCTAGAAATGGACGGTTCTGATGCTTTGCCATTACAACAATTGAGCATTCATCATTTGGTACTTCTTGGTGTATTCCATTTAAGTTTTTTAGCTGCCATGTTTATGTGCATGTTCTTTATGTGTTTGGCTTCTCTCCCTCGCAAGGGATATGTCGATACGTAATTGATTTGAAAGCATAATGATTTGACTGTTCCAAGTAATGTTTTTAATCCTTTGAAGTTTCTCATGATCCTGATGTAAGTTGATTGGATTAAGCAATTTGGGGATCTAATAGGACTTTAGGGGAGTTCAATAAATGTTTTGGAAGACTTAGAGGAACTATTAGCATGACTGTTCCTTCATCTACAATGAGTTAGACTAAATTTGCTAAGTTTTTCCTTTGTTTTGAAGTGTATTTTGAAATCTATTTCCTTTCCATGGACCCAAAGACCTAGGACCCATGGAAAAAGGATACTAACAATGTATTATACAACTCTAATGTTTTTGACTTGCAGAGATTTGAGAAAGTAAAGAGAACACTGGCTATGTTTAATGTTAATTTTTCCTACACAATCCACTCATACAACAGTGAAATGCTATGTGATTGACAATTTCATACAATTGGTCCTTTGACGTGTATTAAACAGAATATAATTTTTAGCATATTATTATCATTCTATTTCTTTGTTGTAAACATGTCATTGGTTTGATTTTAATATACTGGTGTCGTGCCCTAGCCCATTCTTTATCTCCATTATTTGATGTTATTCACTATTTTGAAATGTTGACTGTGGTTATCAAATGGAAAAAATAGAAAAAAAAATTGTACATGAATTTTTTTTTACAAAACTGAACCAATGGCATGTTTACAACAAAGAAATAGAATTATAATAATATGCTGAAAATTCTATTTTGTTTAATACACGCCAAAGGACCAATTATATGAAATTGTCAATCACATAGCATTTTACTGTTGTATGAGTGGATTGTGTAGGAACAGTTAACATTAAACAAGGAGAAAACTCCTCAACACATCTTGGAAACCACTATATTCAATAATAAATGAAACCTAACACCAACACTATTCCTTCCATTCACTTCTACCAAGAATTCCAGCACAAGCACAAGCTATTCCAAACTTCAAGTACAAGCTATTCCAAACTTCAAGTAAAATGAGAAGTATGCTATATCAAATCATTCATATTCATAGTAACCATTCAAAGGATCATTTTGTCAATGAACCCTCTGACTGTACGCCTGCGGTAGAGAAAGGAAACCTCAAAATAGAGAAAGGAAACTTAGTAAAACCAGTCTATGCCACTATTTGTGAGGGTACAGTCATGATAAGTGCCTCTCAAACCTCTCCAAACATGTAAGATTGTCTTTAAATACTTTATTGATCTCTTCTAAACATTAACCAAATCAAACTTACATTTGAATCCACACACAATAACCCCAAAATGAAGGGTTTTGTATCCTTTAATGAATCTCAGACACTGGTAACACATGGAAAGTCAAACCAGTAGTCTCTAAAGCATTCAATAAGTGACTAGATTGTATTTAATAAACACCAAAGGACTAGTTATATGAAATTTTCAATCACATAGCATTCCATTGTTGTATGAGTGGATTGTACAGGAATAGTTAACATTAAACAAGGAGCAAACTCCTCAACACATCTTGGAAACCATTGAATTCAACAATAAATGAAACCTAACACCAACACTATTCCTTCCATTCACTTCTACCAAGAATAAAGCATTTAATCCATTCAACATTACATATAATTATTAGACAGTTACATTTTCTGACTGTGTAGAAGAACAGTCACGACCAAAATGATCAAAACTACTTTCACCCTTGCACAAGCTATTCCAAACTTCAAGTAAAATGAGCAATATGCTATATCAAATCATTCATATTCATAGTAACCATTCAAAGGATCATTTTGTCAATGAACCCTCTGACTGTATGCCTGTGGCAGAGAAAGGAAACCTCAAAATAGAGAAAGGAAACTTAGTAAAACCAATCTATGCCACTGTTTGTGAGGGTACAGTCATGAACCTCTCCAAACATGTAAGAATGTCTTTAAATATTTCATTGATCTCTTCTAAACATTAACGCATGGACAGTCAAACCAGTAGTCTCCAAAGCATTCAATAAGTGAATATGAATGTTTGAAAACTTTCCTCTCAACTTCCCCAACCACTCCTAATCGGTTAGAGGGATTAGTTGAGTGTTTAGACACTAAAAATTCTTAAACATACTTTATCTGATATGATGAATTGTAATATCAACAAATGTGAATCCAAACATTTGAAAATAGTGAATTGATATCCTTAAGCACAAGCACCAATAACATCAAATAATGGAGATAAAGCATGGGCTAGGGCACAACACCATTTCAGTGAGCATTCATGATCAAATAAAATGCAATGCATTTGAAATTTGCAGTCGAATATGATGCTAGAGGCTCGAAAGACATTTCCCATCAAAGATACCAATCAAAGATGAAGGAATCACATACCTTCTCTCTCACTCAACTTCCATGAAGGAAGATTTGATGGCCAAATCTTCCTTGTACCACATGAAGAACATGCCATTGGTTCAGTTTAGCATGTTATTATCATATCAGATAAAGTATGTTTAAGAATTGTTGGTAAGGATAGGAATAGTGGAGATTCTAGAAATATCCCTCTAATTGATTAGGAGTGGTTGGGGAAGTTGAGAGGAAAGTTTTCAAACATTCATATTCACTTATTGAATGCTTTGGAGACTACTGGTTTGACTGTCCATGCATTACTAGTGACTAAGATTCATTAAAGGATACAAAACCCTTCATTTTGGGTTATTGTGTGTGGATTCATCTGCTTTAGCCAGGAAGATCAATAAGATGGGGCAAGAGGACATTGTGGTAGAAGAAGTATTTAAAGAAGCAACAAGAAGCAATAGAAAAGTTTTCAGGAGTTTGGAACAACATTTCAGAATCCATGAATGGTGTGGGTAAGGTGACCTTCATTCTTGGCCGTGACTTCAATGAAGGTTTGGATATGGCTGATAAGAAGAAGGGTCACTTGTTGATAGTGTTCCTTGAGGGTAGGGGGATTGTGAAAGACTTGTTATCATTTTATTGTATATTTCCAATATGTTTGGATGCAGGGAAGACCAAGAGAATGAAAGATCACTCATTGATTGCATGATAACCCAGTTTTGAAGGGTCACTGGTTGAGGGGATAGTCAAGGTCTGGATGTTGATAGTAATTTGTTGAGGGAAGGGGGATTGTAAAATACTTGTTTTCATTGTATTGTGTATTTCCAATATGTTTGGATGTAGGGTAGACCAGGAGAATGAAGGATCACTCACTGATTGCATGATAACCTAGTTTTGAAGGGTCACTGGTTGAGGGGACAGTCAAGGTCTGGATGTTGATAGTGTTCCTTGAGGGAAGGGGGATTGTGAAAGGCTTGTTATCATTGTATTGTGTATTTCCAATGTGTTTGGATGCAGGGCAGACCAGTAGAATGAATGATCACTCACTGATTGCATGATAGCCTAGTTTTGAAGGATCACTGGAAGAGGGGGGAATGAAGGATCACTCACTGATTGCATGATAACCCCACCAAGCATTCTTTCCTTTAAGTTTCCACAATATCTCAAAATATGATCATTATTCTTTACTTTCTTCTATATGCTATTGTTTCTATGGTTTTGTTATCTGAGAAATATATCAAAAACATTGTAGATGTCCATATAAAAGTAAAATATTATCCTTCAATTGTTCCACATTGAAGCATTTCCTCTTGGGAGTATTCTCTTCATTTGTACAATATCTATCAAAAATGGTTCCCATATTTCTTCAAGATCTACTTTAATCTTTATACTGCAATTTTGATTATATTTGACCAATAGTTGATTTCATTGGTATTTTATAGCATATACTCCTAATGTGAAATGTGGAGAGAAAGAAAGAGACACACTAGGTATGAATTACATGATATACCCATAATCACTTAGCACTTAAATAATAAATTATGGACAGGGAACAACCCCCTAACTTTTGGATGTTTGTTTCATGTTGGCCTCTTATTATATGCAAAGGTAGGCCTATCTTAGGCTAACAACCATAGTGTAGGGGCCATAAATTATGGATCCAAAAATAGTGCACACTTGTATTAAATTAGGTTCACTATACTACAAGGGAATGGAAACCATGCAATAGTGCCTCATGGGGATGGAAGCAACCCTTCACCAAGAAGATGATTGTGTCTGCAATATTTACTAGAGGCAAAGAACATAATTTGGTTCCAGCAATTACTCCTAGAAGATAATGGCACCCAAAAACACTTGGAAAAGATAGCACTCACTATATCTTTTATCACTCTTTTAAAGCTGGGACAATAAATCTCAAAGATTGATCAATGAATTCTTGAACACAAAGAACCATTGACAGTTATGATTCATGTGTACAATAGCCAACAACCAATTTTTCCAATCATGGTGTCCAATAATTATGTTAGAAAAAGCATCTACAAATCCCTTACACAACCATAATAGATTCAAACCATGAACTATAAGAACCTAACAATGGGACTAAGAAAGATACAACCTAAACAAATCTTGATCATATTCCACCCTATTGTAAGGCCCAAGAAGTAACTCTATCTTAAAGCTACACATTCCTCTAGATGAAGCTCAAAGGTCAGGTAGCTGAAGCATAACAATAATTGAATGAATATAAGAATAATTTGATGTACAATCATTTTCTAGGTTTGTTTGTGGGTTTTCCACATAATATTTTCCCTTTAACCACATTTATAGTTTGAGAAAATCAGAAAAAATTGTTTCAGATTTATATTATCCTTTTGAACTAGCACACTGC
This sequence comes from Chamaecyparis obtusa, assembly GCA_027943335.1. Lineage (NCBI taxonomy): Eukaryota > Viridiplantae > Streptophyta > Pinopsida > Cupressales > Cupressaceae > Chamaecyparis > Chamaecyparis obtusa. The sequence continues at coordinate 73,762 of BSBK01007088.1, read as the reverse complement.
CATCAAAATGCATAATCATTGGTCATATCAAGAAAATTCCTATTGATTAGTAGGATATCCTTATAAAAATTTGATGCATGGATTTCTTGTGAATTATCGACTGCTATGTATCCTACAACTATGAAAGAAATAGTGTTGGTGTTAGGTTTCATTTATTATTGAATTCAATGGTTTCCAAGATGTGTTGAGGAGTTTGCTCCTTGTTTAATGTTAACTGTTCCTACACAATCCACTCATAAAACAATGAAATTCTATGTGGAAGGGATGGTTGATAGTGTTCCTTGAGGGAAGGGGGATTGTGAAAGACTTGTTATCATTGTATTATGTATTTCCAATATGTTTGGATGCAGGGCAAACTAGGAGAATGAAGGATCACTCACTGATTTCATGATAACCCAGTTTTGAAGGGTCATTGGTTTAGGGGACAGTCAAGGTTTAGATGATTGGGCCATTGGAGGACCCTAGTTCTTTGTATTAATTTCTATTCAAATTGGATGCATGGATTTCTTGTGAATTGTCAGCTACTATGTATCCTGCAACTGCATCCGTAAATCTACATATACTTCTCTAGGGTTGTAAGCCACTTAGGGATCAAAATAGAGAAACTAAATAAAAATTGTTCTTTGTCCTATTTCCTTTTAATGAAGTCTCAACTATCAATGATACAATACATTTGATGCCCTAAGCTATCAATACAAATGGTGCCTAGCTAGAAGCTCACATGCTATCCATTTGATAACCACAGTCAACATTTAAGAAAAAATGGATATCCTTGAGCACAAGCACCAATAACATCAAATAATGGAGTTAAAGCACGGGCTAAGGCACGACATGAGTAGAATGCAATCATTTTAGTGACAACAATATACAATGGCATCATTAAACACATATGCCAGTAATATCAACAAATGTGAATCCAAACATTTGAATACAGTGAATTGATATCCTTGAGCACAAGCACCAATAACATCAAATAATAGAGATATAGCACTGGCTAGGGCACAACACCAATAGAATGCGGTCATTTCAGAGAGCAACTCCCTCAACAATAAAATGAAATGCATTCAAATATGATGCTAGAGGCTTGAAAGATGAAGAAATCACATACCTTCTCCCCCTCTCCAATCAAAATAAAAATGATGAGGTTGTTTCACTTTTTTTTTAAATGTATACCCTGAATCTGTCAGAGTTCCGATGGTCAATTAAACACCCATTAGAATACTGACATCATCGGGCCCTATTACAAAAAAAAACACCAAATTCGTAAGAAAAGTTACCCGTTAGAAACTTCTGACGAAATTTGGCCCCAAATGTAGTAGTGTCTGTTTGCACTGTTTGGCCTATTTTTGTCATCAATAATAACATTCCTCCATGGATTTCAATAAGGAGGGAGCACATTATGTTGGCAATGATTGTTCCAAGTATTTGATTATTTAATAGTTATCTGCATGTAATTGTAAATCTTGTAGTAAAATGGTCACAATAATTATGAAATGTTGTTCATTCAACCAGGTAAATACCAAGTTAAAGATATGAATGTTTATATTGAGCCTCTTATCGATGAGTTGGTGGAGTTATGGAAAGGTGTCACTATGTATGAAATCTCTAGACCAATAGGAGACAGACAATTTCAATTCCATGCAATGCTTGTATGGACAATACATGATGCTCCAGGGCTAACATATTTTTCTGGTATGTTATGGTGGATTCAAGTTGTACATGATAATTCTAAAAATAAAAATTAACATATTTAATCCAATTGTATCATTACCTTGTAGGTCTTCAAACAAAGGAAAAATTTGCATGTCCAGTTTGTGGTCCAAAGATGAAATCTCATTATTCAAAAAGTTTAGGAAAGTAGGTGTTTGATGAGTATAGATACTTTCTCCACAAAAATCATAACTATCGAATTATCGAAAAACATCTTTTCAATGGGAAAGAAGAGACTACATCTAAGCCACAAAGAATGACACCTCACTTATGGAAGTTGGAATATAATAGAATTAATCATCAAGGTACTACCATTCTACCTAACGGTTTATGTTTTGAATTTGTATATTTTTATTGTGTTTTGTTTGCTGATTATGTGATTGATGATTGTGAATGTCATCAAGGCAACACTACTGAGTACCTTCCAAAGGGAGTAAAGAGTTATCCTAGACAATTTAGTAGGTTGCCCTACTATGAGAAGCTGCTTGATGTGCATTTGTTTGATACTATGCATATTGGAAAGAATGTAACAGAGACATTGTGGAAGATATTGGATGGAAGACGTGACAAAGAAAAAATTATCAAAATTTGTAGTGACATTCATGAATCCAATCATGCAATGAAAAATTTCATTGAATCAAATAGAAATGGAGAATGGATTAATACAAGTGCCCTTCCTTGGTTATTAACAGAACAACAAGGTGATGCCATAAAAGAAGTCATACGAAAAATTTAATTTCCCACAGGATTTGCTGCAAACATAAGTAGTACCATATCAAAGAAAGGTGAATTTGGGCCAAGGTTGAAAATGCATGATTGACATACCTTCATCAAGGTAAGTCATGTTCTTTTGTATTTACAATATATCTGTAAACTCCATGTACTTCTCATTGTATTATATGAGAAAAGAATGACATGATTATTTTTATTATTGTTGCAGTACGTGCTACCCCTATCTCTCCCAGAGAACTTCGAAAATAACATCAAACAAGTGATATATGATCTTGGAAAATACATGAGGTAAGAAATGATATATGTTCAATTTGTTATATATATATATATTGTAAAGTCTTGTGTTTATATATTTTTGTTTCTTGAATGTCTTGTAGGTGGTTGTCATCTAAAGAAATCCATAGAGCAGATATAAAATACTGGAAGAGAAGAATTCCTCTTCTAATGTGTGAAATGCAAAAGTGTCTACCTTCAACTTTTTTCAATGCATAAGAACACTACCTCATACACCAAGTTGAGGAGATTGAAATGTGTGGACCCGTACACACTCGATCAATGTAGATGGTTGAGAGGCACTTTAAATTTTTGAAGGCTTTGGTTTGGCAAAGAGCACATCCTAAGGGTTCTATGGTGGAGGGATATATGGTATACCAGACTATGGTGTATGTTACTAAATATCTTCCTAAGCTTGCAACAAAGATCCATATATATCACATTTGAGATCTCGACACCATTAGAAAATTTGAAGGGGAGTACTTGGTGGGGGAAGGTAGAATGAGAAAAGTGAGCGGTAATAAATTATAAGATGTTATTGTAGCTGTTAATTAATTCTTAATCTTCAAAATTAATTGGTTGTAAATTGTCTATTTATTTTTTATACAGCTGCTTGAGAGTGGGATGCAATACATTTGTATATTGCAAACAATCAAGATTGGATGATGAAATGGATTGAACGATGTCATCATTTAGGTCGCACATTAACATGGGAAGCTGTGTCTTCATTGGTTAATGAAGCTCATTGTAACAGAGATCCAAATGTTACCCAAAGGGAAATAGATTTAGCATACGGTTTAAAAGATTTCCACGTACATATAAATTTGTTAATCACTCGTATGTTTATGAAATCTCGATGCATTATTTTATACATGTTTTACATATTTTTGTAGGTCAAACACCACAAGGCTATGTTTTGCAATGGTCATAAATTTCACATCAAGAATTTGGATGACACAAAGAAAACTTGTGATTCTGAGATAAGTGCAGTCTTTCAGGTGACTAATATTTCATCTAGAAATGACTTACATCCTCGAGAGTCTGAAAATCAATAGTATGGCATTTTGGATGATATACTTGAGTGTGACTTTAATTCCTTCAAATTAGTTCTCTTCGTTGTCAGATGGTATAGGCTACGACTTAATCAAAATGATCCTGATAGAATTGTTATTGAACATGAAAATAGATTTATAATGATTAATACAAGGTGGTTTGAGCTAGTTGGGGATGAACCCTATGTTCTTCCAAGCCAATGTGAGCAGGTATTTTACTTAGAGGTTCCGCATAAATTGGGTTGGTCGTTTGTTGTTAGACATGATCCAAGAGGAAGGCCAATGAGGTATAATGCGATGGAAGAAGATTGCGAACAACTAGAAGATGATGTAGATGATGATCACGAACAATAGTTAGTCGATGATGTTCCTGACGCAACTTTTCTTGAAGAAGAAGAAGAAGATGATGATGATGATGCTACTGATGATGCTACTAATGATGCTACTAATGATGATGATGATGATGATGATGATGTTGCTGATGATGATGCTGATGATGATGATGATGATGATGATGATGATGATGATGATGATGTTGCTATTGTTGATGATGATGATGATGATGTTGATGGTGATGATGATGATGACGATGAAGATGAAGACAATGATGGTGGTGGTGATGATGTCGACATCAACGATGATCATGGTGATTAGTTGGATGAATAAGAAGATGAATGACATGAATGAAATGTATAGTTATGTGATCACTACTTAATCTATTTAATATTGATATCTTGATAGAAATGTGTAGTTATACAATCATTGCTTAATCTAATTAATTTGTGATGTACTTAGTATGGGATGCTTATGGTTTTTAATGTACTTACTATGTGGTTTTGAGTATATGTCTCATGAGTTTTTTAGCTAACATTAGATAATTGAATTACATATGTAGGTACCCAGACTTCTTTCACGAGCATCCCACATAGTCTCATGGATCGACAAAATGACCTCAATGTTGATGATGTGACTAGATTAGGTAAAGAGCTATACGATTATGGCCTGTAAAGTACTGAAATACTTCAAAATGTTTTTAATTATAATAAAATGTTTTTAATTTAACCCTTTTATATGTTATTGCAGATAACTCCCCTTTGCATCAAGAGAGAACTAGGCATGCATTGAGATCTAATGAGATGGTAGATGATCATGATGATGATATCGATACTCATCTTACAATTATTGCTTAACAACTAGAAATTAAAAAAGAAGAAGAAATGATTGTCATCTATGCACCTTAATTGATAATGATTGATTTTTATATGCCAATGGATTTAATTATGTGGTAGTGAATGTTCATAAATTTTATAATGTGTTAATGAATGTTATCATATGATAATTAATGAATGTCACATTTTATTAATGTGTGAATGAATGTTATCATGTGATAATTAATGAATGTTACATTTTATTAATGGACAAAATATTGAATGAATGTTAGATGTTAACGGGGAATTTAGAGTGATGGTAGGGGGGGGGGTGGTGGGGCCAAATGAGCTTCCACCTTCATGTGGTTGGCCCTATTTAGTACAAAATATAAAACTATTCTCAAAACAAAGTGAAGCTCAATAAGTTTGTTCCTTATATAGGGTCTCAAGTGTAGCTTTTATCCCACTCTCAACATTGAAAGGCTTCAAGTGGTGTTCTAATATTATTTTCTCCATCTCCCAATGACATCTTGTCTTTCTCCTAAGAACTCTCACCGAGCTATGATACATGGATGAGCAGAAGATGTCCCTTACAGGCTACACATATATAATATGGTAGATCTAGGGAATAGATATACTACAACATAGAATGAGTCAACTTGAATCTATAGTTTTTTCATTCACAATGAAAATTCAAATTACAAGCCATATTTTAGATTTAATATTCATATTTATCTTCATCATGATCATAGCCATCATGGTCAGCATTTGGTTCAACTTCATTTGAACCACACTTCATGTTGGATTATAACATATTGACACTTACACCATGAAGAAGACAAATGATTAAATAGAAAGAGAGGACCAACTGAACCATCTTGTGGTCAGTCTATATCACATTGAGAAACAATGTCAAGACTCGAGAATCAAAACAATCAAAAGTTTCTTCAAGACCATGAATGATCAGCAACATTCCATTAGAAAACAAAACACTAATCTATATTATCATTAAGCCATAAAATATGTTTTTAAAGTTTAGAAGCATCAGAAGAACTTTCAAGAAACATAGTACTATCCAAGGACCAAAATGAATACCCTCCAAATGATTATGATTATGTTGATGTTGATGTCTATAATTTATGTCTAATGATTATGATGATGTTGATATTGATGTTGATGTCTATAATTTATTTCACTTATTGATGCTTGCCTAGATTGAATTTTGAATTGCCAGGCTGGAGAATGCTTTCAAAGTTTAGGGTCTGTTCCACATGATACTCTTAGTTACAGCTCAAATGCAACTCAACATATTTTTAATGCTGGGCAACCCACTGCAGAAACTCATCCACAGGTGAAATTTAATGCTGTGAATCTTGGAATTGTTAATGTTATTACTTTTCCTCACGTTTCATATTTGTGAAAATATTTCTTGGCACTATCTTATTCTTATTACAATGTTCTTTGTTGTGGGGCAGGAGGTCAATCTTCATTGTCTTCATTGCAGGGGACAGTGAAGATTTCTTTGACAAATAGCAAGTCTTCTTTAGTATCTTATAATAACATGCTAAACTGATAAAGGTGTTATGGGCATTTAATCTACAATTACTAATAGACTAAGCATATTATTACTATGCTTAATGTTCCATTTAAATTCATTTAACACAAAAAACCAATTTACAAAACTGAACCAATGGCATGTTTACAACAAAGATGTGTTGAGGAGTTTGCTCCTTGTTTAATGTTAAATGTTCTTGCACAATCCACTCATACGGGAGTGAAATTCTATGTGGAAGGGATGGTTGGTAGTGTTCCTTGAGGGAAGGGGGATTTTGAAAGACTTGTTATCATTGTATTGTGTATTTCCAATATGTTTGGATGCAGGGCAGATTGGGAGAATGAAGGATCACTCATCGATTGCATGATAACCCAGTTTTGAATGGTCATTGGAAGAGGGGAATGAAGGATCACTCACTGATTGCATGATAACCCCAACAAGCATTCTTTCCTTTAATTTTCCACAATATCTCAAAGTATGATCATTATTCTTTACTTTCTTCTATATGCTATTCTTTCTATGGTTTTGTTATCTCAAAAATATATCAAAAACATTGTAGATGTCCATATAAAAGTAAAATATTATCCTTCAATTGTTCCACATTGAAGCATTTCCTCTTTGGAGTATTCTCTTCATTTGTACAATATCTATAAAAAATGGTTCCCATATTTCTTCAAGATCTATTTTAATCTTTATATCGCAATTTTGATTAGATTTGACCTATAGTTGATTTCATTAGTATTTTATAACATATACTCCTAATGTGAAATGTGGAGAGAAAGAAAGAGACACACTAGGTATGAATTACATGATATACCCATCATCACTTAGCACTTAAATAATCAATTATGGACAAGGAACAACCCCCTAACCTCTAGATGTTTGTTTCATGTTGGCCTCTTATTATATGCAAAGGTAGGCTTGTCTTAATTAGGCTAACAACCATAGTGTAGGGGCCATAAATTATGGAACCCAAAATTGTGCACACTTGTATTAAATTAGGTTCAGTATACTACAAGGGAATGGAAACCATGCAATAGTGCCTCATGGGGATGGAAGCAACCCTTCACCAAGAAGATGATTGTGTCTGCAATATTTACTAGAGGCAAAGAACATAATTTGGTTCCAGCAATTACTCCTAGAAGATAATGGCACCCACAAAACACTTGGAAAAGATAGCACTCACTATATCTTTTATCACTCTTTTAAAGTTGGGACAATAAATCTCAAAGATTGATCAACAAATTCTTTAACACAAAGAACCATTGACAGATATGATTTATGTGTACAATAGCCAATAACCAATTGTTCCAATCATGGTGTCCAATAATTATGTTAGAAAAAGCATCTACAAATCCCTTACACAACCATAATAGATTCAAACCATGAACTATAAGAACCTAACAATGGGACTAAGAAAGATAGAGCCTATACAAATCTTGATCAGATTCCACCCTATTGTAAGGCCCAAGAAGTAACTCTATCTTAAAGCTACACATTCCTCTAGATGAAGCTCAAAGGTCAGGTAGTTGAAGCATAGCAATACTTGAATGAATATAAGAATAATTTGATGTACAATCTTTTGCTAGCTTGGTTTGTGGGTTTTCCACATAATATTTTCCCTTTAACCACATTTATAGTTTGAGAAAATTAGAAAAAATTGTTTCAGATTTATATTATCCTTTTGAACTAGCACACTACCATCAAAATGCATAATCATTGGTCATCTCAAGAAAATTCCTTTTGATTAGTAGGATATCCTTATAAAAATTTTATGCATGGATATCTTGTGAATTATCGACTGCTATGTATCCTGCAACTATGGAAGGAATAGTGTTGGTGTTAGGTTTCATTTATTATTGAATTCAATGGTTTCCAAGATGTGTTGAGGAGTTTTCTCGTTTAATGTTAACTATTCCTACACAATCCACTCATAAAATAGTGAAATTCTATGTGGAAGGGATGGTTGATAGTGTTCCTTGAGGGAAGGGGGATTGTGAAAGACTTGTTATCATTTTATTATTTATTTCCAATATGTTTGGATGTAGGAAAGACTAGGAGAATGAAGGATCACTCACTAATTGCATGATAATCTGGTTTTGAAGGGTCACTAGTTGGAGGGATAGTCAAGGTTTGGATGATTGCACCATTAGGGAAACCTATTTCTTTGTAGTAATTGCTATTCAAATTGGATGCATGGATTTTTTGTCAATTATCGGCTGCTATGTATCCTGCAACTACATCCATAAATCTCCATATACTTCTCTAGTGTTTTAAGCCACTTAGGGATCAAAATACAGAGACTAAATCAAAATCATTCTTTGTCCTATTTCCTTTTAAAAAAGTCTCAACTATCAATGATACAATATACATTTGATGCCCTAAGCTATCAAATATACAAATGACACCTACCTAGAAGCTCACTAGGACAATGAAGGATCACTCATTGATTGCATGATAACCTAGTTTTGAAGGGTCACTGGTTGAGGGGACAGTCAAGGTCTGGATGATTGGGCCATTGGAGGACCCTAGTTCTTTGTATTAATTTCTATTCAAATTTGATGCATGGATTTATTGTGAATTATTGACTGCTATGTATCCTGCAACTACATTTGTAAATTTGCATATACTTCTCTAGGGTTGTAAGCCACTTAGGGATCAAAATAGAGAAACTAAATAAAAATTGTTTTTTGTCCTATTTCCTTTTCACAAAGTATCAACTATCAATGATACAATACATTTGATGCCCTAAGCTATCAATACAAATGGCACCTAGCTAGAAGCTCATAGGCTATCCATTTGATAACCACAGTTAGCATTTCAAAAAAATGGATATCCTTGAGCACAAGCACCAATAAAATCAAATAATGGAGTTAAAGCACGGGCTAGGGCATGACACCAGTAGAATGTGGTCATTTCAATGACAACAATTTACAATGGTGTCATTAAACATAGATGCCAGTAATATCAACAAACATGAATCCAACCATTTGAATACAGTGAATCGATATCCTTGAGCACAAGCACCAATAACATCAAATAATAGAGATAAAGCACTGGCTATGGCACAACACGAGTAGAATGCGGTCATTTCAGAGAGCATTCATGATCAAATAAAATGAAATGTATTCGAATATGATGCCAAAGGCTTGAAAGATGAAGAAATCACATACCTTCTTCATGCTCAGATTTCACTCCTTTTCTCCCGCTCCCTCTATCCAATCGAAATATAAATGATGAGGCCATTTCATTTTTTTTGTAATCTATACTCTGAATCTTTCAGAATTCTGATGGTCAATTAAACACCAATCAAATACTGACATCATCGGGGCCTATTACAAAAAAAAATATTTAATTCGTAATAAAAAGTTACTTGTCGAAAACTTCTGTCAAAATTTGGCCCCAAATGTAGTAGTGGCTGGTGGTGGGGATGGGGATTGGATAAGGAGGACCAAGATTATTGGATGGCGCAGATGGGAGTTTGATAGATAATGACTCAGTGCACTATGTATGGTGCTTGTTTGCAGGTTTTCACCAACATACTTGTCCAAGGCGCTTGAATTACCAAGTTTCCACCATTGGGCGATTATTTTTCTTTGCTTTTTTTTTACTTTTTTACTTTTTTTTTTTTAATTTTTTTTTAAATTTTTTGTATTTTCTATTTTTTCTGGATTTTCTAAATATGGAGGATCTGGTTCAGGCATAGAACCTCTTCAAATGTATGATGTTGATAGGATCATTTAAGGGCTCACCTTCTAGTGTTGATAAATGATAGGCTCCGAAGCCAAAGCATGTTGTGACAATAGAAGGACCCAACCAAGTAGGTTCAAACTTTCCCTTTTTCTCTTGGTGTGCTTGCACTTTCTGATTTTCCTTTAGGACCATTTTGCCCATGTGGAACTATCTAGGATGGACCTTTTTGTTATAACTCCTTTTGAGTCAATTCTGGTATGTAACCAGGTGATCATATGCTTGTTGTCTCTTTTAATCTAATAGGTCCAGCTGTGTGAGGCATGCCATACAATAGTCTTCATCTGTAGTGTATTTTTTCATGGAGGCTTGCAATGATGGGAGCTTGACCTCGATGGATAGAATGGATTCAACACCATATACAAGGGAATATGGGGTGGTGCCTATGGGAGTATGATAAGAAGTACGATAGGCCCAGAGGGCTGGATTTATTTCGAGGTGCCAGTCATGACTAGAATCATTGACAACCTTCTTGAGGATTTTTAGGATGGTTTTATTGGTTGCCTCAGCTTGGCCATTTCCTTGAGGGAAATATGGAGCAGAGAAATGGTGATGGATGTGGAGTCTAGCACATATGTCATCCACATGCTAGTTTTCAAATGGTGTACCGTGGTTTGTAAAGATGGTAGATGGTATGCCGAAGCAAAAGATGATGTGGTATAGGATGAACTTGGATATTTGGATGCCAGTAGTGAGGGTGAGAGGAATTACTTCAACCCACTTTGTAAAGTACTCTATGGCTGTTATGATGTATTTATGTCCATAAGAGGAAAGGGGAGTGATTAACCCGAAAAAAATGGCCAAGGTGGCACAATGGGCTATAAATCTTGTGCTGGCGCATGAATTAGATTTGCATGTTGCTGACATGGTAGAAATTTCTTGATGAATTCACAAGCATCATCTTCCATTATAGGACAATAATACCCAACTCAAAACAACTACTTTTCTAGAACCATGCTACTCATGTGGGCACTGCAAAGTCCAGTGTGGACCTCTGGTAAAGCCATGACAGCCTCATTTGAATCTAAACACCTAGAGAGGATGTTATGATATCCTCAATGATAAAGGGTGTTGGCTAAAAAAGTGTAGCAAGAAGCTCTTCAAATCAGGTTTTTGCATTGGCTAGTGGTGAGATAGGGAGATATGATATTATTTTTGAGATATGCATGGATGTCATGGTACCATGGGGACTAAGGACCAACCAAGACACACCATTTCCACATCGGCGTTCTCATAAGAAAGTGTGTGTAGTTGCTCAACTAAGAATTCATACTATGATGCATCATGAGGGATTTCTAATAAGGATCTAATGGTTTTCATTACATCAACCTCTTTGTTCAAAAGCTTTGGTATCTGCGTGAACTGTAGATTTAGGAAATGCTCTTTCAGTCAGTCTACCAGTTCTTTGTAGGGTAGTAGCTTGTCATCCTTTGTCTAAAATTCATCTAGGACCTACTTGATAATTAGCTATGAATCTCCAAACACTTGCAGTTCTATTATATTCTATTGGATGGTAGTTTTGAGGCCTGAGATGAGTGCCTCATATTCTGCAATGTTATTAGTACATGGGAATCCTAGTTTGAATTATTTTGGAATATAGTCACTGTGAGGTGTGACAAATAGGATTCCTACCTCTGATCCATGTGATGTATAGGATCCATCAAAGTATAGCTTCCATATAGGTTGTTCTTCGATCATACATAGATGCTCATCAGGGAATTCCATGATTACTAGTGGATATGCATCCACCGGAGGTACTTTTGCTAGTTGATTGAAAATTACTTTCCCTTTGATTGATTTATGATCTATGTACTGGATGTCAAATTCATTGAGTAGCATGACCCATTTTACCATATGGCCTGTAAGAGTTGTCATAGATAGTAGATACTTGAGTGGGTCCACCTTTGAGATGAGCTTGATTGTGTGGTTGAGGATGTAATGTTAAGCTTTTGAGTGGTGAAGACCACTGTGAGGCATGCTTTCTCCATTGGTGAATAATTGAGATCATAGCCAACTAGAGTTTGATTGATATAATAAATGGCTCTCTCTTTGTTGTCATCATCATGCTTTGCTAAGAGTGCCCCCAGTGCTATAGTGGTCACCGAGATGTAGAGTATGAGAGGGCACCCTGAAACTAGTGGTACAAGGATGGGAGAGTTATCTAGATATTCTTTGAGCTTCTCAAAGATTCTCTAATAGATAGGAACCCATTTGAAGCTTGTGTCCTTGCAAAACATATGCGTAAAAGGTTGGCACTTGTCTGCCAACTATGAGATAAATCGACACACTGATTGAAGCTTTCCTTGTAAACTTTGGAGCTACTTGAGTGTTCTAGGAGGAGGAATTTCTATTATAGCTTTGACCTTTTTAGGGTCAATCTCTATGCCACATCATGATAATATAAAGCCTAGAAGCTTTCTAGATGTTACACCAAAGAGAAATTTCTTTGGATTCAACTTCAAGCCATAATGATGCAGATGATTGAACACACTCTCAAGGATGTCTAGGTGTTTACCTTGTGTCTTAGATTTTGCAAGAATATCATCCACATAGTCTTCCAGGATTTTATGTATCATATAATTGAATATGACTGTCATTGCTCTTTGATATGTAGCTTTGACATTCTTGAGCCCAAATGGCATCATGTTATAGTAGAAGGTTCCCCATGGTGTGGTGAATGCCATTTTATGTTGATCTTCTTTTTCTATCTTGATCTGATTGTATCTTGAGAAACCATCCATGAGTGACAACATCTCATGGCCCACTGTGAGGTCTACAATCATGTCTATGTTGGGAAGTGGGAAATCATCCTTAGGACACACTTTATTCTGATCTCTGAAGTCAGTACATATTCTGATCTCACTTGAGGGTTTAGTAATAGGCACCATGTTGGAAATCCACTTAGAGTAATCAATGGCTCTGATGATATTTTCTTCTAGGAGATTCTCCAGTTATGTTTTTACTAATAGGGCCACTTTAGGATACATCTTACGGAGCTTCTACTTTACCGTCTTGGCATTAGGGTCCATTGCAAGATTATGTACACCAAGATTTGGATCAAGCCCATGCAGGTGTGCATACAAACATGAGAAGTTTGTGGTGGCTTCTTAGAGAAGTGAAGTGAAATCTATTTCTTCACCCTCAATTAAAGATGCTGTAATGTAGGTGATTCTTAGACATTCTTCTGTACCCAAGTTAACTATCTTGGTTTCTTCAATGATAATAGGTGACTTCTCAGGTCTTTAATCCAGGATGGGAGGAAGAGGCAAGTCTTCATCTTATAGTGCCTTAGAAAGGTTTTCACTAGAAGATACACCCTTTATTTTTTCTTTTTCTTTTTTAGAATCAGAATGTGCCCCAAAGGGTTTTTCACATAAGGACTCATTCATCTCTTTTTCAGTTTTAATTTTGTAGCTAAAGCTTGTCTCCTCCCCAAAATATACTTTGGGGTTGAGCTTGTAGACACGAGCTGATTCTTGTTGTTGATCTGCTTGTTGGCTTGATGCTCTTATAAACCTTAGGAGCACTTTGGTGCTTTGGAACTCATCAATGTGTGTGACGCTTGGTTGATCCTAGCCTATGAGTTTAGGGTGGATGAGGGGGAGTTCTATGACATTAATGGAAATTTGATGGAGGATAGAAGCATCTAGCAGGGTATCATCATTGAAGATTTCATCATATGATTTATTTTCTTCCTCTTTAGGGATGTCTTCGATCTTTATGAGGTCATCCTGGCTATTCAAGAAGGGGACGTTGGTCAAGTTAGTGCCCCCATTCATGGTATTGGGTTCTTGTGTGTGCAGGTGAGGGGTATTAAATCCAAGACCTTGGTGCTTTGGATTCTTTGAGGCTATAATTGGGTCTTTGCTTTCCCCTTCTTGTGTTCCTAGATTATTGCATTAGTATTTCCTTTATTTTGTGATGTACTTGTGTGATGCTGAATATTTCTCTTTGAAGTATCCAAGGAGTTCAGTGTTAGGTGGTGGGGGATCTCTATACAATCATCGATTAATGTCAAGGTCCATCTCTTGACTATCTATATTTCCATGGGATTTTAAAGTCATAGGTCCCATTCACTTGATTTCATGCTTGGATTCAGTGGGCTTTCTTTGGTGACTTGGGTGCCCTCGTGTGTGTGGATCAAGAGGTAGGGCCCCTACTACAAATGCACCAGTTAAGTTGTATTCACCATAGCCCTGGTTATTGATCTTGATGGAGGAGAGAGTGGAGGTGAGGATAGTCTTTGGATCACTATGGGATTGGGAAGAGCTGGTGAAAAAAGTGCCAATTTTGGTTCTAGGACAATGAGTGGAATGAGGAATCCAACGTACGACAATATGTGAAGTGTTGCGGGTCTACATGGATGGTGATCTTAGTGCCTTGATGTGGAAATTTGATGCACTGATGATATGTAGATGGTACAACTTTTATGGAATGGATCCATGGTCATTCAAGGAGGATGTTAAATGGTAGGTCAAGATTAACAACATGGTAGATGGTGTCTTGAGTTGCAAGGCCTAGCTTGATAGGAAAAATAATGGTACCTTCAAAGGTACACTCCAAGTTATCGTATGCCTTGATAGTGATGAATTCATGTGATATGTCAGCCTCTGTAAACCCTATCTACTATATGAATTTCAAAGTGCACAAGTTTAGGGATGAGCCATTGTCTATAATGACCCTTTTAGTAAAAAAATCTCTAACCATAACGGTGATGGAGAGAGGGAGATTATGATCAGGTACAATAGATGGTATGTCAGATGGCTTGCAAGATAAAGCATAAGATGCAGATAGATGTCCCACAAGGTTTTCAAACTGGATGGTGTTAATGTCTGTGGGGACATGTCCTTCATGGAGGGCTCGGTTGAGGATTTCTTGATAGATAGGTGAAGTGAAGAGAAGGTCAAGGATCGAGATTTGGGCTAGTGTATTCCCAAGATGTTCTATAAGGTTGTATTGTACATTGTGTGATGGCCTTGGATTTACACTGACAATGGATATCCAACCTCTACGGGTAGTAATGACACACTGACTATCTACTCCTTTGACATGGATGACATTGACTGTGGGCTTGACTTGGATTATACATCCAATGAATTTGTCATAGTTTATATGAGCATTCATATAGTCTTTGTGGTCAGCATAGTCTCTTTCTTTCCTTTTCCTTGGTTCTGGGGTGGAGGATTGGTATTGGCTTGGTTCTTCCCAGTGTTGTGTTGTGGGAACACATTCTAATATATTTGCAAATCATCATTTAGGCAAGGCTTGGGCTGGTGTGTCCACTTGGATCTCTTTTCTATCAATGAGATCTTGGATGTAATGCTTTAGCTTCATACACCATAGGGTAGCATGTCCCTTCACATGGTGATAATCACAATACTCATGTTCTTTGTACCAATTAGGCTTGGGAGTGGAATCATCAAATTGCTGAGTTGGTGGGTAAGTGATTAGATTGGCCTTGGCCATGTGATGAAAGATTATGTCTAGAGGTTCACCAAGAGGTGTGAAGGTTCTCTTTTGGTGAGTCTGAGCTTGAGGCCTATTTTGATTGGGAGTTGTTGATATGGCATTGGCCTGATTATTTGGATTGCCTTGATTTGCTTGATGTACTTGCTGCTGATAGTTTGACATGAGTTGTTGATTGATCTTAGGATGATGTTGTGGATATGAAGGAGTTGGTGTATGACTGACCACGACAATTTGGACATGCTTGGTGTTAGTGGCTCCATCAATAACAATGTTCCCTTTTAGATTGTAGTAATGGGCCTTGTCATTACTGGGCTTGCTGTGGGAATTATCTTTATAGTGCCAGATTGTGCTTTGGTCGAGGAGGCCTCTTTCAATATCCATCCCCTTGCCTTTGATATCTTGGTAGGTTTGGATGCAGTTCATCCTCATGAAGTGGGATAGTTTGGGATGTAGGTTATCAATAAAGATCTTGGTTAGATGATTCTCAAGTGGTTGATATGATAACCTGGTAGTGAGGTTCTTCAATCATTGCAAATAGTCAGCTAGGATTTCTCCTCCTTTCTTCTTTGAGTATCAAAGGTCCAACAAAGAAAACTCATTCTTGACATTATGGGCATATTGGGAAATGTACTTCTCATAGATCTTGACAAATGTTGAGACTATCCCATAGGGTATCTTGTAAAACCACTCAATAGAAGTCCCTCCCAAGATTTTGGGGAATAGGTGCATAAGGTAGTTATCACTATATGCCACTACTTGACATTCCATATAGAACTCTTTGACATGGTTTACAAGGTCCCCTTTCCCTTGATATTTATAAAATTTGGGTGTCTCAAAGTTCTTCGGGAAAGGGACAACTATGATCGATCGATCAAATAGATAGGGACACACCTTTTAAAACTTGAAGTTCTTATTCTTTATGCCACCTTTTAGCTCCTTAAGAGCATTCTTTATTTCTTCCCACTTGATGTTGATTGACATTTGAGTGGGTACTCCCATTTGGAAAGGATCTAGTGGTGCTGGTGAATAAGGATGATTTTGTGATGGATATTGCAGAGTGGGTATGGAGACTCCCCAACAAGATAGGCAGAATGGAATGGACGTTGAGATGATGATTTTTGGGGAGAATACTACTACTGAGGTGTAGGAGCATATTGCTATGAAGGATATGGAACTGCTTATTATTGCTTGGGGATGATGGGATGTTGCTACTACAATGGGTAGGATGATGCTTGTTGCTATTGTGGGATGATGGGATGCTGCTCCCATTGAGCTAGGAAGTATTGTTGCTGTGGGGTAGGTTGGTGGAATGGTGTAGCTTGCTGGTAGGATTGACCTTGATGCACTTGGATTTAAGATTGGTTGATGTAGGATGGATGCACTCATGCATTGTTTAGGGGTGGAATAGATGTTGGGAAGCTAGAAGCAAGGGGTGGTTGTGCAAGGTAGCTTGCAAGATGGGAATAACTCTTTTGTTGGGGTGGTGGAACCATTTGAGAAGTGGTAGGTGGTGTAGATAGATAATTGGTGTATGACATAAAGGATAAAGCTGATAGAGGCTGAGATTATTATTGTCGTGCTACTTGTGGGAAGGTGACTTGTTGGTTTGCATGCATGGACATGTGGGATTGAGTTGGTATTCCCAAAGCTTGCATTTCTACTTGAGTAAGGCCACAACTAGAACCATCTCATGGTGGGAGTTGTGATGCAAAAGATGCTGGTAATGCAAATGTGATGGTGGGGTCTTGGGATGTAGATGGTGGATTTTGAGATCCTATGAAGGGCATCCTAGTTGTGAATGCAGATTGCTATGCTTGTGTGTTGGAGCTGAAAGGTGGAGGTGGAATGTATGCTTGGGTGAACCCTATTTGTAAAGTGGAAGAAGAAGCTTGTGTTCCCCATAGAAAAGGTGGTGCTGATGTGGAAGTTTTTTGAGCAGAAAAGGGGAATGATTGTGTTGCCCCTGAAAAGGATGGTATTGGTGTAGAGGCTTGGTGGGTAAAAGAGGGAAACAATTGTGTTGCCCTTGAAAAGGATGATGTTTCTTGGCCCATGGAGGGTGGAGGAATTACTTGAGTGGCAGCTTGTGTAGGAGGCAAAGGTTGATTTTGTGGGAAGATTTGGGCTTGAGTGATGGCTTGGGATGCTAAGAAGATGATGGTGTTCCTATGATGGAAAATGGAGTGGATTGTGTTATTGCTTGTGTTGTGGGACTCACAAACCTTCTTTGCAAGAAGTGGGGGATGGATGAATTTTCCTGAGACATTTGTAGGTTATGATCAAGAAGTTGTTGGATAATAGGGGTGAATAGGTGAAAAATGGAAGCTATCAATAATGCATCTAACATTCCTTACTATTCATTTGTAATGATAGAAGTTGGAATTAAATAAGTAATGTAAAGATAGAAATGCTTGAAATCAAATAAGATAAGGTACATACCTCATGATGGAATAAATCTAGAAATACCTATTTTATGATGCCTATGTATAGTCTTGGGAAATTCCACAACTAGATTCGGGACCAGAAAACCACAACAGAGAAAACCTAGAAAACTTTTGTCTTTCTAGAAGGTCATCTTTGACCCAAATAGTGGGGCAAGGTCTTATCCTGGGGTAGGATCTCGCCCCTCCTAGCTCTAATGAAATTTTTGTTTGTGGATCTTGGAAGTTCACCGAAAAGGGTACTCAAATTTGTACTTCAATTCTCAAAACAATGATTGTAGATATTTGAAAATGGTGTTTTGGGGTGGCTATATAGGGTTTTGCTTTAGTCAAACCCCCGTTTTGGTGATCTCCACCTCTACGTATAGCCGGTTGTAATAGAATATGTGTGTGTATTGAATGTGTAATGCCAAGATCTAATCCTCTAGATTAAAACCCTAGCATGAATGTGTATGAGAAAGGAATGCATAGATTTGAATAAGATAAGAAAGCATACCAAGCCCCCAAGGCTAAAGTACTCTTACCAAACTCATAATCTATAATTTCTATCACATGATTGTATCTTTGAATGCTTGAATATTGATAATGGTGGATCAAGGAAGAAAGGATCTCTCTTGCTCCAAATAGGTTTTCACAATGGTGTGTTCACAAAAATGCTTGATATCAACAATGGCTTGATCTTCTATATCATCCTCTTGCAATCTTGCATCTTCATTCTACCATCACTTGCTTGCTTGAATCAATTATTCTTTCACTTGATAGCTTGATTGTGAAATTTCTTGATCTCACTTGGTCATGCTTGATGTCTTGTGAAAATGAAGGCAAATGAGAGTCTTTATATAATGTTTCAAGGTGAGGCTCCTAGAGCAATGTGAGGACCCATAATTCAAATTTCACCTTGAATTATGGTCCAATCAAAACAACCAACTAAGAAGGGAAAATAATTAAATGAATTTCAAATTAAAATCCTTCCGCACTTGGATCTGAAAGCCCAACATTAATTTTGGGGCCTGTCGGGACCAAATTTAAAAAGGGGAATCAAATCCCAAAGGAGGTCAAAGAAGACCTAGTCTCTGAGCTAGGTTAGGGATGACCTAGTCTTTGATCTAGGTTAGGGATGACCTCATCCTTGACCTAGGAGTCTAGATCCAGTCAGAATGAGAAACAGGAGGTCCCGAGGATGCCCAGAGGCCTAGAAATGATGTCAGAATAGGGAAGAGTACCAGGAAGAGGCACAAAATCCAATGAAGAATATGATGAAGGCTAGGAGGACCTATTTATAAGTCCCACCTAGAAAATAGAGCCATGGAAGAGGGAAATCAAGGAGAATCCTCAGGATCCTAACCCTAATTTCACCTAGAATGAAGGGATCAAGTGCAAAATGCATCCTAAATGCAAGTCTATCATGTTAAATGCACTAAAAGAGGGTACTAAACCTACCAAGATGGAAGTGATTCCATTTTAAGATAATAAATTTAGCCCCCACTTTAGCTTAGATATGACACTACGTGAATATGAAAGCTAAAGTAAGAAAACATCACAATAAATTAAAAAAGGATATAGCCAAGTCCTCCATGTAGAGATCCTACAAAAAACTATTAGAACCTGAAACACACAAGGTTAATGAAAATACATAAATCACCTAGATCTTACTATATGATAATTGAGAAGTGCATAAAGCCCCTTATGCCCCCCTATTTCGGCTTTCTACTTCTGAAGGGTGAAACATGGTGATAAGGAAAACTATATACACTGGATATGTAGCTTGTTGAAGAGTTCTTTCCTAAATCAATTAGAAGGATTCCTACCCTTCCTAAACTAATTCAAGGGGTTAGGTATCTAAATCATGATTCTGATACCACTAATGACACTAAAAATAGAGTTATCAAACTCAAGTTATGATGAAAAGAGTGGATGTCTATCTAAATGCATAAGAAGGGAAATCCAAGTTTACCATGAGTAAACCCTAAAAGAAACCCTAATAAAACCCTAATTTTAACTATAAATAAGGAGAAGGAAGACAAACTTACTCATTCTTACCATTTATAGATTCAAAAAGAGGAAGCAAGATGCCGAGGAGAGAAGAACTTTGAGCGACGCACATGGAGCTTTTGAGATAGAGCCTGGCTACTAGATAGTCACTTCCTGAGGTGAGTTTGCTATTGTTTGCTCTTGTACTTTCCAAATTCCTTATTTTTGTAGGCAAGGTCAACCCTAAACCTTAAAGGTTGACCCTGACCCAACTATGTCAACCTTGACCCAAGAAGGTTGACATTGACTGGAAGGTCTCCACCTATTCTAGGATGAGGTCATCCTTGACCCAACAAGGTCATCCCTAACCCAGGAAGATTGACCTTGACCCACGAAGGTTGACCTTGACCTAAATGAGGTCAACCTTGACCTAGTCAAGTTATATTTGTAGATTTGATGATGTAGATTATTGATATGATGTTTGTTTGTGCTTGCAGGACATTGTCCACCTCTGAGAGCATCCCTTTGGAGAGTTTCTAGGCCTTGTTAGAGAAAAACTATTTGAGCTTGATGATGATGAGATGTAGTTACTAAGAGATGTGGGACTATACTATGTATCACTCCTACCATAGATCAGACTACACTGAGCCATGCTATCAACTCTGATAGAGAGATGGGATGAGGATACATGCTCCCTCCATCTTTACTTAGGAGAGATTATAGTGACATTGGAGGATGTCTATAGGATCTTGCAGCTTCTAGTCTGAGGTGAGACCATTAGACCTAGAGCATAATGAGTTTCCAAGGAGATCCATGGAGATGTAGAGTATTGTACTGGATGGGTTCCAAAGATGCAAACCCGATCAGAGCATATCCTTTTTTTATCGATACTGTCAGGCCCTACACCTATAGTATAGAGGGTGATGGTTTGTATAGTATCCTTGGTTGTGTTACCCAATGCAAAGGGTACCATATTTTCTACACCTCTTACCCATCTTATACAATGGATGGAGAGCAAGAGGACCATGTTCTCATGGGGTCGCAACATGTTAGCCCCTCTATACCACAAGCTATGTTAGCTAGTGGGATACCAGAGAGAGAGTCTTTTGATATGCACACTCTTGCAGATTTGGTTGTTTGACCATTTTACATGTACATGTCAATAGGGGGCTCCAGTGATGGTAAATGTGAGGACACTGAGAGTCTTTGTGTATCCTTTGAGAGATGCATGGCAGTTTGGAGATATCCTCTATTGGAGGGTACGTCTAGACCACATTCTGAGCATCGACATGATATGGAGACCCTACTGCCATATGATAGAGTGGCTTGATACATGATTCTAGATGAGATATTCATAGTAGTGGAAGATGCTAGAGGGTCTTCAAAATCATATAGTGATGCCATACTATTATCATAGGGTGATGAGATAGTTCAAACTATTATAGGGAGTCCCTAGAGTAGTACCTCACTATGCACATCCGATGAGGTACTATTAAAGACCCGATGCCATATGCCAACCATCGATAGAAGACATAGAGGATAGTGATGTAGATGAGATAGAGGATAGAGAGTTACCAATAGATGTGACCTATTTAGGCATGAGCCAATATTACATCAGGTACTAGAGGCTATAGGGGACCCATCCCATATTCCTTGAGGATTATCCTACAGGTGATCCAAGTCTTTCAGAGAGGACACACCAAGATAGTGGTAGTGAAAAGGAGGATGAGGATCTCAAAGATGAGGAGGAGTACATCTTTGAGGAAGATCCCATGGGGGAGGAGAGAGTAGAGGAGATGCCCCTAGCTAGTGATACTAGTGTGGATGTACACATTTTTTATGCATCACCATTGAGATCATGACGACCTCCACATCCCCACATAGAGACACCACCATTGAGGCCTAGACATAGCAAGTGTGGAGAGAGTAGTCACTCCATGCCCCCACCATCTAGACATTTTAGTGACATCTAGGAGGGAGACCTAGGTAAGAAATATGAGATTTGATTAGATATGTAATTTGATTTGAAAGAGCATGAAATTGATAAATGTAATTTTTATTCTGCAGCTAGTATAGTGGAGTGGAGGAGCTTTGTATCCAAGATTACGAAGGATACATGTATATCCTACTAACTACTAGCAAGCGAGCGAGATTCTTCCATTGGTCGCAGAGATCTTGATAGACATGCTGACATCTTTACATGTGTCCAACGAGAGCTGAGATTATGCAGAGAAAGGGAGGAGAAGCTAATAGTTGAGTTATAGAGTGCCCAAGGATGTTCACATGGTATGAGCATATTGAGGAGCCACACTCAGACACACAGATCTACATCTTCCCATCATAGGCTAGAGAGATCTAGGAGCCATCAGCCATCAGAGTGCAGTGATAGATGTAGTGATAAATAGGGCCATTGGCCACATATGCATCAGAAATTGAATTTTTTTTTGATGAATGAAAAAATTTCTCTACTAATTAGTTCTATGTTTGATTACTATTCTTTCATCAATATAAAACTTATTAGAAAGAAAGAAGGTGCATAAATATACTCACTATGTAATTTTTATAGAACTACATAGCCTATTAAAAAAACTTTATAAGGAATACATAAATGCACCAGGAAAGAAAAAATGAAATTAAGGATAATAAAATTTGAGATGGATAATATTAATAGGTTCCTTAAAAGAAACACCATCCATATCAGCAAGTTTATAAGTACTTGAACCAAAATCTTCAATAACAACAAAAGGTCCAAGCTAATTAGGGCTAAGCTTTCCTTTTTTACTTGGTAAAGCATTCACATTTCATTGATTCTCATATAAGACTAAATCACCAACCGAAAATGTTTGTTCAATTATCTTATGATTATATTTCTTCTGAAGAGATTTATGATAAGCTTTTATATGTTCTAATGCATGTATTCATTGTTCATCCAACATTTCTAGCTCTTGTAAGCGTTGTTCACGAAAAGTATCCTTGTCAATTATCCCATGAAATGAAAAATGTAGAGAAGGTATTTCTAATTCCAAAGGCATAAAAACATCAGTACCATAGACAAGATTGTAAGGATAAGTACCCATGGCAGTACGAACACTAGTCCTATAAGCCCATAAAGCATAGGTCAGTTGAGTATGCCAATCTTTCACATGCTTACTAACTATTTTTCTCAAAATTTGTTCAATGATTTTATTTGATGCTTCAACTTGTCCATTAGATTGAGGATAATAAGGAGTTGAAAATATATGTTGAATTTGATATTTCTCCAAGAATTTCATGACTTCTTTGTTTTTAAAAGAGGTGCTGTTATCCAAAATTATCATTGAAGGTATACCAAATCGTGTTATGATATTGTTAAGAATGAAATCAAAAATAACATCCACAGTTGTTGAATGAAGATGGACAACTTCAACCCACTTCATGAAGTAATCTACAGCAGTCAAAATGTAAGTATGTCCTTGAGAAGAAGCTGGTGAGATTTTTCCAATAAGGTCAAAACCCCAAATACTGAAAGGCCATGGAGAAACTTGATTGCAAAGCTCACAGGAAGGAGCATGAATCAAATTATGATGTTGTTGACATTGAGGACATTTCTTAACAAACATGAAAGAATCTTGTTCCATTATTTTCCAATAATATCCCACTCGAAGCAATTTATTAACTAGAGATTTTCTACCAAAATG
This sequence comes from Chamaecyparis obtusa, assembly GCA_027943335.1. Lineage (NCBI taxonomy): Eukaryota > Viridiplantae > Streptophyta > Pinopsida > Cupressales > Cupressaceae > Chamaecyparis > Chamaecyparis obtusa. The sequence continues at coordinate 49,984 of BSBK01007088.1, read as the reverse complement.
CCCACCACAAGAACCAGAATGAGCTTCTGCCAAAGCTACTAGGATTTCAGTTCTATTGAGACATCTTAATAATAATCCTTCATATGAGTGTTTGTAAAGTGTATCTTCTAGAATGATGTAATGTGCTGCAAGCTTCCTAATATGATTATGCATGTTCCTTGTTGCCGATTTAGGAAAAGTACCATCTTCCAAGAAATGAAAAATATGCGAATACCATTCATTCGAATACAAATTGAAACAATCAGAGGTAATCTTTTTAGAAATTGCAGGGCTTTTAAGAGTTTGTATAGTAAATTGAAAGTTTTCAATATTATTCTCAAGACAAACCAAAGAAGCTGCACTTGCCATGGCGTCGACATGTCGGTTATATTTCCTAGGTAAAATTTGAATCCTATAAGAAGAGAATTGTGAAAGCACATCAAGAGCTAAATCTCTATATTGTGTCATTTTATCATTCTTATTTTGATAACCTCCTTTAATTTTTTCAACAATTAGTTGTGAATCTCCATATATTTGCAAGTGTTTGATGTTAAGGGATGAAGCTGCTTGTAGGCCAGCTATAAGAGCTTCATACTCCACAATGTTATTAGTACAAGGAAAGGTTAATTTTTATGATAAAGGGATGGGTTTTTTTCATAGGAGGAACCAAGATAATACCAACTTTAGATCCTGTCTTACATTTAGACCCATCAAAATGTAATTCCCAAATATCATCTTGTTGAATAGCTAGAATATTGTCATCAAGGAATTCCATTGAAGTAGAACATGTATCAGAATGAGGACAAGGAGCTTTAGCTAAATAATCTGTTAAAGCTTGTCCCTTAATAGACTTCTAAGAAATGAAATTAAGATCAAATTTTGTAAGTAACATCACCCACTTTGCCAGACGGCCAGAGAGATCAGTTTGTGAGAAAAGATGTTTCAAAGGATCAAACTTGATAATCACATTGACTTCAACATTTATAAGATAATGCCTGAGTTTTTGACATGCATAAACTACAGCTAGACATTATCTTTCCAAATCTGTGTATCTTGTTTTGTAATCAAGTAAAGTTTGACTAATGCAATACATAGGTCTTTCTTTACCATCATTATCATTTTGAGCTAAAAACACACTCACAGCCTTCAGAGTGTTAGCTTGTGGTGACTAATCAGGAAAGTACTATCTAGGAAAGTACTATACACTTTTCCTCCCAACCTCACCGGGGTTCGGGGCCGGGCCGGGCCCCGAGCGGGGGTTTGGGGGTGGCAGCCCCCAAGAGCAGGGGTTCGGGGGCACAGCCCCCGAGGAAATTTTTTTTTTGAGGCCGACTACTTTTCAGTTATTTGGGCTGACTACTTATAACTCATTCAAACCCTAAAGCAGGAAAATATTGTATAATATGGCTTAGGGTTAGGGATTTTCATTATGTATGATTTTAGTACTTGCGACAGAATTGGGCTGTAACGGATTACAGATTGTAATCAGGATAATAATAATATTGGACTCACTATTGGTGGATGTAGCCCAGGGATTGGGTGAACCATGTTAAATTTGTGTGTCTTGTGTTCTATTCTATGTGGTTTATTATTTTCTAATATTAGTTTTATTTGCACATAATTGTTATTTCTGCCTTGTTAATCCTAACAAGTGGTATTAGAGCGAGGTTATTTCGTTCATTCTTTCATCTATTCTATGAAGTAGGTCTCATGAGTTAGTGGGAGAGTCTCTTAGTTAAGTGGGAGAAATGGCAGACGAGGGTAGGCTGAAGGTTGATAAGTTTAATGGGTAGAACTTCCAGTTATGGAAGATGCAAATGGAGGATTATCTCTATCAGAAGGATCTATGGTGGCCATTAGAGGGAGTAGCCAAGAAAGAGCAATCAATGTCTCAGGAGGATTGGGATATTTTGGATAGGAAGGCACTGGGGAGTATTCATCTATGCCTGGCACAATCAGTGGCATTCAATATTATTGAAGCAAAGATAGCTAAAGATCTGATGGAAACCCTAGCAAAGTTGTATGAAAAGCCTTCAGCTTCAAACAAGGTATTTCTTATGAAGCGTTTATTTAATATGAAAATGGTAGAAGGTGGATCAGTTACTGATCATTTGAATGAGTTTAATATAGTTACAAGTCAATTAACCTCAGTTAAAATTACTTTTGATGAAGAGGTTAGGGCTCTCTTGATTTTGTGTTCTTTGCCAGAAAGCTGGAATGGCTTGGTAATGGCTGTTAGTAATTCTATTTCTGGTTCTAATACCCTAAAGTATGATGATGTTATTGGTGTTATATTGAGTGAGGAAATTCATAGGAAAAGCTCAGGGGCATCCACATCGGGTAGTGTATTGAACACAGAAAGCAGAGGTAGAACAAGAGATAGAGGAAACAACTTTGGAAATCATGGGAAATCAAGAGAAAAATCAAAGGGAAAGAGGTCCGAATCTAAAGGGCCAAATGATTGCTGGTACTGTGGAAAACCAGGTCATAAGAAGAAAGATTGTTGGTCTCGGAAGAAATATCAAGGAGACAAAAATGATGGAAACAAGGAGGAAAATGTGGTAAGTAACAAATCCGAGGAGGATGCTTTGCTCTTGTCCTTAGAAAGTATTGATGATTCATGGGTTTTAGATTTTGGGGCTTCATTTCATGCTACACCCCATAGAAGTTATTTTGTTGATTATGTCCAAGGGGATTTTGGGCTAGTTTATTTGGGAGATAATGAACCCTGTCAGATTGTTGGAAAGGGAAAAATTAAGATTAAGTTGTAGAATGGGAATCATTGGCTACTACAAGAGGTAAGACATGTTCCAAGGCTGAGTAGGAATTTAATTTCAGCAGGGCAACTAGGTGATGAGGGTTGCACAGTTACTTTTAATGATAAAAATTGGAAGGTTTCAAAAGGTTCCTTAGTAGTAGCAAAAGGTGTGAAAGTAGGCACCTTATATCTTTGTACAGGTCATACTGTTCCTTCTACTTTAATTATTTCAGAAGATAATGAATGTTCAGGAACAGTGGCTGCAGTTGAGCAGGAAGAACATCAAACTGTTGCTGTAGATTTTGACACAGCACTGTGGCACAATAGACTCAGGCACATGAGTGAAAAAGGTATGAAATTACTTCATTCAAAGAAAGTTTTACCTGGTCTGAAATGTGTCAATATGGATTTCTGTGAAAGTTGTGTTTATGGAAAACAAAAGAGAGTTAGTTTTGTGAAGAGTGGGAAGGAAAAGAAAAATGAGAGATTAGAGCTTGTGCATACAGATGTATGGGGACCAGCTCAGGTATCTTCCCTTGGTGGCTCTCTGTATTATGTTACATTTATAGATGATGCAACAAGAAAAGTATGGATTTATTTCCGTAGACAAAAATCTGATGTATTTCAAACTTTTAAGAAATGGAAATGCTTGGTTGAGAATGAGACTGGTAAAAAGTTAAAATGTCTCAGATTTGATAATGGTGGTGAGTATTGCAGCACAGAATTTGAAGAATATTGTTCCTCTAATGGTATTCATAGGCAGAAAACTGTACCAAGGACTCCACAAGAAAATGGAGTGGCTGAACGCATGAAACGGACAATAATGGAGCGTGCAAGGAGTATGAGGTTGCATGCTAGGCTGCCCAAAAATATGTGGGCAGAGGCAATGAACACTACTATTTATTTAATCAATAGAGGCCCCTCTACTCCTTTGGACTGTGGTATTCTAGAGGAAGCATGGAGTGGTAAGAAGGTGAGTTATTCTTTTCTCAAAACCTTTGGTTGTGAAGCTTTTGCACTTATAGATTTTGAAAATAGAACCAAGCTGGAAGCTAAGTCAAAGAAATGTGTATTTGTTGGGTATGGCATTGATGAATTTGGTTATAGGCTTTGGGATTTTGAAAATCATAAAATTGTAAGAAGCAGGGATGTCATATTCAATGAGAAAGTATTGTACAAAGATCTATTGCTGCAGCATGAGAAGAAAGAAAATGACTATGTAGTACTAGATGATACTCCACAAGTTCATGTTCCAGTAGTTCCTTATGCTCCGCAACAATAGAAACAACAAATACCACACACCCCAGTGAGTGTTAGACGGTCAACAAGGCTAAGTAGACCTCCAGAAAGATTTTCTCCATCTTTGTATTCTGTTTTGTTAACAGATGCTGGTGAACCTGAATGTTATAATGAAGTTGTGCAGGTGGATACAAAGCTTCAGTGGGAGTCTGCAATGACAGATGAAATGGACTCTTTACTGAAAAATCAGACATGGGATTTAGGTAAGTTACCTGCAGGTAAAAGGGCTTTACAAAATAAATGGGTTTACAAGATAAAAGAAGAGGATGGAGGTACGAAAATATTTAAAGCCAGATTAGTCGTAAAAGGATTTACACAGAAACATGGTATTGATTTTGATGAGATATTTTCTCCAGTTGTTAAAATGACTTCTATTCATACTGTTTTAAGTATTGTGGCTACTGAAGATTTGCATTTAGAGCAGCTTGATGTTAAAATAGCCTTTCTTCATGGTGATTTGGATGAAGAAATATTTATGGTTCAGCCACAAGGATTTGAGGTCAAGGGTAAGGAGAATTTGGTGTGCAGATTGCAGAAAAGTTTATATGGCTTGAAGCAAGCACCTCGACAATGGTATATTAAATTTGACACTTTTATGAATGGGCATGGATATAGTCGGTGTCATTCTGACCATTGTGTTTATTTTAAGAGGTTGGATGATGACAGCTACATTATTTTATATTTATATGTTGATGATATGCTTGTAGCTGGGTCTAACATGGATCACATTAAGGGGTTGAAACAACAGTTAGCAAAATCTTTTGCTATGAAGGATTTGGGGGTAGCAAAACAAATCCTTGGTATGAAAATTTGTAGAGATAGGAAAAATAGGAAATTGTCTCTATCTCAGGCTGATTATATTGAGAAGGTGTTGCAACGTTTCTCTATGGAAAATGCCAAAGCTGTCAGCACACCTTTGCCTGGTCATTTGAAATTGACTAAGGATATGTGTCCCAAGACACTAGAAGAAGAGACTAAAATGTCTAAGGTACCCTATGCTTCAGCTATAGGGAGCTTAATGTATGCTATGGTATGTACTAGGCCAGATATTGCACACGCAGTGGGAGTCATTAGCCGTTATATGAGTAACCCTGGTATTGAGCATTGGAATGCAGTCAAATGGATTCTCAGATATTTGAGAGGCACATCTAGTAAGTGTTTACACTTTGGGGGTTCTACTACTACTGTACAAGGCTATGTTGACTCAGATTTGGTAGGAGATATAGATAGCAGGCGGAGTACTACAGGTTATATATTTACTGTTGGTGGGACAGTAGTGAGTTGGATTTCTCGACTACAAAAGCTGGTTGCTTTATCCACTACAGAGGTAGAGTATGTTGCTGCTACAGAGGTAGCCAAGGAGATGATATGGCTTCAATTCTTCATGGAAGAATTGGGACATCCACAAAAGGATAATTTTCTACATACAGATAGCCAAAGTGCCATTCATCTTGCAAAGAATTCTGCTTTGCACTCAAAGACAAAACACATACAGTTGCGGTACCATTTCATTCGATCAGTTTTGGATGATGGACAGTTAAGGCTGGAAAAGATTCATACTGATGATAATCCAGTAGATATGTTTACAAAGATAGTAACAAGGGAGAAGTTGAACTCATGTTCAGCTTCAGTTGGTCTTCTAGACTGAACAAAATAAAGGAACAGCTGAGTCCAAGGTGGTTCAATCCAGTGGGAGCCTCATGTGGGTAGCGGTATTGCTACAGGATCAGTCTCCAAGTGGGAGGTTTTTTAGTATAGTGTGGATACTGATCAGTCACCAAGTGGGAGATTGTTAGCTTGTGGTGACTAATCAGGAAAGTACTATCCAGGAAAGTACTGTACACTTTTCCTCCCGACCTCGCCGGGGTTCTATTCTGTGTGGAAATTTTTTTTTTGAGGCCGACTACTTTTCGGTTATTTGGGCCGACTACTTATAACTCATTCAAACCCTAAAGCGGGAAAATATTATATAATATGGCTTAGAGTTAGGGATTTTCATTATGTATGATTTTAGTACTTGCGGAAGAATTGGGCTGTAAGGGATTACAGATTGTAATCAAGATAATAATAATATTAGACTCGCTGTTGGTGGACGTAGCCCAGGGATTGGGTGAACCACATTAAATCTATGTGTCTTGTTTTCTATTTTGTGTGGTTTATTATTTTCTGATATTAGTTATATTTGCACATAATTGTTATTTCTGCCTTGTTAATCCTAACACAGAGTCACTAAAGTGTATCAATGGAATGGTTTATCAAATTTAGCTAGTTGCAAGATAGGAGGATTTTCAAGATACTCCTTAAATTTCTCAAAGGTTTGTTTACACTCATCATTCTAAGAGAAAGTAGTATCCTTTCTAAGCAAGGAAGTAAAAGGAATAGTTCGATCAGCTAAATTAGAAATAAAGCGATGAATAGCTTGTATTTTTCCTTGTAAACTTCGTAACTAAGAAATATTCTTAGGAGGAGGAATATTTACAATAGCTTCAGTCTTTTTAGTATCTACTTCTATGCCTCTCTTAGAGATTATAAATCCTAATAATTTACCAGAATCAACTCCAAAGATACATTTCTTAGGATTCAATCTCATGTTGTAACTTCTAATCCTTCCAAATATTTGTCATAGACTAGTAACATGATCTTCTCTTTGTATAGAGTTTGCTAAGATATCATCCACATAATCTTCAAGGATCTTATGAATGTAATCATGAAAAATCAATTTCATAGCTCGTTGATAAGTTGCTCTTTCATTCTTTAATCCAAAAGGCATCATGACCCAACAAAAGGTTCCCCAAGGTGTTATAAATGTGGTCTTAAATTGATCTTTAGGAGGAATAAAGATTTGATTATATATAGAAAAACCATCCATAAAAGATAACAAGGCATGACCCGCTATTGAATCCACAATCATATCAATGTTAGGTGATGGGAAATCATCCTTTAAGGATGCCTTGTTTAAGTCTTTAAAATTAGTACACATCCTTATCTTATTTTCTCCTTTTGAAATAGGCACAATGTTTGCAATCCAATCTGAGTAATCAATAGAATGGATACATCCAGAATCTAATAACTTTTCAATTTCAATTTTAACCAATAAAGCAATTCGCGGATTCATCTTTTGAATTTTCTGCTTCACAGGTTTCATATTTGGTTTTAAAAAAAATGTTATGAGTAACAATCTTAGAATTTATACCCGACATATCTGAATATGTCCAAGAAAAAATTTCCTTAAATTCAAGTAAAAGGGAAATCAACTAATCACGTTCATCTTGATTCAAACATTTCCCAATCTTTATCATCTTTTCACTGTCATTCTCATCCATTTGAATATCAATAGTCTCAGTTATTAACAAATCACTTCATATCGGAGGATCCATCAGTAACAGGAGAATATTTTGTTCATCATGTTCCCCAAAATAAGCATCGGTATTTAAACAATAAGGCTTCTATCATTTGTGATGGAACTTAGGTAAATCTTCATAAACCCCTAAAAATTCCATTAAGATTTCATCTTCAGGAAAAATATCCAAAGTAGGTACTTGATTAATGTCAATAAGGAGTGGGTTAACCAATTTCAACTGTCCACTATAGATATGATTAACATTAAGAGGAAAAGATGATGTTTGTCTATAAAGATTGAATCCTAATCCATATGTATGATCATTAATTTCATTATCCAAAAGTACTTGTATACCTTGTTCATATTCACCACATCCTTTCCCATTAAATCCTGATTTCTTAAGCAAATGATAACCAGGACCATATCGATCAGTCATATGAGATGGAGTCCAAGGAGCAACATATGTCACAATTTCATAACAATCAAGTTTTATAGTTTCAATCATTTCATTAATCGAAGCAGCAAAAAATTTACTTTTTAGTTCCTCAGAAAGCGGGGAAGGAGTAAATTTTTTTTTCTCAAATTCACTTTGTTGCTTCATGAATTCCAAATTAGAGATCTTATATTATCCAATGAAGGTAGGATTAAAATCCAATGTCCCCCAATCATCCTCAGTCAAAGAAGATGATGAAGCTTCCTGTTGTTGTATCTTAGATTGTTTTATCTCAGACTATTTTTCAATCTCTTTACTTGGTTGAAGAGGCTCAGAGATTTTAGCATAATTTGCATTCAAGCAAGGATTGGGTGCATCATCCGCATTAACGTATACATTAAGTTGTTATAGATGAACCTAACCTTGCGATGAAGAGTAGAAGGAACTGCATGCATAGTATGTAACTAAGGTCTTCCTAAAAGAAGGTTATAATTGAGAGGTCTAGGCATAACACGAATAGATGTATTTAAGATAACTGGACCAACTTTAACAGGTAAGGTAATAATGCCCAAAGTTCTCTTTGCATTATTGTCAAATCCAAGTATATGAACATTATCAGGTTGAATAGTTGTCAGATCAGCTTTAATTGCCTTAAGCATATCCATGTTGCAAACATTAAGTCTAGATCCATTATTAATTAATGTTCTTCTAATGATACTATGATTAATAGAGACAACAACCATAAGAAAATCATATTGATTCTGCACCTCAAGAGAAGGTAAATCATTATCAGAAAACACAATAGGAGGTACAGAAGGCATAGTATGCATGCAATCTAAAATAGAATGAATGTTCTCTTGATTAGGAGGTGAAGTAGGAAGAGTGGATAAAGCATTTTGCAAAGCCTCATGATATGTCAGGGAAGTTTTAAGTAATTCCCATAAAGATATCTTAGTAGGAGTAGCACGTAATTGGTCAACTAAGTTATACTCCTTAAAGGTAGAAGGAAACCTAGGTGCTTGAGGAAGCATAGGTTGAGAAGGAGGTAAAGAAACAAGAACAATAGGCTGAAGGTTATTCCATGTATGATAAGCATGTGAAACAAAATCAGTGTTATCAAAGAAATCCAAAGGATCTCTAGGTTTACCCCTAATTGTGATGCAAGGACATCCTTTTACCATCATCAAAGGTGTAGGATATATCATTTTAGGTTTATCAATGTTGCAAATAGTGGGATATGAAGGTAACCATGCACACACCCTATGGTAAAGGTCAATTGGAGAGGTTGTGGAGGAGAGTGAAATAGGAATAGGATCAATGGAGATCTTATTCAAAAAATTTTCATCCTCACTACCATATACCTCATTAGGGAATCTATCCTCTTGTACAATAAAAGCCTCATCAAAGTACCCAAAAAAAGAATCATACATGTTGAATACAAAGAAATTCTAAAAGAATGAAAATGTAAATGTTTTTGTATTTTAAAGAGATTTTGCAATTTTTTTGTATTTTTGAAATATAAATGCAAGATAGGTATACATGCAAGAAATCTAATCTTATAAGAATGAAATATTTAAATCTAACACCAAAAAGAAAGATTTATCGTAAACGGGTTCACCAAAATGAATAGGTGAAAAATGGAAGCTATCAATAATGCATCTAACATTCCTCACTATTCATTTGTAATGCTAGAAGTTGGAATTGAATAAGTAATTTAAATCTGGAAATACTTGAAATCAAATAAAAGAAGGTACATATCTCATGATGGAATAAATCTGGAAATACCTATTTTTTGATGCCTGTGTACATTCTTGGGAAATTTTGCAACCAGATCTAGGACCAGAAAACCGCAATAGAGAAAACCCAAAAAACTTTTGTCTTTCTAGAAGCAGGTCATCTTTGACCCAGATAGCGGGGCAAGGTCTTACCCTAGGGTAGGATCTTGACCCTCCCAGCTCCAATGGATATTTTGTTTTTGGATCTCGGAAGTTCACCAAAAATGGTACTCATATTTGTACTACAATTCTTGAAACAATGACTATAGATATTTGAAAATGGTGTTTTAGGGTGGTTATATAGAGTTTTGCCTTAGTCAAACCCCCATTTTGGTGATCTCCACCTCCACATATAGCTAGTTGTAATAGAATGTGTGTGTGTATTGAATGTGTAATACCAAGATCTAATCCTCTAGATTAAAACCCTAGCATGAATGTGTATAAAAAAGCAATGCATAGATTTGAATAAGATAAGAAAGCATACCAAGCCCTAAGGCTAAATTACTCCTACCAAACTCATAATCTGTAATTGCTATCCCATGATTGTATCTTTGAATGCTTGAATATTGATAATGGTGGATCAAGGAAGAAAGGATCTCTCTTGCTCCAAATAGGTTTTCACAATGGTGTGTTCACAAAAATGCTTGATATCAACAATGGCTTGATCTTCTATATCATCCTCTTGCAATATTGCATCTTCATTCCACCATCACTTGCTTGCTTGAATCAATTATGATTTCACTTGATATCTTGATTGTGAAATTGCTTGATCTCACTTGGTCATGCTTGATGTCTTGTGAAAATGATGGCAAATGAGAGTCTTTATATAGAGGTTTCAAGGTGAGGCTCCTAGAGAAATGTGAGGACCCATAATTTAAATTTCACCTCAAATTATGGTCTAATCACAACAACCAAGGAAGGAGGGAAAATAATTAATTGAAATTTGAATTAAAACCCTTCTGCACTCGGATCCAAAAGCCTGGCATTAATTTCGGGGCCCGCTGGGACCAAATTTAAAAAGGGGAATCAAATCTCGAAGGAGGTCAAAGATGACCTAGTATTTGACCTAGGTTAGGGATGACCTAGTCTCTAACCTAGGATAGGGACAACCTTGTCCTTAACCTAGGTGTCCAGATCCAGTCAGAATGAGAAATAGGAGGTCTCAAGGATGCCCAGGGACCTAGAAATGATGTCAAAATAGGGCAGAGTGCCAGGAAGAGGCACAAAATCCTATGATGAATATGATGAAGGCCAAGAGGACCTATTTCTAAGTCCTACCTAGAAAATAGAACCATAGAAGAGGGAAATTAAGGAGAATCCTTATGATCCTAACCCTAATTTCTCCTAGAATGAAGGAATCAAGTGCAGATGCATCTTAAATACAAGTCTATCATGATAAATGCACTAAAAGAGGGTGCTAAACCTACCAAGATGGAAGTGCTTCCATTTTAAGATGATATAGGGGGTATATACTACTACTGGGATTCATATGGATTTGTTGGGGACAAGGGGCTGGAGATGTGTAGGAATGGAAGTACCTTGCTGTGCAAAGTTAGCCAATATGGCTTGTCGATTCTGATCAATAAGTGCACTCAAAATTTGTGCATGCCCTAGATGGTTCATGAATGTTTCCATAGAAAATGAAGTGGGTGGTATGTTTAGCTCTTCCCACACATTATCAACTTCTGGGTTCTGTGGATTGTAAGTTACCATTGCACTGGTAGGATTGTTAAGATTCAATGAACTGGTGGCCTGATTGGGATCCATATTCCTTCTCTTTCTAGATCTTGTCTCGATAGGCATGGAGTGTAAATCTAAAGATGATAATGCAAATGATGGGTGGATGCAAATCTAAAGAACTTAATGATGATAGATTTCTAAGATGTAAATGCAAGGATTTGGATCAACTGAAGGATGGTGAAATGTTGAGTGATAGTGGAGTGCTTGACTTGGATTGAAGATGATGGAATATTGGTGGAGGATGGTGGAATGATTGAAGATGATGGAATATTGGTGGAGGATGGTGGAATGCTCAAAGATGATGGAAGATTGGTGGAGGATGGTGGAGGATTGTACTAAGTGTCAACAAATGAGTTACTACTTCCTGATATAGGATCAATGGGGATTGTCAACCTAGGATAGACTGATGATCTTTGGCTGACATGATTCTTCTTAATGCATGCCAATCTCTTGCTTGAGATGATGAGGCTAACAATGACAAGTATAGATTTCCATAGATAATTCTCTATCAAAGGGGTGAGATTTATGATTTGGGATGAGGATTGGAAGCAACTCAAAGGATAGGACATGAAGTGAATGGATTTGGATCACTAGATTTGGATTCTGATTTGGATGATGGGTTTAGACTTGGATGGTGGATCAAGGATGATGGATCAAGGATGATGGATCAAGGATTTGGATCAAGGATTTGGATCAAGGATGATGGAGGAGGACTGAATGATGCAATCTCTAAGAGAATGATCTAGATGCAGCTGAAAAGGATGATCTATGATGCAACTAGGAAGATGATAGATAATACAAGAATGTAGATAAGAATGACTTAGGATGCAACTAAGGATGGATGGTGATGAAATGTTGCAAATAGGAATGATTTAGGATGAAAGGATGCCAAGATAGGATTGTAGGATTCTGAAGGAATGGAGGGTATATGATGGGGCACTCTAGTTTTCTCTCTCTAGGTTGACATAGTGATGGTTAACTTGGAATCGATATGCAAACTATTTCACCTTTGCATTATACTCCACGTTGTCAAGTTTCTACTGATACTTCTCTTCTACTTGGATTGCCTCTAGGATAGGTTGGTGATCTTTAAGGTTCCTTTCTACAACCTTCTTCTCTTAATAAACTTGGGAATTAGGAAGCTTAGCTTTCTTGTGCTTGGTCAAATTGAACATAGCTTGGGAAGATTTTGGAAATTGGATTGAGACAAAGCTCTAGATATCTGATTTTGAAGGATTTCTTTGCAAGTATGTCTGAATGATTTTGGCCAAGTTTTGGATTAGTTTGATGTCTCCAATGGAAAAGGAAAAACTCAACAAAAGATTTTATGAAAAGCAATCCCAACAAAGGAAAAGGAAAATTTGTGGGATAAAAGCAATATGTCTGACCTCTGATTTTGATATTCTTTTGAAAAGGGTGTATGTTCTGTCAAATGTTTGTAACTTTGAAGAACACACTAAACAAAACTACCTAAGGACAAGGCTTGTATCAAAATATTTTTCCACATCTTGGTATCCCTAAAAGGGATACATATGGTGAGTGTCTTAAGGTGATTTGGGAAACCAATTGGTTTGTTCCTTGCACAAAGATTCTGATACCTTCGGGAGTAGATCGGGTAGCTTCTAATTTAATAAGTTTGTAATTTGATCTGTGGAGTCCTCCCAATCAGTTTGTACACGTGTAACTCACTTAAGAGCCTGGTTGACCATGCCAAAATAGTAGGGATATTCACCTACCTTAGGCTACCATCAACACACATTGCTTTGAAGTTCTCCAAAGAGGAAGTGCTTTTCTCTTTGGACAGGCTTCGCTAGAAGTAGAATAAATGAACTTGTCTGATTTCAAGTGTTTTACATCACTTAGATTAAAGATATGCTCTGAAAAGGGAAACTCCTAGATGTACATCATGAAGATTATTTCCCAAATTGATTAAGTGATCAAATTGAAAGCTTGCCAGCACAAATGATAAAGGTTTTGACTTGTTCTCTCCTCTTTGAAAACAAGAATTTTTTAGTGAGATCTAAAATTTCTTTATTTGGGCATTCAAGATTGATTTTGTACTTCATTTAGGAATTTGATCTTGAACTCTGAAATGGAAAGAACTTGCTTTTTTTTCACTTTAAGTCATTCAAGATTTGTGTGTTTATTTTTTGGACTCAAAGAAAAATGACTCTCCTGGACTTTGGTTCATTGCCTTATATTCACTCGAGATTTGATTTTTTAGAGCCCAATTTGATTAGAACAAAAAACTAGCTGATGAAGAAAACTACTTTGAAATTTATACCCCCTTACAAAAGGCATAACTTTCTACTCACAATTCAAAAATATACGTCGTTTACATAGTTGGAAAGATAATCCAATTATCTAGAGGTGAATTTCAGGAGACCTCTGAAGACCTCTGAAAATGAAATTTACTAACATATCAAAAAAAATACAGATTTTTTTTTTGGATTTCTTAAGGTTCATTTTTTAAGCCCAAAAATAGAGTTCCTAGATTGCTTGTAGGAAGTTGAGAAAAGCATTAAGTTGATTTTAAAACCCAATCTGAAGTGTGGTTGGTTCCTTCAAAAGCTTGTTGCAAATGAATATATGCACAACAATTATAAAAAAATGCGCAAAAACTATCTATAAATGTACAACAATATTAAACATATGCACAACAATACTTACAGATGCGCACTTGTATCTTACGAATGCGCCACTACCATTTTGATATTTTTGCAAGTGTACTTGATGAATGAGCAACTTTTGTTTTTTGCTAAAATTGCATTATTGCAATTTTGCAGACACAGTGCAAAAGCACACTTCGGCTTTACAAATGCGCAACCTAAATCAACAGATGCGCAGTAGTAAATAAAAAATGCACAACGAGAACTTACAAAAGTGCAGTTCTGGTGAACTGATACGCATGCATAGAAATTTTTGCACAAATGCGCAGGTGTGACAAAGGACAAAAAAGGATGGCCCAAAATTTTGAAAAATGGATGAGGTTTTGATTGTTTGAAGTTGATGATTAGGACAGGGGTCCCAACGGGCGTGCCAAAATGTAGACTAGGTTATCTGTATTTGTTCAGAATAGGCATAAACAAGGAAAATGTTAGATTAATCTATTATTTATATCAATTGAAAAATAGAAACATCTAACTAAGCCACCTTAGATTAAGCCTAAAATAGGTGCACCTAAGCACTGTTTGATTTTATTTGATAGGAGGGATGGGTGTGCTCTCAAAGACACATGGAGCTGATCCTTAATGCATTTTGGGATAGATTGGGATGGATTAGGGACCATAAGAACCCCATATTGGCACACAATTAGGTATAGAGAACTTGATTTGTCCCTAGGGCCTTAAGGATCCTAATGAAGATGAAATGCAAACTAGGCTACAAATGATTAATCTAGAGTTGATTCTAATCCAAATGAAACATGATATGATGCCAAAATGATTAGAAAAGCTTAGTAAAGAACTAGATTCAATCCATTAAGCTATTCTAAGATGATCTATAAAAGCATAAAATAGAGTTAATCTAAAAAATATGATTAAAAGCTTGAGATCTAGGAGTAATCTAGCATTATAACACTACTATGAAATGGTTATGTGAATTGGTCTATTTGCTCTAAGAAGGGAGGGTATTTATAAGAATTGAGTAAGGGCTTGGGTTAGGAAGAGGAGTTAGGGTCAGAGTCAGGGTTTGGGGTAGAGTTTGGGGTATAGTTAGGGGTAAGGTTAGATGGGCAAGGGTTAAGGTTGCTCACACATGTGTGAGCAACACTAGGGAAGTGTGCCTAGGGGACCAAGAGGAAAGAGGAGACATGAGCTTCATTAATGGCTTGTAAGAGTCATTAATGAGGATGTAAGAGGCATTTATGAGGGGATTTGACCAAAAGGCCAAAGGTTGAAGGTTAAGGCTAAAAAGGGTAGGAATCACCCTTTAAGTAGGTTTAGGATGGATTTAGGAAAGATTAGAAGAGGTTAGGGCTTTCTAGAATATTTCTAGGTTTTTGAGGGATTTAAATAAATATTTTATTTGTTTAAAGGATTTGGTCAATTTATTAAATAATTAATAAATATTGGAGGGAATGATGCTTAAATTAGATTTAAACATTTCTGGAAGGGGTTCCTTAATTAAATGTTTTTAATTAAGATAGGAGGAATTAATGGCATACTAATAAATTAGTTAATTAAATAAATAATTAATTAACAAGTGATGATGTCATCAGGGGTTTTTGGAAAAATAAAAATAATTTTATTTACCAAAGGATTTTTAGGTGTCTACACATAGCATAACATGCATTTTCATATTTTGATTATCTCGATGATACACTATTTTGGCTTATTGGACTTATTGGACCATGATTTTATATCATTAGACGTTATGTGATGATTTTTATATTATGTTGATGATGATGTTAGATACACTTTTATATGCTCATGATATAGATGCAAACTAAATTTTGAACCTTATATTTTGATACTCATTGATTTGTGAAATATGATTGAAATGATTCAGGATGTCAAATTGTTTTATATATGTAATAACTTGATTCTACAAATTCTTTAGGTCTACTTGAAATAGTAAGAATTTAAAATATATATGTTGCATGAGGAAATTGAATTTCAGATGATGTTTTTAATTATGATGAGATGTATAATGTTAATTGTTAATGTATACATGTTTAATTTATTATCATGAATTTTTGGTGATATGTATATAGTTTATTCTTGAGCTATTGATACTTTGATCAAGTGTTTCAAGAAATTGACCACTATTTTTAAATTCGGGGAATCAAGGATGGATCAATGTGAATTCCATGTAAAATCCAAGGTTAACTCTATAAAAATATGTAACCTCATTGTTATGTGTTTTAATTTGTAAATGTGATGCATGGTGAATTGTAATATTGTAAAATTATAATTATGTATCCATTTGAAATGCCATGTGTAAATTTAAGTGTGACATGTTTATGTTGTGTCAATTGACACATGTACATGTGAGTTGGCATGACCAAGTGAGTTATTTTGGATTAGATTGTTACCCTAGGGTCACCTTGTAGTGTTCCCATGTAGGGTTACTTAATTGTGAAGTCAAAATAGGAGTCCCATCATGCAAAACCATAGGTTAACTCTTGGGGAGTTTTTGAGGAGTTAAATGGAGCCCTAGAGGATGGTTAGGACTAAATTTATCTAGCTCTATAGGTTTACTATGGGTTAGGGGTTAATTTTTGACCAAAAACATGTCCAAATCTCAATTATGGCCTTCCAAAACTTACCATTTTAGAGAGTGACGAAATTGAGTGGATGTGAAGCCCATCCCTTTCTCCACATTTTTGGTCCACCTCTCATTTATGATAGGAGACAAGATGGAAAAGAAGGAATCCAAAATATTCTCTCATTAAGATGTGTAGTTAGGAAGTTGGTGAGGGTTTTCCTTTTAGTGGAAATTTGGAGGAATTTGTAGGTTGATTGCCCACTCTCCAAACTTGGAGACTTCTACTTGACTTAGTGAGAGTTGTGAGATATGGCCAAGGAAGGAAAAGCTAAGGAGGTAATAGGCTCAACTTCAACCTCATTTTCACCATTTCCTGGAGCAAGGTCGGTTTTCCTATCATTGAAACCATGTAATTTTTATATTTTGTATGTGTGAATTGAAAATCTTTTAATATGTAAATCTTGATGTTGTTTTCATATTTTCCATGGATCTTCTTGTGGATGTTTCCTTTTCTTGTTGATTTCATGTTTTTTTGGGTGTGCAAGGCTATACTCACCCTAGGTAAGGGAAGAGATCCTTGAGGGTGAATGGATGGGAATTTACAAGTAGTGTAGAGTCTCTCCTTGTGAAGGAGAAGGATATGACATGGAGTATGGGCTCCATGTTTCCATATTTCTTGTTCTAAATATTTGGGGGCCATAAGGGAGAAGTGCATTTGTGAAATGGGAAAGAGAAAATGTATCTTGTAGCCTTGTAAAGGCATTGGTTGATCTATGTATTTGTATGGCTTCTCCTATTTGGGTTCACTTTCCACCTTCACCCCTCTTCATGGGTCCAAGGTGATCCATTGTGCAAGCTAAGGGATTTGGAAAATTTGTTTAGTTTTATTTTTGTTTGTGTGTGTTTGAAGAGGTTTGAGTGTAGCCATCCATTCTTGTTTCTCCAAGCTTGAGAGTGGCCTTGCAAATGCCTAGGTTGGGAGGTGAGCTCCCACGGTCAATCTTTTTGTAAATCATGCAGATTGCTTGGATTTGTTGATGGCATTCTTGAAGAGGAGTCTCATGTGATGTTGCAAAATTTCTTTAAGGGTTTATGGTTTTTTCAAAAAGAGTGTAGTTAGCATTAAAACTTGTGTATAGTTACTTTTTAAATTTCTTGTGAAAAAAGAAGTTAATATTGTAAGTTGTAATGTAAATCTTTGAGAAAATAAAGAATGATTCATTTAAGTATTTTTGTTGTAAATATGGTTTTGAAATTCATCTTCTTGTATGATATTTTTGGTATTAAAAAAAAGACATTCATGGAATTTTATTGTGTTTCAAGAAATGAGGTTATTATGTTGTTCAAATAATGTTTTGTATTTGTTAAATTTTCCTCTAATTGTTTCAAATAAATAAGTTTTAGTTTCTGTCCTTTTTATGTAATTTAAAAAAAATAGATTTATAATATGTTATGTACTCCTATGCAAAAATAAATAAAATCAGGTTGCTGTTATAAAAAAATAAAATCAAAATTTATTGAGTCATTTGAGTTTTATACAAAAAAGGGAAAATATGTTCTTCTATAAAGTTTTATATGAGTAATGAAGTTTTGTAAGTTAGTACGTATTCAAAAATATATACTTAAATTTGAGGCCTTTAGTTAGACCCCTAAAAGTTATTCTTTTTGTTACAAATAATTGCATTAAGTGTTGTCATTAGTGCCACACATATAATTGGTAAAGGAAAGAAAACAAACAATTCGGTCAAAACACCAAGTATAGTAACTGAGCAGAGCATAAGGAGAAAGAAATGTTAACCGAGCATCGACACTGAGCCACATGATTATCGAGGATACAAAGTACAATTATAACCGAGTATACATGATTACCAAACATCAGTATTTTATTGAGGAAGAGATACAATATTTACCAAGCAATGCAGGATTGACATAAAAGTTTGTAATGACACTGAAAACAAGGTAAACAATTTTTACCAAGCTAGAAAAAAGTTTACATAAATCAAGTTAAATAATTCTTGGAGATATCAAATTGATTGGTGATGATCCCTATACATTTTTGAATTAGGTTATTCATATAGATCGTTGATCAAATGTTTTCTATATGTTTCCTTAACCCTAATTAGGTCAAAATCATTATGATTTAAGAATTTCCAAGATGTCAGATTATAGAAACATGATAAGTAGTAGCTGCCTATAGGAGACATGTGAAGATCAGATAGGGTTATGAAGCAAAAATTTTGACAGAGTATTAAGGTTTATATCAGAAGAATACCAGAGGCTAGCGAGTAGTATTTGAAGGAGATATCTATCATAGAAAGGTGATTTTAGATAAGGGCTAAATAGATATGACATTCAACAAAGTAATTTGCAACATCCATATCATTTATATTATTACTTTCTAAAAATTGTAGTAGAAAATCTCTTAATAGAGTAGACTTAACCATCTCATTTTAAATCTCTTAACTAAGTGCACACTTAATGAGTGTTGCAAAATCCTCTGACAAGGTAGATCTTAAAAGATCTTAAATGTTACTCCTAACATGGTAATATCATTAGAAGTGAGCAAGATTGTATGCTTTAATAGAAAACTTTATTACTTTAGTTAGTGAAGCTTTGTGAGTTTCATCCCCACTGCAGTTTTAACCTTCTAACAAGGGTTTCTGCG
Organism: Chamaecyparis obtusa; assembly: GCA_027943335.1. Taxonomy (NCBI): domain Eukaryota; kingdom Viridiplantae; phylum Streptophyta; class Pinopsida; order Cupressales; family Cupressaceae; genus Chamaecyparis; species Chamaecyparis obtusa. The sequence continues at coordinate 30,787 of BSBK01007088.1, read as the reverse complement.
ATACAAAAATCTTTATGTCAAACGTATGAAGTTTCATGAATGCTTATTTGTTAGATTTGAAGTATTTTACATTTTAGTTATGTTCATGAATGAATGGTAACTATGAATATGATAGACAGTTAATGAAGGACATTATCTTGTGGATTGAGAATAAAAGTTTTTAGGGTTCCTGATTCACTTCTTCCCTTTTAGTAACTCACCTTTCCATAATCCCAACAATTGGTATTAGAGATTGTTCTCTTTTTAAAGAAGTTTAATCACTGAAGAGGAAATATCCATAGATATGGAAAGGTACAATCTTGACAAGATAATTAAAAATAAAAAATTGGAGTTGCAGATTACCTTGGAATAACTTAAGGATATCAAGGAAAAACTAATAGATTCATTGAGAAAGAGGAAGGAATTAGCATTGAGACAAAATGATACTTAGTATCAAGAAGAATAAATTGAGGAATTATCAGAAGGATCTGGAAGTGTATCTAATGCATCTGAAGCAACTTTTTTAGATCTATCAGAAAAGAATCAACACCTCACTGAAAAACTAAAAGCACTACACATTGGACAAGAAACACAAATGGTAAGAATGATTAAAGTTATTAATAGTACAAGACAAGTTGAAAAAGAGAGAAATATGGCTATTGAAGACAAAATACAAATGAATGAAAAAATGGAAGAAAAAGAATTAGAAATATTAAGGTTGACCGAGCATCACTTTGAAATTGCAAATCAGATGGTTACCACGAGTCAAGAAGTTAATGGGTGAACAATGAGCTTGCTAGGAAATTGGAAGAAATTGGTGAATTAAGGAAAGAAAATGAAAGACTAAAAAATGAATTGAAGATGTAACATCAAACCAATGAATTGATAAAGAAAGCTGAGGAAAGCACCAAATAGATGGATGAATTCTTAAGGATTTAGAGGAGACTAGACAAAACCATTGGATTAGGATATATCGAGAAAGGAGAATCATCAAATAAATTAGAGAAAAGGAATGCCTATGCAAATCCAAGACCAAAGAAAATCTCATGCTATCATTGTGGGAAAACAGGTCATACAAAAAATGTCTGGAGGAGTAAAGTAAGTAAAGCTAAAGGTACTCCCAACACTATTCCAAAATTTGATGGTTATTGCTACAATAGAAAAAAATATGGACATCAAGTAGTTGAATGTAGATCAAAGACAAACAAATCACCTAAGAGGAACTACATGGAAAAGCATTGCAATACTTACAAAAAGCATGGTCACATATCACAAGAATGTAGGGCACAACTGAAACAAGGTTGGAAACCAAAAATACAAAACAATACATATCAACTGAAAAGACAATGTATCTATTATACTTGGGATTACAATGCATGGGTTAATTGTACTTCCAGTGGAAGATATGATCATATTGCTACAAATTGTATGAGACTACACTAGAGAGGAAGATCTAGAAATTGGACAAATTCTGGAATGACATATCCACACTATCACAAGGTCGGTCACTTAAGCAAAGATTGTAGATTCTGAGCTCCAGAACCAAATGAAGATATGAATGAAAATACCATTGATGGAATTAGAATGTAGATGAGCCAAATGTGGAGAACATCAACAAAAGATAATGGAGGAACAAGAAAAATAGTCAGTGATACCTCATCTTATGGATTAGGTGATTTCACCACTTCTACTGAAGTCAATCAAGTATGGGAACATAATCTAAATCAATTATATCTTACATAAGTTCCTTATATCTATTGCATGAACACCATATCTACATGAATTAAGATGCACTAGGTTGTTATATGTTATTAACTTGAAGTAAGCATACTCAGTAAAGCTAGATTGAGTAAGTGATTGCCAGTCGGTGAAAGTGGTAAAGGTAACTGAGTTATGTAGTAAAAATGGCATAAACCAAGAACTGGTAGTGTAAACTGAGCTGAAGTATCTAATGTGAATAGAATGGAGAAAACTGAGTGATTTTTCATTGACCGAGTAGTGGTTGGTAAAGAATTTATGGCACCATACTTATGCCTAAAAGTGTTTTTGAGTATAAATACATGATGAACCAACTCATTGTTTACATTGCATTTGAAGAGAGAACCAGAGAAAAATAGAGCAAAAATTGAGCAACCAGATTCTGAGGTAATACAATGATTTGTGAGTTCTATGGAGTGATTGAAGTCTATTCAAGAACATTTGAAGTGTAACCGAGTCACTTGAGCATAAATTTCTCAAAGCCCTAATTTATCATTAGAAATAGAATCTACATTGAAATCCATTCAATCAAAGGATGAAAAGTAAAAGAAAGTGACATTGATCAAGAAATCATCATATGAAGAACCCAACTACAAGTTACGTCCAGAGTTGGCAACATAGATCGATGACAAAGACACTTTATTCTATACCACCTAGGGTTTTATTGGTCAAAGACATTAGGTCATATATTCACTACAAGATTAGTGAGATAGGTGATTTAAACCTCCAATCCACCTATCAGGAACTATGCAAGGATGGAAAGATAAAGGATGAACACAAGCATCTAGAGGTAAAAGGTTTGACAAACACACTTCATTTCCCAAAGGAGTTCAAGACCAAGTGGATATGGCTCATTCTTAGCTGAGTTCATGATAGAAAGATGTGGCTAGATGAGCTGGTGAAAATTACCAAGGATGACTCATATAGTTTCAGAGTATCTAGTATGTGACAAAGAAAAATACCTAAGGGACCCACCAAAGAATGAGATTAAGAAAATGAATGGAGTAGAGTGGGATGGCAGAAGAATAAAGATTAATAACATTGATGACCCCGAGAGTAGATTTGGAGTGTATGTAATTGCATACAAAATATTTCAATCTTGTAGACTGAACAATGTTCCATGTGATGCTATACATATTGCATACAAGATCATGAAGAAGGGTCTACAACTTGACCTAGCTGAAATTATGTTGAGGCAACTAGAGGAGAACATGAGAACTATCCAAGTTCCAAAGTATAACACATGCAATTTGGATCATTATTGGTATGTATATTTTTCTACTTGAAGAACTCATTTCCCTTGATTAGTAATATAGAATAGGATGTGGACAAGCCCATTATTCTTCAAATTGGTGAATTCATAAATAGTTTGGACAATAATTTTGAACCTGTTATGGATGATTATTTAAGTAAATTTAAGGATAGAATGCATAAGAGAAGCAGAATTCCAGAACAGCTTGTTGAGAAGTATAAAGATGATGTATGTTTCTCAGTGGACACTGACACTACACTCATCAAGGTAGTTGAACTGAGAACTACATGGCTACCACTGATGGAGTATGAATTGGGTATTGATCAAGTCATTAGGTCAATAAATGCATTATTAGAAGAACTGGAAGACAAAGGAGCTACAAGGTTTGGAACATATGAAGAAGCTAAGAAGAGAATAAAAATGGACTTAGTTGGAGAAAATATTTGAAGGAAATCAAAGAAAATGCTTAGAAATTTAAAGAAACAATTTGGTGATATAGAAGAAGAAGCAGAGAAGTTAGTTAAATAAGAAACCGAGGAGAAGAAATCGGCCAGTGAAGAAGATAAGGAAACTGAGTAAGACAAAGAAGAATAGGTAGAGCTACCAAAGGTAGTAAGAGGTAAAATAAAAAAAGTTAACCAAATAACGCATTCAAGGAAAAGGTCTACTATAGGTAATAACCCACCTCAGAGAAGAGGATTTGCTAAGATCACAAGGCCTCCACCGACTAAGACTTATCAAAAGAAAAGAGGTACACAAGCTTCCACCGAGGTACTTGAACCTAAGAAGAGAAGAAAGATAATCAGAAATAAGAATGATGTTGATTTAGAGGAAGAGGAAAATAGTCAATTTAGAGTTGTAATAAATAAACACCACTAACAATTGATGAGATTACAAATGGAATAAGAGAAAGAGGAGGATTAAGTTATCCTAAAATTCAGAGATGTTCTAACATGAGAAAAGAGGACCAAGATAAACTAGAAGAAGCTATCATTGACATGATGATTAAAATTAAAAGAGTACCAGTTGAGTTTTCACATAGTATACCAAAGGAATTGTATAATAAAGTCTCAGCAAGATGGACCTATGCATTAAATATCGAGAAAAAGATGAGAGAAAGGTCCTTAATACTAGCAATGCCTAATCTATCAATTCTAGAGACTGGTGCTACAATGAAAACATATGAAAATAAAATTTTGATGAAAGAAAGAGCACTTAATATATTGCAAGTAAAATTGCAAGAAGCTGATGAGGAAAGTACAGAGATTTGGTAGCATTCTTAGTTCAAAAGCTAAAATTGAGAAAACTACATATGTAGTTAACATCAAGCAATTTGTACTAGTTAGAGGAAAATAAGTACAAATAGATGTTGATTTGGACACAACACAAGATCCTATTTACATATATGACACTAAGAAACCAAAAGAAATAACATATGTTGAATATTTCATATTTGGCGCACAAACTAAAATGGAAGATGTTCCCAAGATGTTAAAGAAAATAGGGCAAGAAGTACTCATAGAAGACATCATAGAAAGAGACCTCGATGAGGAAGCAAAGGTTGATAAAGATATTACTACTGCTACCAAGAATCAAGAAGAAGCACAACTTTTCGAGGTAGCTAGACCATAAATATTAGGTGATTTACCTACTCTTGTACAAGCAATTGACACAGTTGTCGAGCAACCAACAAAAATGGTACAAGATTCAAATTCTTTAAATTTATTTAATTATATTATTGATAATCAACCTAAAGAAACCAAGAAACAAGAGAGTATACCACCCGAGCAAGAAAAAACTACAATTGATGACAAGGGTGATGAAGCAACAAAAGATACTGAGACCACTAATGCTGAGATAAATAATCAAGGAGGTCAAGATGAAAATAAAGTAGATGATTATACTATAGGCACAAGGCCATAATCCCTAGGACATCAGACTAAGGGAATTTATATGGGGTAGAACAAGGAAGAAAATGTGTCTACTAAGCAACCAAAGATACATCAAGACCAATAGACTTTAGTTCCACTTAGTCAATCACCTACATCGAGAAAGCATGAAAAGAAGAAAAGAAAGAAACATGGAGGTAAATGTCTAGTCACACTAGATGAAATCATTGAAATACCTACTTGTGACCCGAGGACATTGGACCCCGAAGCTCTTAGAAAGTATGGAGAGCTATGACCGGGAAAGTAGCTTAGGAGAAGTTGAGGAAAGAAAGAAAGAATAAATAGGTGCTAGAATAAGTAAAAGAAATTTTGATGCAAGTTGTCCTAGATATCAATATTGATGAGAATACACCTATCATTGACCAAATTTCTATCTTAACCATAGAGATCAATGCACCTACCATTGATACAAAAAAAAAAATTTAAGAAAGAGATGAGAATAAGATAGAGTACAAGGTCACCGAGAAGATCAACCAAGAAGTGGCATTACACAAAGTAAACATTTTTGAAATAGTAATTGAAACTGAAGGTATAATTTGGAAAATCATTACTATTTTGCAAAAATTATGCACTTTAGATTCTTTCACTACAAAGATTAATGCTAAATTGAAGAAATTGGATGAAAATTTAAAGAAGAGTGCATAAAGTCTTATCACCAAATCCCATGCATTTCAATTGCATCACTCAAAGGTAAAACATATTTAGGGGCTAAGACATGATTTGAGGAAAGAAGAAGACCAAATAAGAGATCAAATAACTGAGCTACATGATGAGTTATTACCACACATTGAGGTGATGTAGAAGCATGTAAAAAAGAAAAAATAATTGATTTCCACCCCCAAGTTGTCAGTAGTTGATCACATTTTTGATATGCATGCATAGTTAGGCCTAAAAAAAATTGCATTGGAAAATCTAAAAGAGGAATGGGAAAAGCTCATGGTCAACCTTTAGAAAACCCATAAGAATATTTTTGATAAGATATATGGAATAATATGTATATTATGTATTTTATCAAGAGTATATTGACAGAGGGAATTTACAAGTTTTGAAGTTTATAAGTTTTTGAAAAAGATTTTGAAAAATGGCATACATATGTGTTTTTGTCACTAATGCCAAAGGGGGAGAATGTTACACATAATTGCATTAAGTGTTGTCATTAGTGCCATACATATAATCAGTAAAGGAAAGAAAATAGACAAGTTGGTCAAAATACCAAGTATAGTAACCAAGCAGAGTAGAAGGAGAAAGACATGTTAACTAAGAACAGACTTGACCAAGCATCGACACTGAGCCACATGATTACCAAGGATACCAAGTATAGTAATAACTGAGTATACCCAATTACCAAACATCAATATTTTACTGAGGCAGAGATACAATATTTACTAAGCAATGCAGGATCAACATAAAAGTTTGTAATGACACTGAAAACAAGGTGCAAATGGTTTTTATCGAGCTAGAAAATGGTTTACATAAATCGAGATAAAGATTTCTTGGAGATATCAAATTGATTGGTGATGATCCCTATGCAGTTTTGAATTAGGTTATTCATATGGATCATTGATCAAATGTATTCTAGATGTTTCCATAACCCTAATTAAGTCAAAATCGTTATGATTTAAGAATTTCCAAGATGTTAGATTATAGAAACATGATAAGTAGTAGCTGCCTATATGAGACATCTGAAGATCAGACAGGGTTATGAAGCTAATTTTTTGACAAAGTTTTAAGGTTTATATCAGAAGAAGACCAGAGGCTACCGAGTAGTATTTGAAGGAGATATCTATCAAAGAATTGTGATTTCAGATAAGGGCTAAGTAGACCTGACATTAAACAAAGTAAGTTACAACATCCAGATCATTTATATTGTTACTTTCTAACAATTGTAGCAAAAAATATCTTAACATAGTAGACTTAACTGTCTCATAGTAAATCTATTAACTGAGTGCACACTTAATGAGTGTTACAAAATCCTCTAACAAGGTAGATCTTAATAGGTCTTAAATGTTACTCCTAATAGGGTAAGATCATCAAAAGTGATCAAAATTGTATTCTTTAACATGCAAATTTATTACTGTAGTTAGTGAAGCTTTGTGGGTTTCATTCCCACCATACTTTTTACCTTCTAAAAAGGGTTTCTACGATACCAATATCTTTGTGTCAAATGTATGAAGTTTGATGAATGCTTATTTGTTAGATTTGAAGTATTTTATATTTTAGTTATCTTCATGAATGAATGGTAACTATGAATATGACAGTAGGTTAATGAAGGGCATTATCTTGTGGATTGAAAACAAAAGTTTTTAGGGTTATTGATTCACCCCTCCTGTCTCAGTAACTCACCTTTCCATAATCCTAACACTTATCCTTCAAAAAAATAGATCTATGTGTCTAAAATTTCATTGCTTTCCAATAATTTGTTCATATTAGTTATTAATTTTTTTTAAAAAATAGATAAATAACCACAATGCTATCAATAGAAAACATCATATACTTATTTTTTTTTAAAAAAGACAAATTAATATATACCTATTGTATGTACACACACACACACACACACACACACACACACACACACAGAGATATAGAATTTGATTGTTTATATTTTAAATATACATGCATACATACATACATACATACATATATATATGTATATAATACTAATAAAAATCAAACTTCTAAATTTTTAAAAAAAAAAACAATGTGTTTGGGGGTGGGGTTTGGGAGGTGCGACCCCCAACCCCACAACCCCATGGCCTCTCTTCAAAGGGAGCCACAACAACTGCTATGGTAGCCTGCCAATGGCAGGGTCACCACAACTAGTGGACCAACTGCTGGTTTGTGGCTGTCTGCGAGGCTATGGTGGCACTGCCACCCGACAGCTACCCAATCGCTAGGAACCATGGCCGAGGGTAGGGCTATGATCCTCCCCCAAAACCAGACTTTATTTTTTTGTAATTTTTTTTATATTATTCATTTTTAAAAACACAAAACAAAATGGAGAGATTTGAAAATAAATAAAAAGACAAATTCTAGCAAGGGCTTCATTAAAGAAAAATGCATAACCCTAAATAGAAAAATAAATAAATGTTTTACTGTGATGCCCAAAAAGTGAGTAAAACACAACTACGAAACCCAAAGATATACTAAAAACACACTTACATACAAAACTAAGAAGTACAATACTATCTGGCACAAGATTCCTTGTGCACGCAAAATACTGCAGAGAGAATAAGATAACTAAAAAAGTCTAAGTGGTCCAAAAACTCAACAAGGGTCAACCAGAGAAGGTTGACCAAGTTTGACCAAAAGTCAAACTTCATGGAATAGTCTCCAAAGTATCCTATAGGGCTCCCTAGACTACAAGCTTCGACCAACACACAAATCGAGGTAGTTAACTAAAGTCAACCAAAGTTGACCAAAAGTCAACTAAGCACCGAACTACATGCAACTAAGCTAAAAAGATTCAAAACATAATGTGGGCTATTTGTGCATGCAAATTGAGGCAAGTGCCCTAGGTTTGACCAAAGGTTGACTAAAAAGTCAATTATGCACAAAATGACCAATGATTAACTTCTAAGGTTTAAATTATGATAGGGAAGATCTGTGCATGCAAACTGAGGCATTTGACCAAGGGTTGACTAAAAGTCATATGTGCATGAAAAATGGTCATCAAGACATTAAAGGGTAAACTGACTCTAGAATGATAAGGGGAAGTCGATAAAATACCCTATTGACAATATCACTAAAATAGTTAAATTTATAAGGTTAATTCGAAACATAATGATAAATTAATCTAATTCAAAAATCCAACGTTAATACATCTAAATAATTAGATTGTCTAAATCTAACATTAGATTTAATTAAAATTGAATTTTTTTAAATCTATTTGCTTTAGGATTTAAAAATCTCCTAATAAACATAATAGACAAATCATGTTCCTCTAATTACTTATATATACCCTTATGTTATTTAAACAAAACTAATTTAATTGATCAGTCTAAATTTCAATTCAACATGCTTATTTAAATAAATTTATCAACTTATTAGGGAATGAATCCATTTAAATAACAAAAATATCCATACCAAAATCCCATTAAACATTTCAATAAAATACATTCTCATAAATTTAATAGACGAAAACCATCTAATTATAAAATGAACTTACTTTAAAACTAATCTAATCATTAATCTAACTATTCTATTAAAATAAACATCTTATTAAGTAAGCTTGATATTACAAACTCATTTTAATATACTAAATTAAATTGACAAACTCATTTAATAATATATCAAGCTATATTATTAATTTTAAACTTTTATAAATAATAAAAAAAATAAACAAGCAACTAAAGTTCATTTTGCTACCCCCCGCGTTCACTCCTTGCAGGGCCAAACTTCGCAAGAGGTCACACAAGGCGGTGGGGAAAGGGCCCGACGTGCCACCGCACCTTGCCCCACCACTGCCTTCGTAGTGGTGATGTGTGGTGCTAGCGCCGCATGACAGCGTCGCCCCACCACCATGCTATAGGGGAAGGCAAAGAGGAGAGCGCGAGTGGCGGTTAGGGCTTCGACCCGCCCTTAAACCACCTTCTATCAATAACAAAAAATTACTTTTAAGTGCTCTGTGCTTTTCAAATGTAAACCGGTTTTGATCTTTTATTTTTTTGAAAGGGCTTTTAAAATTTTAATTTATATATATATATATATATATATATATATATATATATATATATATATATATATATATAGAGAGAGAGAGAGAGAGAGAGAGAGAGAGAGAGATAAAAGAAAGAATTCAAATTAAAGACTGGTGGAAATTTATTACTGAATATCGAAACAACGGGTATACATGGGGATTTTTTTAAAATGTAAACATGTTTTTTCATACTAATTCAATGGCTTAACCATTTGTAGGAATCAAAAAATTGATTTAGGCATTTTCTATTTTTGCAATATTATCAAAATTATTCTAAGTACAAAATAAATTTCCAAAATTATTATAATCACAATACATTTCAAAATTTGATTTCATATACATGACAAGTATATGTTAAACTTAAATTTGGCATATTTTTCAAATAAAATGCTAAGTTTAAATAATAAAATTTACCAATTATTAATTACACATATTACATTTCAATTTTAATTTTCAAAAATACATAATATATAAAAAAAACTAAGTTTGAAATTACACATATCAATTTCTAATTTCCCAATAGTTGGAACATTCAAATTTTAATGGAAATTTGCAAATCTAAAAATTGTTATTAACTCCATATGCACAAGAATAACTCCAAGTTTTTCCCTTTCATAAACATAACAACTTTTCCATTATATTAAATAACAATAAATTTACAATTTCAAAAGGTATGATTTACAAGGAAATCATTGATTTCCAAATCACACATAAACATGTAATACAAGGTTACAACAATCTGCCAAATTTAAATTCAAGCTCAACAAGTCCACCAGGTCCTGAATCCAGAAGGTACCTGATAGAACGAGGTTGACCATGGAGGCTCACCTGTCAACCTAGGCCTTTTCCAGGTCACCCCCTAGCTAGGGGATCTAGTAAGGAATAGGTAACAAACAACAATAATAATCATGAAGAAAACATTCAACACTAAAACACTTAAGAGAATTTCCCAACATGGTTTAACAAGGGGTTGGTCTCCAAGAGACCTTCCTGAAACATGGGTAGTGGTGGACTAACATGAGGAGAAGCCACAGTATAAAATACAAATTTTTACAAGCCATACATGGACTTGGAAAAATCATCTTCAAAAACCTCGAGTCTAAAAACCTCCTTATGCCCCCCAGGTACCCGTAGGTGATACTTGACATCATGGGTATCGTGAAACCCCATGTTTATCCCTCCACACATGGGAAAATCTACAAAATCCTAGGTCTCTTCCTACTACCCCCTTCAAGGTTACTCTACCCTCCCTAGCATGACTATGCCTTGAACAATCCCATTCAAAATTGAACTTATAAAGGAAAAAAACAATTTTGCACATCAAAAATTTTAAAGCATAAACTGTAAAAAAGCCATGAACTCCATTAATGGAGCTCCAAGCTCACATACATGCAAGAAAATCAATTAAACTACAAGAGACCAACCTTACTCCAAGACAAGGTTGATATTATGAAAACTGAGTTCTCCTTCCAAGCTAGCCTTCCCTAAGCTCTTTCCAAATCTAAAATGGTCTCTAAAACTAGAGAGTGGGTGAACACTCAAGCCTTTCGTAAAACTTTCCCTATATAGGAAAAACCTCCTAAAATCTAGGAACCAATCACAAGTGAGGAAGAAACTTTCAGCCCCTTCTTCCCACTTGTCTTCCTTCTCCATAGATGAAGTTGAATGCAAATTTAGGAAGAAAAGAGAGGTTAACCAATTCTACACAACTCTCAAATTCACACAACTTATAAATGAAGACTTTAGGAGTGTCATAAATGTGATTAAAGACTCTTAATGTGTTGAAAATGACCCCTAATGACCCCTAACCCCTAGGGTACCAACCCGGATAGCTAAAATTGACCCTATTTACCTTATGTGAGCCCAAAAGACCCTCCTAAACCCCACCTAAAATTTACCCATGGATGACAAGTCAAGGTTGACTATCTAGAAACTTCCCAACCCAAGGTAACTTGGTACTACACTATGGTTAACCCCTAGATAACCCTTTACTTAACCAAAATACAATTAACTAGCCATGTCAATACTTATGCAACAATTATCAAAATTGGCATAATTTAATTTAAACAAATGACATGAATTAATCACATACACATTAACTGAATTAAATACAGACATGCAAACCACATTCATGAATAAAAAATTATACAACAAGGTCCATATTTCTTTATATAAAGAGGACCTTGGAATGCACAACATATAACATAGGTTCCAATATTGGGTCCCTAATTTTAGATCCATGGTCAAATATCCATGCACACTCATTGCACACATTAGTAGGTCCAAAACAACATGATATAAAACACAATACATCATCAATACTGCATGGTATAAAACTATGTCTGTGATTGAATTAACTAAACATATAATCAATTTCCTAAACCAATTTTTCATCATAATAGAATCTAACATCATAATTCATCATATATGACATCATCATAAATTGAATTGAATAAAAAATAAGGTATCTCAAGTGTACCTTGATTACATAATTAGGTACCGAACATATAACATAGGATTCAACAGATCGTCAAATACATAAGTGTCTCAATAGTCAAAGTACGTCTATGAAATAATCACTGAAAGCATAGAAAGAAAAATAGTAAAACTATGACTGTCAAGTGTAGGTCTCACATCCACCCCCTCTAGGTATGAACTTCCTCCTGTAGTTTGTTGAAGAGGTGAGGGTACTGTGATCTCATATGTACTGCATCCTCCCATGAAGCTGTGACCTCATCATAACAATCCCACTGGACCCTAACCTAGTCCAGCACCCTACCTTGAAGTGCTAGGGTTGGTCAAGCCAAAATATGAATGGGCTCCAACACCAGCTGTCCATCTGACTCTACCTACAAGGCATCCCAATCTATCACATGAGACTCATCATAAACATACTTTCTCAAAACTGAAACATGAAACACATCATGGATGCATGACAAGCTAGGTGGCAAGGTTGAATGGAAAGAATTTGGTCCTATCTTCTCAAGGATCTCAAAAGGTCCAAAAAAATGAGGTGCTAGCTTAGAGACCTTTCCAAAATGGATTGGAATCTTATGTAGTCACACTCTCAAAAAGACCTTGTCTCCCACTAAGTAGACTTGATTTATCCTCTTCGCATCATCATACTTCTTCTGCCTATCTTGAGCTTCTCCAAGATGCTACCTAATCAAGGTCACCTACTGCTCCATATCTCAGACTAGCTTAGGACCATTGAAAACTCCATCATCAATCCTATCCCAACTGAGTGGTGTCCTATAAGGTCTACCATAGAGGTCCTAGTATGATGGCATACCCAAGGATGTATGATGTCCCTTGTTATAGGAAAAATTCACTAAGTATAGGTATTCCTCCCACTGGGTTTGATGGTCCATAAAATACATGTGAAGCATGCCCTTTAACACCTGGTTGACCCTTTTGATCTATCCATCTATCTCAAGATGATAGGCTATACTGAAGTTGAGCCTAGTACCCATCGCTACCTGCAGTTCTCTCCAAAAGGATGAAGTGAAGAGAGAATCTCTATCTGAGATGATCTTAGGAGGTAGACCATGTAGTTTGATAATATCTTGCAAGAACACCTATGCCACTAATGATGTAGTAAAGGTAGTACACACTAGTGAAAAGTGAGCCACCTTTGTCAACTTGTCAACTATCACCATGATGGCATCATGATGGCGAGATGACATAGGAAGACCAACAATGAAGTTCATAGATATAGTGTCCCACTTCAACTCTAGTATCTCATGAGGCTGAAGTATACCACCTATATGTCGATGTTCTACCTTCACCCTATGACATTCTAGGCACCTAGCTACCAACTCAGCAATCTGCATCCTCATGTGTAGCCAATGATATAACTATCTCAAATCGGCACGCATTTTCTTCACTCCGGGATGCACTGCATAAGGGGATCTATGGGCCTCTAGCATGAAAAATATCACAATCCTAAGGAAGAAGGTATGTAGATGCATCCTCTATGATGTAAGACTCCATTAGAATCCATGGTAAAATCTACATACTTCCCCTCAAGGGGTTTCTGAGATTGAATGAACTCACTCACTTCTGCATATAGCTCATCATTATGTAAGTGATGAAGAATGAAATCTCTCAAATATGTGCCTATAGACATAGAATAAATCTCATGCCATCTCCCACTCAAAGCATCTATGACAACATTCTCTTTCCCCTTGATGTAGTGAACATCAAAATTATATTCACATAAGAACTCCATCCATCTCTGTTGCCTAGCATTAAGGTTCAGCTGTGTGAAGATGTATTGTAGACTCTAATGGTTTGAATGAAGTTCAAACTAATGTCCTAAGAGGAAGTTTCACCATCTTACTAAAGCATGCACCACTGTTGCAAGTTTGAGATCATGGGTAGGGTAGTTGAGCTCATGAGTCTTCAGTTTCCTGGACTTGTAGGCTATAGCTCATCCATCTTGCATAAGAACTACCCCTAAACCATCTAAGGAAGCATTTTTGCAAACTACAAACTCTACTGAGGGCTCTAGCACAACAAGAATGGGTGCACTGGCTAGTACTCTCTTGAGCTCCTAAAAAGATCTATCACACTTCTCAATCCACTCAAGCTTCTTCCCCTTTCATTGAACATAAGTAATAGGGTGTTCCACTTGAGAAAAAACTTCAATAAACTGTCTGTAATAACCAGCTAGATCCATGTAACTCCTCATCTCAGTCATTGTGGTAGGTTCTGGCCAATTCATAATGGCATCAATCTTCGATGGATCTATAGAGATCCCATTGCTAGATATCACATGACCCAAATACTTGACCTCTGATATGAAGAAGGCACATTTTGACAAGCTGCCATAAAGTTATTATCTCTAATTCACTTCAAGACTTGTCTCAGGTGCTCTTCGTGCTCTCTCTCATCTTTCAAATAGATCAAGATATCATAAATTAATATCGCCATGAACTTGTCAAGGAAAGTACAAAACACTCCATTCATAAGACTCATGAATACATTTGGAGCATTTGTAAGACCAAATGGAACCACAGTACTCATAGTGGCCATATCTGGTGTGAAATGCATTCTTGTGGATATCTCTATCCACTATCCTCAACTGGTGATATCCTCACTTAAGGTCTATCTTGGAGAAAAATCTAGTACCCTAAAGTTGATCAAACAAGTCATCAATCCTAGGAAGTGGATACCGATTCTTGATGGCTACTTTGTTCAACTGGTGGTAATCCATGGACAACCTAACAGATCCATCCTTCTTCTTCACGAAGATCATAGGTGCACCCTAAGGAGAAACACTAAGATAAATGTGTCCTTTCTCTAATAGTTCATCAAGCTGCAACTTGAGCTGATTAAGCTCATTAGTGGTCATTCTGTAAGGTTCTATGGAAACCAGTTCTGCTCCTGGTACAAGATCTATGTGAAAGTCCACCACCCTTCAAGGTGGCATACTAGGTAGCTCTAAAGGAAACACATCTGAATATTCCTACAGAATGGGATGGTCATCCAGTGAGGCTTCTTGTTCTACCTCATCTTCCCTATCGCTGATTATAATAGCAAATAGCTGACATCCCTTCTGCATGCTTCACTTAAGATGCATAGTGGAGATCACACAGAGAGATACAAGCCTCTGGATTCTAGAAATCACAGTAGCATCACCATCATCATCCAAGCATTCGATCAGCTTATTAAAAAAATCTAGCTTGGCCTTGTGAGCATAAATACAATCCATGCCAAGAACTAGTCTGTAAGATCTAAGAGGCATTACTCTAAGGTTTTCTAAGGTGGTCAAATGACCAATCTGAATTGGGAACTCCCTAACCATTGAAGTAACCGATACTCTAGCTCTTGAAGCTAACTCAACCTCCCACCTAAAATCCTGCCTAGCTGCCACTAGCCTGCAACGCTCCACAACTAATGGAGAAATAAAGGAGTTAGTAGCTCCAATATCAAAAAGGATAGAAACTACACTACCTTAGATCGTACCTAGTGCCTCAATGACTATGGCCTGATGCTCTATCTTGAGGTTGTCAACCATTACAAACACTCTATGGGACTTTCCCATATCCCCAACTGTAGGTTCAGACATTGCTGCCCGCTGACTGTCTCCCTAAGGACATTCCCTAACTATGTGCCCCATGGCACCACAAGTATAGCATGGTTGTCGAGATTGATCCTATATGCCCTAAGGCTTGGACTGTTGAGATCCTCCTATCTATGTAGACCCACTATATCCCCCTTTAAAGGGCCAATGTGTCTATGCTAGGGGTGTATAAGGGGACTAAGATTTCTATCCCTTCTTAGGACCTTGAGAATTCCACTGCTTGGGCTTTAAGCCTTGCTGCTCCTGAGGTGGTTTCGGTGCCTGGCTCTGTTGAGATTGTTGAGGCTTCTGCTACTGTTGAGGCTATGGGGCTTTGAAATTCCCTAAATTATTCCTCAGATTCCCTTTCCAAGGGGGCTTGTGATAGCTAGAATTCTAAGGTGTAGAATTGCGATACTGAGATCCCTTAAGGATCTCCTCCGCAACTAAGGCCCTATCATAGGTGAATAAAAAGTCTCTTGGTGGTACCATACGTACCATACTAGAAATAGAGGGGTTCAATCCCTTGATGAATCGATTCACCTAAAACTTCTCATCCCTCATGTACTCGACATAAGGAAGGAGATCTATGAACTTTCCCTCATACTAGGCCACTAAAAGTCCCCTTTACTGTAGATCATGGAATTCATCAATGTGATGCTTTCTAAACTGCTCAGAGATATACCTGGCCCTAAATATCTAAAGGAAAGTCTCCCATGTCAAGGTGTCTATAACCAGATGACCCTTGAACTCTTCATGTTTCCACCATGTGGAGGCTCTGCCTCTAAGAAGATGCATGAAAAAGCATGCTTTAAGGTTTCTCTCATAAGGGCGCAACCCAAAACAATGCTCAAGGTTCAAAAGCCAAGATTTGGCCTTTGTCCCATTAGTTGAACCCAAAAATAGTGGCGGCTGAAGCCACATCAACTCTCTAATCTAATCACCTATATCAGGAGGTGGTCTCTTATACTTGCAAACCTCATATTGGGGTGAAGGCTCTAGTCCCCTAATGGACCTAACTTCCTTCTCAGCCATAACCTCTTCAAATCAAGGAGGGGGACTCCTAATTTTCTCCCTAGCTGAGGACCCACATCATTTGATACCTTGCTATGCATTTTGAGGTACATTTGGTGGCATACAGTCAACGATAAGTCCTGCTAGGTTCTGAAAGGTTTGCAATAACTTTGCATTAGAATTAAGAGGTGGTTCGGGAGGTATACCCTAATCCTCTTCTCGAACCTCTACCTTTAGTTGTTTCTTTTCTCGAGATAATGAGATATGCCTACATCCACGTCCACACCCATGGGCTAGTCGAGTGAGTGGAGGCATCCTACAAACAAAAACATAAAGGTTTAGCATCTACGAAGTGGGTCAGGTTCCCAAGGTTTATGATGAAGGGTGCTCCCCTTAGTACCACAAACACATAACAGAAACAGAGAAACCACAACAATATGCAAGAACAAAAAATTGGCTTCTTATTATCTCCACAAATGTGGAATTACAAACTTTCAGAATTACAATATGCAAAGCCACATGGGCATTCCCTTACAATATTCTGTAGGACAAAGCCTCGAATCAATACCCAGATCTACTACCCAGAACTATTCTGAACTGCCTAAGACAATAATACAGCCTTCCTTATATAGGTAATTTTCCACCGCCTGGGAAGGTTCCAGAATTTTAGCCAATAAGGCAACCCAAACTTAGAATTATTTTATTTTTACATTTTATTACACCATAGTTGGCTCAAGATAACCTTTGAAACCTGAACATAAATTTTGAAGAAAATTATTTTCTGCCATTTCAGGTGGCCCAACTTTCGAAGACCATAAGTCATCACCAGTTGACCCAATCAGCTATTATAACCCCATTTTAGAAACGCCACAAAGCGCTCTACAAGCTTGGCCGGCGCAAGCGCTCATCACCCAAATTTTTGACCTCATCCGAGGCCTCTAAAGCCTTCAAAACTGAGTTCAAAGTTTTTGTACCCTGCTGCCAATACCGAAAATCTTCAATATCTTCCAATATACACTTAATCTGGCAATGAAACTTTACTGGCAGACTTATATGACCAAAATGAACCTCCAAGAAAGAAATTAGATCATTCTGAGCACATATGAAAATTACACAAAATAGTAACTTTCCATAAATAGCAGCTCTGCACAAAATAGCCCTTATTGAATATAAAAATAGAAATATTTTTTTTTTGGGTGATGCAAGATTGCTCTTACACCTAGGAGGCTCCTGCATCAGACACCCGGGGTAATTTGAGAAGTGACCTTGCCACGACTCAGGTGTGCAGAGGAAAATCAAGACGGTTAACCTCCTCCTTTGTTAGCCATGATGAATCTTCAATAGGTCATCCTTTCCATTTGACGAAATACTCTTCATGTCCTGTTCCTTGTGCTTCTGCCAACACGACTCTCCAGTATGTCTTCAATCTCCTTGATATCTGAAATGGTTGCTGGAATACTCCACTATGCTACTGCAACCTCATCTTCAACACCTCCTTCGTGATACTCTGTCAAATCTAAAATGTTAAACACTGGTGAAATATTCAGCTCACTAGACAATTCTACCTCATATGCATTTCCTGAATAATGCTTCTTCAGTATCTTACATGGCCCAAACTTCTTCATTTTCAACTTGTTATATGTACCAACCGGAAACCGCTCCTTCCGTAAATGAACCATGACTTCATCACCAACCTAAAATTCCTTATGCCTCCTTTTCTCATCTACCTTAGCCTTATACTGCGCATTTATCTTGTTAATATGCTTCCTCACCTCCTCCTGGATGTTCTTCAAATGTTCTGCAAAATCCTCAGCCTCAGCACTACTTATTTCTCCTTTATCTATCTTTCTCAATTCAGATGCATTTCTTAGACTACTTCTATATACAATCTGGAATGGTGATTTACCAGTGCTCCTATTGATAGAATTATTGTATGTAAATTCTGCCCGTGGTAAAATCAAATCCCATCCTGTTAGCTTATCCCCAACCAAACATCTCAGCAGATTTCCCAAACTTCTATTCACCACCTCTGTCTGTCCATCAGTTTGTGGATGATGTGATGAACTAAACTTCAAATATGTCTTCAACTTCTTCCACAATGTCTGCCAGAAATATCCAACAAACTTAGTATCTCAATTTGAAACTATGGTCTTTGGTAAACCACGTAGTCTCACCACTTCTCTGAAAAAAAATTCTGCTATATGAACAACATCATTAGTCTTTTTGCAAGGAATGAAATGTGCCATCTTAAAAAATCTGTCAACTACTAATAAAATTGAATCATGTCCCCACTGTGTCCTTGGTAAACCAAGTACAAAGTCCATACTGATATCCTCCTAAGACTTCTCTAGTACAGGTAATGGCTGATACAACCCTGTATTCTGCTTCACTCCCTTGGCCATCTGACATACTCTGCAACTCTGTACAAAATTGTTGACATCTTGTTGCAATTGTGGCCAATAATAATTTTCACTAACCAAAGCAAGGGTTTTATCACGACCAAAATGTCTCGCCAATCCTTCGCTATGCTTCTCCTTGATGAGATTCTCCCTCATAGAGCTTCAGGGAATGCACAACTGACTCTCTCTAAATAGCATATCATCCTGAATGATGAAATCCAACCATTTCGTCCTGTCTAGAGTAACAGGTTCTGTACAAGCTTTCCAAGCTTCACCAAAATCAGGATCCTCCGGATACAAATTCTTGAGTTCCTTGAATCCAACCACTTCAATCTGCATTTTTGTCAGCAATAGTTGCCTTCTACTAAGAGCATCTGCAATCCTGTTAGACTTTCCACTCCTGTGTTTCAAAACAAATGTATAACTCTGCAAAAACTCAACCCATTTCAAATGCCTCTGATTCAACTTTCCTAAACTATTCAAATATTGCAAAGCTTGATGATCAGTATACAAAACAGACTCCTTAGAAAGCAGATAATGTCCCCACTTCTTTAATGCTTCAACTATAGCATAAAATTCCTGATCATAAACAGAATACTTCCTCTTGGCATCATTTAACTTCTCACTGAAATACGCAACAGGTTTACCTTCTTGGCTCATAACAGCTCCTATTGCAGTACCACTAGCATCACAATCTACTTGAAACACCTTATTAAAATCTGGAAGGGCTAAAACAGGTTGTTCTATAACTTTTTGTTTCAACAATTGAAAACTTTTTTCTACCCCTTTAGTCCACTTAAACTCTTTTATATCCCCTCTCATTATCTCAATCAAGGGACCACAAATACTGCTAATTTTTTTGATAAATTTTCTATAAAAACTAGCTAGACCATGAAAAGATCTTACCTCAGTAGCACTCTTTGGGGTAGGCCATTCAAGGATAGCCTGTACCTTCTTTGGGTCCATTTTTAGACCTTCTGCTGAGACTACAAATCTCAAATACACTAACTCTTTCTTCACAAAACTGCACTTCTTCAAATTAATCAACAATTTCTCATCTCTCAACTTCTCAAACACCATACGAATATGCATCATATGTTCCTCCAATGTCTTGCTAAAAATCAAAATATCATCTAGGTAAACAATGAAAAACTTACCCAGAAATTCTTTCAGAACCTCGTTCATGAGCCGCATGAAAGTGCTCGATGCATTGGTTAGCCCAAAAGGTATGACTAACCACTCATACAGTCCTTCCTTTGTCTTGAAGGCAGTCTTCCATTCATCTCCTTCTCTGATCCGAATCTGGTGATATCCACTCTTCAGATCTATCTTTGAGAAATACACAGCTCCACTCAAACAATCCATAATATCATCCATTCGTGGCAATGGAAACCTATATTTGATTGTGATCTTGTTTATTGCTGTGAAATCTGTACGCATCCTCCACTCTCGATTCTTCTTTGTTGCTAATACCCCTGGTACAGCACAAGAACTCAGACTCTCTCGAATCAACCCCTTCTGCAATAACTCGTGTACTTGTCTGTTCAACTCTTCACTTTCTACTGGTGTCATTCTATGTGCTGCCTTGTTTGACAAACTGGCTCTTGGAATCAAATCCATCTGATGACTGATCTTCCTTACCGGTGGTAATCCATCAGGTATATTATCAAATACAATATCTTGAAACTCATTTAACAAATTTGCAACCTCTACAGGTAGATCCTCTACTTCTTCTTTACCAACTTTTGAAATTAAAGCAAAATACACATGCTCATGCCTCATACCATCTAGGAATTTTCTTCCATCAACAAATGTTATTCTTGCATTACCACATACCTTTTCTTCGGTCTCCTTCAATGGCTTTAGCTTATGTCGCACTCCATCCTTTGTCAGGGAATAGGTATTCGCACGACCATCATGTACAGCACATCTCTCAAACTGCCACGGTCTACCCAACAACATATGACATGCATCCATAGAGATGATATCACATAGTACCTCATCTTGGTACCCACCGATCTTGAACTTTACCAGGCACTGTTCACTGACCATGACCTTGTGGTCATCCTGCACCCAGGCAATCCGATATGGATGTGGGTGTTTTTGTCTCTTGAGTTTCAACTTTGCCACCATCTCTCCTGACACTAAATTGTCAGTGCTTCCACTATCAATAATCACATCACAACATTTACCTTCACACTTGCACCTGGTGTGAAACAGGCTCCTCCTTTGCTCAGGTTCATTCTCACCACTCAACAGGACTCTTCTGTTAATCAACATTTCTCCTCTTTCAGCATCTTCAGAATTTGATGATCTAGCATCTTCATCTACATGTGCAACTCTGGCGTGGCCTTCATTTCTCCTATCTGTTCTACCTTGGCGCTGAGGACATTCAAATGCCCTATGACCTTCTCCACAGTGAAAACATGTTCCACGGAAGACACCTCTTCCAGATCCTTGTCCTCTTCCTCTTCCTCTCTGATCTCTATTATTCTGATCCTGGAGGCGATTGGAATTATTTTCTCACCGATTCTGACTGCTACTGGCCTCATCCTTCTTTTTTAGATCTTTATTTCGACCACCATATGACCGTCCACCAGATCTTCCACCGTGACCTCTTCCGTTTTGTCTGCTCTCAAACTTCTTGTTCAACTTTTCCTTTACTTTTAAGGCAAACTGGTATGCCTCTTCAATACTGTTCATTCGAACCAGATTCATCTCCTCCTAAATGCGTGGCCTTAACCCATTAAGGTATCGGGCAACTTTCTCCTTATCAGCTTCTGCATGGCCTGTTCTGATGAGAAGTCGATAGAACTCCTCTGTATACTCCTGAACAGATCTTCCTACTTGCTTCAAACTCTGCATTTTCTTCAGTAGGTCAAGCTCATAATCAATAGGAATGAACTGTCGCTTTAATTTATCCACCATCCAATCCCATCTCGTGATTTTATCTTTCCCTCTTCTATTTCGCTCCAACTGAATTTTTTGCCACCAGATCTTCGCATGACCCTTCAATCTGGCCTTCACAAATTTGACCCTATTAGGATCCTCAACATCTTCGTACTCATTGATCCAGTCGATCAATTCCTCTGGGTTAAGATTTCTAGAAAATGTAGGAACCTCAATCTTAGGTCTTTTTCCAATCTTAGAAATTTTTCAAAAAAGTCTTTCTTCCTCCTGGTTCATAATTTCAGCTTCTCCTTCTTGATATTCTTCTTCGGCTTCATCCTCGCTTTCATCTTTGACATTAAGATTCATTCCTCTGTGAATCTCTTTTTGCAATGCTCGCACTTGTCTCTGGAGCTCTCTAACCTCAGGTGTCACAGCACCAGCTCTTCCACCACGTTCTCTTCGTGGAGGCATTTTCGTGATGCACGCTGAAACCCTAACCACGGTCCTAGTGCAAACTGCCTCACAGCCGGTGATTTGTTTACACACTCAAGAACTCCTGCTCTGATACCACTTGATGAAGGGTGCTCCCCTTAGTACCACAAACACATAACAGAAATAGAGAAACCACAATAATATGCAAGAATAGAAAATTGGCTTCTTATTATCTCCACAAATGTGGAATTAGAAACTTTCAGAATTACAATATGCAAAGCCACATGGGCATTCCCTTACAATATTCTGTAGGACAAAGCCTCAAATCAATACCCAGATCTACTACCCAGAACTATTCTGAACTACCTAAGACAATAATACACCCTTCCTGATATAGGCAATTTTCCACTGCCTGGGAAGGTTCCAGAATTTTAGCCAATAAGGCCGACCAAACTTAGAATTATTTTATTTTTACATTTTATTACACCATAGTCGGCTCAAGATAACCTTTGAAACCCGAACATAAATTTTGAAGAAAATTATTTTCTGCCATTTCAGGTGGCCCAACTTTCGAAGACCATAAGTCATCACCAATTGACCTGATCGACTATTATAACCCCATTTCAGAAACACCACGAAGCTCTCTACAGGCTTGACCGACGTAAGTGCCTATCACCCAAATTTTTGACCTCATCCGGGGCCTCTAAAGCCTTCAAAACTGAGTTCAAATTTTTTGTACCTTGCTGCTAATACCAAAAATCTTCAATATCTTCCAATATACACTTGATTTGGCAATGAAACTTTACTGGCAGACTTATATGACCAAAATGAACCTCCAAGAAAGAAATCAGATCATTCTGAGCACATATGAAAATTACCAAAAATAGTAACTTTCCATAAATAGTAGCTCTGCACAAAATAGCCCTTATTGAATATAAAAATAGAAATATTTTTTTTTTGGGTGATGCAAGATTGCTCTTACACCTAGGACGCTCTTGCATCAGACACCCGGGGTAATTTGAGAAGTGACCCTGCCACGACTCAGGTGTGCAGAGGAAAACCAAGACGGTTAACCTCCTCCTTTGTTAGCCATGATGAATCTTCAATAGGTCTCCTTTCCATTTGACCAAATACTCTTCATATGTCCTATTCCTTGTGCTTCTGCCAACATGACTATCCAGTATGTCTTCAATCTCCTTGATATCTGAACTGGTTGCTGGAATACTCCACTGTGTTGCTGCAACCTCATCTTCAACACCTCCTTCGTGATACTTTGTCAAATCTGAAATGTTAAACACTAGTGAAATATTCAGCTCACTAGGCAATTCTACCTCATATGCATTTTCTGAATCATGCTTTTTCAGTATCTTACATGGCCCAAACTTCTTCATTTTCAACTTGTTATATGTACCAACCGGAAACTTCTCCTTCTGCAAATGAATCATGACTTCATCGCCAACCTGAAATTCCTTATGCCTCATTTTCTCATCTACCTTAGCCTTATACTGCACATTCATCTTGTTAATATGCTTCCTCACCTCCTCATGGATGTTCTTCAAATGTTCTACAAAATCCTCAGCCTCAGCACTACTTATTTCTCCTTTATCTATCTTTGTCAATTCAGATGCATTTCTTGGACTACTTCCATATACAATATAGAATGGTGATTTACCAGTGCTCTTATTGACAGAATTATTATATGCAAATTCTGCCTATAGTAAAATTAAATCCCATCCTATTAGCTTATCACCAACCAAACATCTCAGCAGATTTCCCAAACTTCTATTCACCACCTCCGTCTGTCCATCAGTCTATGGATGATGTGATGAACTGAACTTCAAATTTGTCTTCAACTTCTTCCACAATGTCCACCAGCAATATCCAACAAACTTAGTATTTCGATCTGAAACTATGGTCTTTGGTAAACCATGTAGTCTCACCACTTCTCTGAAAAATAATTCTGCTATATGAACAACATCATTAGTCTTCTTGCAAGGAATGAAATATGCCATCTTTGAAAATCTGTCAACTACTACAAAAATTGAATCATGTCCCCGCTGTGTCCTCGGTAAACCAAGAACAAAGTCCATACTGATATCCTCCCAAGGCTTTTTTGGTACAGGTAATGGCTGATACAACCCTGTATTTTGCTTCACTCCCTTGGCTATCTGACATACTCTGCAACTCTGTACAAAATTGTTAACATCTTGTTGCAATTGTGGCCAATAATAATTTTCACTAACCAAAGCAAGGGTTTTATCACGACCAAAATGTCCCACCAATCCTCCACTATGCTTCTCCTTGATGAGATTCTCCCTCATAGAGCTTCAGGGAATGCACAACTGACTCCCTCTGAATAGCATATCATCCTGAATGATGAAATCCAACCATTTCATCCTGTCTAGAGTAACAGGTTCTGTACAAGCTTTTCAAGCTTCACCAAAATCAGGATCTTCCGGATATAAATTCTTGAGTTCCTTGAACCCAACCACTTCAATCTGCATTTCTGTCAGCAATAGTTGCCTTCTACTAAGAGCATCTGCAACCCTGTTAGACTTTCCACTCCTGTGTTTCAAAATAAATGTATAACTCTGCAAAAACTCAACCCATTTCAAATGCCTCTGATTCAACTTTCCTTGACTATTCAAATATTGCAAAGCTTGATGATCAGTATATAAAACAAACTCTTTAGAAAGCAGATAATGTCTCCACTTCTTTAATGCCTGAACTATGGCATAAAATTCATAATCATAAATAGAATACTTCCTCTTGGCATCATTTAACTTCTCACTGAAATACGCAACAAGTTTACCTTCTTGGCTCATAACAGCTCCTATTGCAGTACCGCTAGCATCACAATCTACTTGAAACACCTTATTAAAATCTGGAAGGGCTAAAACAGGTTGTTCTGTAACTTTTTGTTTCAACAATTGAAAGCTTTTTTTTGCCCCTTTAGTCCACTTAAACTCTTTTCTATCCCCTCTCATTGTCTCAGTCAAGGGACCACAAATACTGCTAAATTTTTTGATAAACTTTTTGTAAAAACTAGCTAGACCATGAAAAGATCTTACCTCAGTAGTACTCTTTGGGGTAGGCCATTCAAGGATAGCCTGTACCTTCTCTGGGTCCATTTTTAGACCTTCTGCTGAGACTACAAATCTCAAATACACTAACTCTTTCTTCACAAAACTGCACTTCTTCAAATTAATCAACAATTTCTCATCTCTCAACTTCTCAAACACCATACGAATATGCATCATATGTTCCTCCAATGTCTTGCTAAAAATCAAAATATCATCTAGGTAAACAATGACAAACTTACCCAGAAATTCTTTCAGAACCTCGTTCATGAGCCGCATGAAAGTGCTCGGTGCATTGGTTAGCCCAAAAGGCATGAATAACCACTCATACAGTCCTTCCTTTGTCTTGAAGGCAGTCTTCCATTCATCTCCTTCTTAGATCTGAATCTGGTGATATCCAGTCTTCAGATCTATCTTTGAGAAATACACAGCTCCACTCAAACAATCTATAATATCATCCATTCATGGCAATGGAAACCTATACTTGATTGTGATCTTATTTATTACTCTGGAATCTGTACACATCCTCCACTCTCTATTCTTCTTTGGTGCTAATACCGTTGGTACAGCACAGGGACTCAGACTCTCTCGAATCAACCCCTTCTACAATAACTTGTGTACTTGTCTCTTCAACTCTTCACTTTCTGCTGGTGTCATTCTGTGTGCTGTCTTGTTTGGAAAATTAGCTCCTGGAATCAAATCCATCTGATGACTGATCTTCCTTACCGGTGGTAATCCATCAGGTACATTATCAGATACAATATCCTAAAACTCATTCAACAAATCTGCAACCTCTACAGGTACATCCTCTACTTCTTCTTTACCAACTTTTGGAATTAAAAGAAAACACACATGCTCATGCCTCATACCATCTAGGAATTTTCTTCCATCAATAAATGTTATTCTTGCATTACCACATACCTTTTCTTCGGTCTCCTTCAATGACTTTGCTTATGTCGCACTCCATCCTTTGTCAGGGAATAGGTATTCGCACGACCATCGTGTACAACACATCTGTCAAACTACCACGGTCTACCCAACAACATATGACATGCATCCATAGAGATGATATCACATAGTACCTCATCTTGGTACCCGTCGATCTTGAACTTTACCAGGCACTGTTCACTGGCCATGACCTTGTGGTCATCCTGCACCCAGGCAATCCGATATAGATGTGGGTGTTTTTGTCTCTTGAGCTTCAACTTTGCCACCATCTCTTCTGACACCAAATTGTCAGTGCTTCCACTATCAATAATCACATCACAACATTTACCTTCACACTTGCACCTGGTGCGAAACAGGCTCCTCCTTTGCTCAGGTTCATTCTCACCACTCAACAGGACTCTTCTGTTAATCAACATTTCTCCTCTTTCAACATCTTCAGAATTTGATGATCTAGCATCTTCATCTACATGTGCAACTCTGGCCTAGCCTTCATTTCTCCTGTCTGTTCTGCCTTGGTGCTGAAGACATTCAAATGCCCTATGACCTTCTTCTCCACAGTGAAAACATGTTCCACAGAAGACACCTCTTCCAGATCCTTGTCCTCTTCCTCTTCCTCTCTGATCTCTATTATTCTGATCCTGGAAGCGATTGAAATTATTTCCTCACTGATTTTGACTGCTACTGGCCTCATCCTTCTTTTTTGGATCTTCATTTCGGCCACCATATGACCGTCCACCAGATCGTCCACCGCGACCTCTTCCATTTTGTCTGCTCTCAAACTTCTTGTTCAGCTTTTCCTCTACTTTTAGGGCAAACTGGTATGCCTCTTCAATACTGTTCATTCAAACCAGATTCAGCTCCTCCTGAATGCTTGGCCTTAACCCATTAAGGTATCAGGCAACTTTCTCCTTATCAGCTTCTGCATGGCCTGTTCTGATGAGAAGTCGATAGAACTCCTTTGTATACTCCTGAACAGATCTTCCTGCTTGCTTCAAACTCTGCATTTTCTTCAGTAGGTCAAGCTCATAATCAATAGGAATGAACTGTCACTTCAATTTATCCACCATCCAATCCCATCTCGTGATTTTAGCTTTCCCTCTTCTATTTCGCTCCAACTGAATTTCTTGCCACCAGATCTTCGCATGACCCTTCAATCTGGCCTTCGCAAATTTGACCCTATCAGGATCCTCAACATCTTCGTACTCAAAATATTCCTCACATTCATTGATCCAGTCGATCAATTCCTCTGGGTTAATATTTCGAGAAAATGTAGGAACCTCAATCTTAGGTCTTTTCCCAATCTTGGAAATCGCCCGAAAAAGTCTTTCTTCCTCCTGGTTCATAATTTCAGCTTCTCCTTCTTGATATTCTTCTTCGGCTTCATCTTCGATTTCATCTCTGACATTAAGATTCATTCCTCTGTGAATCTCTTCTTGCAATGCTCGCACTTGTCTCTGCAGCTCTCTAACCTTAGGTGTCACAGCACCAGCTCTTCCACCACGTTCTCTTCGTGGAGGTATTTTCGTGATGCACGCTGAAACCCTAACCACGGTCCTGGTGCAAACTGCCTCATAGCCAGGGATCTGTTTACACACTCAAGAACTCCTGCTCTGATACCACTTGATGAAGGGTGCTCCCCTTAGTACCACAAACACATAACAGAAACAAAGAAACCACAACAATATGCAAGTACAGAAAATTGACTTCTTGTTATCTCCACAAATGTGAAATTAGAAACTTTCAGAATTACAATATGCAAAGCCACATGGGCATTCCCTTACAATATTTTTTAGGAAAAAGCCTCGAATCAATACCCAGATCTACTACCCATAACTATTCTGAACTGCCTAAGATAATAATACAACCTTACTTATATAGGCAATTTTCCACCGCCTGGGAAGGTTCCAAAATTTTAGCCAATAAGGCTGACCAAACTTAGAATTATTTTATTTTTACATTTTATTACACCATAGTCGGCTCAAGATAACCTTTGAAACCCGAACAAAAATTTTGAAGAAAATTATTTTCCGCCATTTCAGGTGGCCCAACTTCCGAAGACCATAAGTCATCACCAGTTGACCCGATTGGCTATTATAACCCCATTTCGAAAATGCCACAAAGCGCTCTACAAGCTTGATTTGCGCAAGCACTTGTCACCCAAATTTTGACCTCATCCGGGGCCTCTAAAGCCTTCAAAACTGAGTTCAAAGTTTCTGTACCCTGCTGCCAATACCAAAAATCTTCAATATCTTCCAATATAAACTTGATCTGGCAATGAAACTTTACTGGCAGACTTATATGACTAAAATGAACCTCCAAGAAAGAAATCAGATCATTCTAAGCACATACGAAAATTACCAAAAATAGTAACTTTCCATAAATAGCAACTCTGCACAAAATAGCCCTTATTGAATATAAAAATAGAAATATTTTTTTTTTGGGTGATGCAAGATTGCTCTTACACCCAGGATGCTCCTGCATCAGTTTACTAAACCATGCTCTGATACTAAAATGTGATGCCCAAAAAGTGAACAAAACACAACTACAATTTTTTTTTTTAAACCAAAAGATATACTACAAAACACACTTACATACGCAACTAAGAAGTATAATACTAGTTGGCACAAGATTCCTTGTGCATGCAAAACAATGCAAAGAGAATTGGATAACTAAAAAAGTCTAAGTGGTCCAAAAACTCAACAAGGGTCAACCAAGGAAGGTTGACCAAGTTTGACCAAGTTTGATGAAAAGTCAAACTTCACAAAATAGTGTCTAAAACTATCCTATAGGGCTCTTTAGACTGTAAGCTTTGATTGGCACACAAATCAAGGTAGTTGACTAAAGTTGACTAGAGTTGACCAAAAGTCAACTAAGCACTGAACTAGATGCAACTAAGCTAAACAGGTTCAAAACATAATGTGGACTATTTTGTGGATGCAAAATAAGGCAAGTGCCCTAGGTTTGACTGAGGGTTGACTAAAAAGTCATCTATGCACAAAAATGACCAAGGATAAACTTCTAAGGTTTAAATTATGACATGGAAGATTTGTGCATGCAAATTGAGGCATTTAACCTAGGTTGACTAAGGGTTGACTAAAAGTTATTTGTGCATGAAAAATGGTCATCAAGACATTAAAGAGTAAACTAACTCTAGAATGATAAGGGGAAGTCGATAAAATACCCTATTGACAGTATCGCTAAAATAGTTAAATTAATAAGGTTAATTCAAAACATAATGATAAATTAATCTAATTAAAAAATCCAACATTAATACATCTAAATAATTAGATTGTCTAAATCCAACATTAGATTTAATTAAAATTGAATTTTTTTAATCTATTTGCTTTAGGATTTAAAATTCTCCTAATAAACATAACATACAAATCACGTTCCCCTAATTACTTATACATACCCTTATGTTATTTAAACAAAACTAATTTAATTGATCAATCTAAATTTCAATTCAACATGCCTATTTAAATAAATTTATCAACTTATTAGGGAATGAATCTGTTAGATAACAATTTTACTCTAATGATAATATCCATACCAAAATACCATTAAACATTTCAATAAAATACATTCTCATAAATTTAATAGATGAAAAACCATCTAATTATAAAATGAACTTACTTTAAAATTAATCTAATCATTAATCTAAGTATTCTATTAAAATAAACATCTTATTAAGTAAGCCTGATATTACAAACTCATTTTAATATACTAAATTAAATTGACAAACTCATTTAATAATATATCAAACTATATTATTAATTTTAAACTTTTATAAATAATAATAAAAAATAAACAAGCAACTAAAGTTCATTTAGGTACTTCCCCTGCGTTCACTCCTTGCAGGGCCAAACTTTGCAGGAGGGCGCGCAAGGCAGTGGGGAAAGGGCCCGACCCGCCGCCGCACCCCACCCACCACTGCCTTTGCAGTGGTTGTACATAGTACTGGTGCCGCTTAACATGCCACTCCACCACCGTGCTATAGGGGGAAGAGGGAAGAGGATAGTGCGGGTAAGGGTTAGGGCTTCAACCCGCCCCAAAACCGTCTTCTATCAACAACAAAAAAACACTTTTAAGCACTTTGCACTTTTCAAATGTAAATCGGTTTTGATCTTTTATTTTTTTGAAAGGGCTTTTAAAATTTATATATATATATATATATATATATATATATATATATATATATATATATATATTGATGAAGGATGCTCCCCTTAATACCACAAACACATAACAGAAATAGAGAAACAACAATAATAATATGCAAGAGCAGAAAATTGGCTTCTTATTATCTCCACAAATGTGG